>JAYEPQ010000004.1:41274352-41714352 GCA_036321105.1 Dracaena cambodiana
GATAATCTATACTTAGATGAAGCTTGGAATTCTTATTCTTTGTTTGTTTTTAGAATTGCCAATAGAGATTTTCCTATAAATAAATTGACTTGAATAAACTTGTAAATCTGATTTCTTTGATAGGTTATATTTGAATTAGGTTTCTTGATAGCCTATACTTAGATTAGGGTTTGAAGTTTATTTCTTTTCTTTTGTTTATGAGATTTTCTACTTGATATGATTTATTTTTAAGAAAAGTGTTATTTTTGATGGTCTATACTTGCACATCACTTGATAGGTCATACTTAGGGGCACTCGATTAAAATCAAATTAAAAAAATCACCTTTTTAATATGTTACTTAACCGTGCATAATTAAAAAGTTAGGAAGAAAGAGATAATTCATTATTAGGCTATTATTCTAATGGATTCGAGATCCTAGGCTAAGTTCTAGAACTTAAGCTAATCTTCTCTCGATCTAAAATCTCATAGTTAGTCTATTAGACTAAGGAAAGAATAAGAAATCGCAAAACACTTTAGATCCCTGTGGGACGACCTGTAAAGCGCTACACCGACACTGTGCGCTTGTAGTAATTTATCACATCATATACTCTAGTGGAGCTTATCGCTCAATGAACCAGAATGATGATGCCAATTAACGGCAAATTTTGGAAAAAGTATTATGCATAAAAAAAAATCTAGCTCCTATGTCACATCTGGTTCTTATCCCTAACAGTATAACCATCCACATGTTCAAGTTACGCATATGAGCACTTGAACTTCTTTACTAAATTAAGGCATGTGCAATTAGGCAACTCTGTCTAAGTCAATGATCCTAACCCGATCATTTTGGTGTATGCAATTAAACGCTTTCACCAAATTATCAGCCTGCTCTATTGAAGAGCTTTACCGTGGTCAGTAATCTTGACTCGGTCATTCAGGTATCAGCAATCTAAGTTACGCAAATGAGTCTTGGACTGTTTTTACCAAAACTATGAATTATTTGTATCATCATTTGTTGAGCGAGAAAAATTTGTAGCCAACAGATAAAAGAATCAAAAGAATTATCTTTATTGATGAATTAAAAGAATAAAGTTACAAAAAGAATTCAAAAATGGTTGAGTTCCTTTTATTACAATGAATAAACAAAATATGTATAAAAGAAAAGAAAACAGGGGAGTTAAGGCTCTCCCAAAAACTTTAATTTATTCGTTGTCTCATCAATAACCCGGCGACGGGTTTCTTCTACTGAATGTTGAGCCTACCTGCGTAAATCATCGTTATTTATAGCAAGTTGTTGGGCTAACCACCGACGAGATTCTTCAATAGAACAGCTCCTCATCATGCCTTCTTGTTCGAGCTGTCACTGTTGAAGGATCAGCTGTTCTTGCTTCTTTACGGATTCCCCTAGCCGAGAATTGCTGACTTCTAAAATAGCCTGAGCTTTGGCAATGGTCTCCCTGGCTCTGAGGATGGCTGCTTGACTCCCCTCGATTTCAAAATCCACCATCTCTAGCCCCCTGAGGACTGACTCCTGACTGGCTCGCAGCTCCGCCAACTCTCGAGACCAGTCTTCCTCTTGGCGCCTCAACTCCTCTTGACGAGCCGACAACTCTACTCATAGCCACGCCAATTCATTCTCGGTGATCGCTTCCACATTCGCTTGTCAAACTGTATTTAGTTTTTACACCTGCTCTTTTAAAGCTTCTAGGCGGGCTCGGTAAGGAGCTGTTCGGTCACTCCCTCCAATTCTCGCAATATTGTTCAGATAACTGGCCAACATTGGACGTCCAAGCTCAAGGAAGTCCCTCCCATCCAGAATCATGCCAATTCATCTCCTTAGCAGCCGCATAAAATCGTTAACACTGTGGTTGAAGTATTCTTCAAGAGGATCAGCAGTGTCTAAGTTGAGAGTAGGCAGTGCTAAGGAAGACGTCACCAGGGGAGGGGTGGCTTCTGTAGGAGTTGATGAAAAAGAAGCTCGTCCTTGTACCAGATTCATGACATGCGGGGCCAGTAAAGCCAATAAGGACTTGGCAGAACTGGGAACCCGAGGTGAAGTATCACTGGCACTAGTCATTCGAGCAGCCTCGCCAACAGGAGTAGACTCCGAAGCAAGGCCCTCACCTGAAGCCCCTCTAGTAACAGAAGTAGCTTTGAAAGAGAACTTCAGCTTATCTTCTTCTGCAGTTGGTAGACATGCTGGAGCAGGAGGAGAAACTGGGGTCTCGATGGCCATAATTGTCGATGGCGTGAATACCGTTGCCTGAGGAGCTGAGGGCGCACCAATGACAACCGGGAAGGTATCTTCAGAACAGATAGCCGGTGTCGGCAGGCTCGGAGATGGGGGAACTTCTTGGGCCATACCCGCGACGGCCTTTGTCCTATCATCACTCCCGAGTTCAACAACAACGGGAGTTGAAGTAAGAACAGAGTGAGGAGCTGGCATAAAATAGTCTATGTCGAACTCCTCTACTAAACTACCCAGTCCACCCACCGAGCCGGTCGTGCCTGAGTAGTCAACCAGCTCCTCGGATTCCACCATAATAGTCGAATGCATGGGCGAGTGAAGCTGACTATCTGGATCTCAAAAAGCAGATAGAAAGTGTCACATATATAAAAAAGAAGAAGAATAAAAGTTAGAATACAAAATTAGAGATCAGAATCATACCAGTGGATACAAGTCCCGTGGTTGGACTTGAAGGAGGAGCTGTGGCCGTCTCTAGAAGCACACTAGTTTCGCTACCTAGGTTTGCGTCGCATTGTGTTTGGCGGATTCCATAGCCAGCGGGATCGTGGCATCGGCAGCACTTGAGGTTTCAGCAGGCCTGCTTTCCTCTGCCGAGGTTGTTGGCAGAGTCGAAGCAAGAAGGTCCGTAGCAAACTGGACCACTGCTTCTTCAGGAATTACCAGGGTCTCCCCGGCTAGCTTCTTCTTCTTACGGGCTGGCTCACCTCTAACAACCCCACGACGCTTCACGGTCGGACTTCGGGGATGAAGACTGTCATCCCTAGCAGGATGGGGAGCATTTCCAGGCCTAGCATTATCATCACCACCAGCATCGTCATCATCAGAATCGCCTGCATCTTATGGATCGGCCGCCGTGCCAAGGAATTCGTTCATTCCTTTCACTCTAACACTTTTTGCCCCTTTTTGGCAAGAGTAGAAGGCCTCTATCTCCTTTCAACAACTATGGTTGATGGAAAAATTTGGTACATCAGTGTTAGCAATGCTGTACCAGGTGCAAAAACTTAAAGCCATACTCGAGTCCGGCACCTTTTGGGGCAGTGTAAATTCAGCTTCGGTTCCCCCGGCGACGAAATGGAACCAGCCTTGTGCTCCCGCGTACAAGTTTCCTTCGTACGCCAGCCCCTTATTTGGATTCTCGACATAGAGCTGCGTATACCCGAATTGAAGAGCAAAACGGTTTGGTATATACGGCTCTATGTAGCACATGGTGTCTTGGCGATACACCAAGTGCCCGGGACGAATGTTCAACAGCCACCAAAATGCTCCCGAAGATAAATGGGTGAAGCTGGCTGCCCCTAAAATATCTTTGAACTTCGATCCGTACTCTCTACCAGGGAAATCTGCGAAGCATCGGAAGATCTCGTAGTTTTGATGGTGGCGGAATATCTTGCGGATTATCGACATGTAATTGCTCTTCCATGTAAAACATTCGTCCTTCTCCACGAAGAATGGCTTGTCAATCGGACAATAATCTGCAGCGCTTATTAAAGATGGGCAGTGCATGATCAGCCATGCCATTAAATATGTATACGGCATCTCCACCCTGGGGTTCGGTGTCTTCACCAAAGCAGTTTCTTTTGCTGCTTTTCCCTTTGTAGCTTTGCCCTTGTTCTTTTCTGCTGGTACAAAACTGTTGCAGAGGGCTCGAAGTCCGCTCTGGAGATTGCTGACCATTGCTTGAAGAAGCCCGAACGGTCGTCCGTAAGCCAACAGAATGGCAGGGTAAATGACGTTCTTTGCAATAGCCTCTTTGGGCAGTGAAGGGACGACGTATCTCTTCAGCCAAAACATCAGAAAACCAGCAAGCAGACCCCTATTGAAATGGGGAACTGTGCTTGATAATGGAAGCTCTAGAAGACTGTGTCCGGGTTTAATCCCCCTTCATTAGACTTAGTAGTGTAAGTGGTGGCTTCCAACTTTGAAATGCGCTCCTTGATCTCTTCGACGCTGACGTGTTTACACCTGCGAACCATAGGGAGACTCTCTTTTAAATTGATAAAGAGGTAGTCTGCCCACTTCTTGTGGCCGATCCCCTGGTTCCTTATCCCAGCCAGGTCAGCACAGATGTGGTAATGACACATCATCTCCCAATATGTTTGGTAGATGTATTCATCTCTCGCCTTTAGCATGTCCAGCTCCTCGGCGGTAGGTATATATTCCTCATAGGGAACCTCACCCATAGATAGGCCCGACACCTTGTACATTTCGTGGAGAGCGAGTCCCAGTTCACCCACTGGTGTAAATGAAGTGTCAATCTCGGGGTTGTAAATCTCTAAGAGGCTGAAGAGATGGTACGAGCTTTGGGGCAATCCGAACTGAATATTCCTGATGGCCTTGTATAGACCGATCTCTTCAGGACTTGCTCATGGGTGTCCAGCACGTATTTAACGAGCCGGTACCACCACATGTTACCTGATGAGTGGATCCATCTGGGCATCCTGAAATCCTTGGCGGGGTACTGGCCACCCTTAGCCATGAATTCACTGAGGAAAGTTTTGGCTCGGATCGGGACCTCTCCAACTGGGTGCTCCTTGGTAACCGTACTTGGAAGGAGACCCGTGACGTATCTAGAGGAACCATCTTGATAAGCCCCATTCGCGCCAAACTTGCCGGTCGCCACTCCGTCGTATTCCCGAGTTAGCTCCCAATCTAACTCATGATAGGAAGATAGCCTCTTGAGGTACACGAGAGGGTAGCTGCGCTCCATGTCAGGAAGGAACATCAGCAAGTCACCAGACTGGTAGAGCCATTTGCTCTCTTCCTCAATCAGAACCTCGTCTGAGTGCTCCATGGCGTCACCAAAGAGGAACACTGGCTTCTCTAGTGCCTCTCGGTTCATTGCCTCAAACGAAGCATCGGTGATGATCTCCCTTGCGGTCGCAGGGCTGTATCTTATCAACTTCTCTCTGCGCTCCCTTAGACCTGGCTTGAAGGCAGAGAGGTCAGTTGTGAAGCGGAATTGGGTCACCAAGTCTGGGCCTCCAGCAAAACTAAAGTAATGCCTATGAGAGATATGATCCACTGAATAACCAACTGCAAAAGAAGAATCAGAGTTAGAAAATATTTTGAGGAAAATTTACTAAGTATGAAAATACGAAGCTAAAAATAGCTTCACATGAGGCTAAGAAAATAGCTTCGCGTTTCGTCAAACACGCGAAGTTAACAAGATAAAAATGCGAAGCTAATAGAATAACTTCACATTCAGATGAAAAAACGCAAAGCTAAGGGAATAACTTCGCGTTCTCAAAATTTATAACCTCGCGTAGAAACGCGACAGTTGAGAAAAATAACTTCGCGTGCAAAACGCGAACATAACATGATAGCTTCGCATAGAAGAAGACCAGACGTCTCTTCTTCTCCAAGCCATTTGGCCGGAGTACGGCAATTTCGCCGGTCAAGAAAGCAATTGGCCAGTCAAAACCGAGCCAAATCTCTCCAAAATTGTTCTAAAATACCCAAAAGTTGAGGTTATTACCTCCAATGGGCGCGGCATAGACCGGACCACTGCTGCGGCCGCTGCTGCGGCCGCTGCTGCTGCTGCTTGCGCCGGCCGCCGACGGAGAAACGGCGCAAGAAGAAGTGCTCTTCTTGGGAGCCATTAATCTCGAAATCTCGATGAAAATCAACGGGAAAAATGGGAGGAATATGGTCAGGAAGCAAGAGCTCTGATCGCCTGAGTTCTTGAAAACTTTTTGAATGAAGTCAAGAAGAAGAAGACTTAAGACTATTTAAATGAAAAAGCCCGCCCTTGGTATTCGGCGCGAGAATAGGATTGGTTGCTGAGCAAAACGTGAGGGTATATAGCTTCGCGTATGACACTCGTTTAACTCAAAATGCGAAGATAACTTGGTGTTTACTAACTCCGCATTCGAGTTTGAAGATCCAAAGTATTTCAAAATTTGCTAAGTTCTAAGCCATTTTGAAAACTTTGGAGGGAGTTCTGTTGGTAGTAAAAATTTCGAAAAAAAAAGGATTTTCCACACAGAATGCAGAGCTAACTCTGTAGCTACGCGTTTTGGCTATTTAGCCTCGCGTTTGAGCAAAACGCGGAGCTAATCCATAGCTCCGCGTTCAGATTATCTAACTCTGTGTGAGCAGATAATCAGAATCCTAAATTGATTATGATTGAGATTTGGACTTATCCAATACTCGAATTGAGTCCAATCAGAACTCCAAATCAAGAGATTTAAATCAAAATTAAGATATTTGATTAGAATTCTTGATGAACACAACTACCTCCCAATTTTAATCAACTGGAAACTCTCATATTGGCTCAAGGCTATAAATACCCTCTTGAGGATGCCTTAGGGGATCTTTTTTTCGAGCATTGAAGAAGTTCAAGTTACGCGTGAGAGCCTTGAACATATCACGACCAGAAGAGAAAGATCAAGAGTCGGCCGCCATCTTCGTCAAGAGAGAAGATTTTCCACGTCAAGATCGTCAAAACAAGCTACTCGATAGATCCCATCGCTGCGTAGAACCCACTTTTTATTGTAAAAGAGAGCAATAAGTTATAAATCCTCTCGTTTGTTTTATTTTGTTCACTTTCATTGTAATTAAGTTATTTCAATGGAAGGAAGTAAGAATTTTGCTGAGAATGCCTTCTTGTTCGAGTTGTCCTTGTTACAGGATCAACTCCTCCATTTTCTTCGATGACTCCTTCAGTCTAGACTGGTTGGCTTCTAAAATGGTCTGAGCTTTAGCAAAACTTTCCTGAGCTCTGAGGATCGCTGCCTGGCTCTCTTCGATCTCAAAATTGGCCTTCTCCAACCCTCTCAGAACTATCTCTTGATTGGCTCGAAGATCGGCTAACTCCTGAGACTTGTTCTCTTCCTGGCGCCATATTATTCCTAGTGAGCCATTAAATCCACTCGAAGCCGCGCCACCTTGATTTCAACAATCGCTTCCACATCCGTTTGGCGGAGAGTGTTTAGTATATGTACTTGCTCTTCTAAGGCCTCTAGGCAGGCTCGATAAGGGGCTACTCGTTCATGACCTCCAATCCTCTAAATGTTGTCTAGATAGCTGACCAATATCGGGCGTCCAAGTTCAAGGAAGTCTCTCCCATCTAAGATCATGTCAATGCATCTCCTCAGCAGCCGCATGAAATCATTGACACTGTGATTGAAAAATTCTTCAAGTGGATCGATAGTGTCTAAGTTAAGGGCAGGCAGTACTGAGTAAGAAGTTACAGTTAGAGGTGTAGCTTACACAGTAGTTGAGGATGAAGGAGCTCGTCCTTGCACCAATCTCATTATATGCGGGGCCAGTAACACCAACAATGAATTGGCTAAACTTGGATCCCGAGGAGAGGTTTTGTCAGCACTGGTCATTTGAGCGATAGGGAAATAGGAGAAGATTCTGAAGGAACAACTCAACCTGAAGCTTCTCTAGCAATGGAGGTGGCCTCGAATAAAAATTTCAGAGAATCTTTTCCGCTAACTGGTAAATTGGCCGGTGCAGGAGGAAGAGCGGTTGAAGTACTAATAGCCACAATCACTGAGGGCGTTGCTATAGTAGGCTGGGAGGTTGATGGCATGCCAACGATCACCAGGAAACTATCTTCGGAGCAAATAGCCAGTATTGAAGATGGCAAGCTTGGCTCAGGAGAGTTGGGAGCTTCTCGGGCTTTAGAAGCAGCAACTTGTGTCCTATCATCGTTCCCTAGTTCATTAGCTGGAGGAGTTGAAGCAGAAGCAGAACAGGGGATAGGTGTGAAAAAGGCTACGTTAAACTCTTCTGCAGAGTTGCCCAATCTACCCACTGACCCAGTGGTACCAGAATAATCCACCAGCTTTTCTGATTCTACTCTGGTAATTGAGTGCATCGGCGAGTGAAGATGACTACCTGGATCTTAAAAGCAAACAAGGATGTCAAATATATATATATATATATATATATATATATATATATATATATATATATATATAAGAAAAATAAGACATAAAAAGAAATGATCAGAACCATACCAGTAGAAACAAGCCCTGTAGTTGGACTGGATGGAGGAGGTGTAGAAGTCTCCAACAGCGCACCCGTCTCGCTACCTAGGAGTTGCGTTGTAGTATGCTCTGGAGACACAGAGGCAGGCAAATTTTGAACACCGCCAGCACTTGGGGGTTCTTCTAGAACATCTTCCATGGTCGGTGCTGTTGGTAGGGTTAAGGCCAAAAGATCAGCTACGAATCAGATCGCCATCTCTTCAGGAATTACCATTGTTGGTAAGGTCCGTTTGGCTAACTTCTTCCTTTTTTGAGTTGGCTCGCCTCTTGACATCCAATGATGCTTAGGGGATGGACTTCGGATGTGAGTATTGTCATCTCTAACAATTGAGGGAGCATCTCCGACATCAGTATCATCATCGTTGTCAGCAACATTATTATCTGAATCATCGCCATCAGAGGGCTCGGCCTCCACATCTAGGAATTCGTAAGTTCCTTTTACCCCAACTCGCTTGGCCCCCTTTCGCTGAGAGTAGAAGGCTTCTATCTCTTTGCAACAAATATGGTTGATGGAGAGTTGGGCACAGCAGCATTGGCAAAACTATACCATGTAAAAAACTAAGTGTCATGCTGAGAAATGGTGACTTCTGTGACAGTATAAATTCAGCTCCAATTTCCCCAGCGACGAAGTGGAACCAGCCTGGAGCTCCATCATATAGATTTTCCTCATACGCCAGCTGCTTGTTTGGGTTCCTCACGTATAGTTGAGCTTAGCCAAACTGGCAAGAAAAGAGGCTCTGATGCAAATAATGGCATGACTACAAAGGAGCCAGTTCAAGTTCCAACTAGACCGGTTACAAGAGCACGAGAAAAAAGTTCAAAGATGCACTTAATGGGCTGATTCAAGAGATTTGGGCTCAAGCAAATTCGTGGAGGCCCATTGAGGATGGTTCACATATTCAACAAAGATGCATCAACATGATTCAACTACTAGAAGAATCCGGTCAAAACTGATTGTTTCTTTTTGTTTTATTTCTAGAACTTTCCTTATATTGATCAGCCAAAATTAAGTGGCTGATTGTTTTCTTTTGTTTTGTTTCTATTTCTAAAACTTTTCTTGTATTGATCAGCTAAATTAAGGGGCTGATTGTTTCCTTTTATTTTATTTCTATTTCTAGAACTTTCCTTATATTAATCAGCCAAATTAATGGGCTGATTGTTTCCTTTTGTTTTGTTTCTATTTCTTAAACTTTCCTTGTAGGAAATTTCTTTGTATTTTTTTGGCCTATAAATAGGCGTCTAATGGAATAGAAGGGATATAGTTTATAGATAATTAGTGAGTTTATTCTCTTTGGTTCTTTGAAGGACTATTCGAACTTATCGAAATTCTTTCGTGGTGTTCATCATCGACTTATCAAATGGCTTTCCACTACTATTTATGGCGTCTTCCTTATACCAAGGTTCTTAGTTCGCATTAAACAACGGGTTGAGGTCAATTAAACCGTGATTCTTGTTTTTTGTTGAAGCAACGAGTCGAGGTCTCTCATTCAAACCTGATGAGAACATTCTTGGATTCTCCTTTTTGTTCTATGGGTCTCGTTATTCTTGACCGGGTTCGCATCATTTGGTATCAGAGCAAAGAACTTTTCGTCTCAGGTTTGCCTATCCCGTTTAAATTTAGTTTCCTTTTCTTATCTAGCCGAATTTCTTTCTTTTACCCCATTCAAAATCTTGTTCTGTTATTAACGAAAGAAAGAATCTGAAAAAAAATGGCCTGAAAAAAGAAGATTCAAAAAAAAATCCAAAAAGAAAAAAAGGGGTATGAAAAAAAAGGGTCCAAAAAAAAAGAGTAAAAAGATTCTTTTTTTTCGTTTGTTTCCAATAAGCCCGAAAATCACCTCACTCCAAAAACCAAAAAAATTATCATAGAAATTTTACTGAATTGTGTTTTGAAAATCTAATCACCCATATCCCTTGTTTTCTTACCTTTTGAACATGAATTCCCTTGGTGAGTTCTTCGTGAATTGTTACTGAAATTTTAAATATTGTTCAAATAGTTTCAAAAGATTTGAAAGAGGATTATCGAGTGGAAAAGGGCAAGAGTGGCGAGCATATTAGAGGGTAAAAACCGATTATACTGAGTGAAAACATGAGTGGAATAGAGTGAATCATTTTTTGAGTGAAACACGTGAGGGATTGTGTGAGGTCTTTCCTTTTTTTTTCTAACTTTGATTTGCAGCAATCATGTCTCACAACAGTGAAAAGAGTATCGCCGAAGGTGCTACAGGGATGGCGACCCAAAGTTGCTCATGGAGGCCATGATGAGTGAGATGAGGCATGTGATGAGGTTAGAATTGGAGTAGGTACATGAACGGATTGATCGGATGGAGAATACACATTTGGAGCAGCCACAAAACACTCATAATATGCATAGTAGGGAAAGAGTTTGACATCGGGAAGTGAGAGATGAAGATAGAGAGTATTATGCGGCTGGTTTTGATGAAGAAGAAGATCGGGGTTTAGTTGTTGGTAATAGGAGATATGGAGGGCGGTTTAGAGAAGATAGGAATTGGGAAGATAACAACTTGGGTAGTATTAAGATGAAAATTCCAGTGTTTCAAGGAAAAACCGACCCCGAGACTTATCTTGAGTGGGAGAAAAAGGTGGAGTTAGTGTTCGATTGCCACAACTATTCTGAGATGAAGAAGGTAAAACTTGCTGCCATTGAATTTTCTGACTATGCTATTGTGTGGTGGGATCAGATAGTGTTGAACACGCGGCGAAATAGGGAACGACCGGTAGAGACGTGGGAAGAGATGAAAATAGTGATGAGGAAATGGTTTGTGCCCAGCCATTACCACCGGGAGTTGTATAATAAATTGTAAACGCTCCAACAAGGTAACCGGAATGTGGAGGATTATCATCAAGAGATGAAGATTGCTATGATCCGGGCTAATATCGAAGAAGACCGAGAGGCTACTATGGCTAGGTTCTTGAATGGCTTGAATCAAGAAATTCATGATAGGGTGGAGATGAGCATTATGTGGAATTAGAGGATATGGTGCACATGGCCATCAAAGTGGAGCAACAACTCAAGAGGAGGGGTGGTATACGTGCATCTCATAATTCGAATTTTTTCCCATAGAAACCGAGTCATGTGGAGAAAGAGAAGAAACCAGCTGCAAAACCTAAATTCGAGCCAAAACAAGAGACAACCAATCATGGCACTCAAGGTAAATCTGACACTTCCACTTCTTGAAATCGTGACATTAAGTGTTTTAAATGTCAAGGCAGGGGTCACATAGCAAGTCAATGCCCGAACAGAAGAGTCATGGTGATAAGGGGCAATGGAGAGATCGAAATCGACGACGAGTCCGATACCGACTCTATGCCACCATTGGAGGACGTGGATGAAGAAGAATATGCAGTTCAAGGTGAATTGTTGGTGTCAAGAAAACTTCTAAGCTTGCAAGCAAAAGAAATTGAAGAAGTGTAACGGAAGAACATCTTTCATACTAGGTGCTACGTCAAAAACAAGGTATGTAATATGATTGTTGATGGAGAAAGTTGTACTAATGTTGCAAGCACAATCTTGGTGGAGAAATTAGGACTGCCCACACTGAAACATCCTAGGACGCATAAGTTACAATAGCTGAATGATAGTGGCGAGGTAAAAGTGAATAAGCAGGTTTTGGTTTTATTCCGCATCGGAAAATATGAAGAAGTTTTGTGTGATATAGTTTCGATGCAAGCTGGACATTTGCTATTAGGCCGACCATGGCAATTCGATCGGAAAGTTAAAAATGATGGCTTCACCAACAAATACTCGTTCGTGCTTAACCAAAAATCCATCACTCTTGTGCCAATGACACTAAAACAGGTTTATGAAGATCAAATGAGATTGCAAAAAGAGAGTGATCAAAAGAAAGAGAGTGAGCAAATAAAAAGAGTGAAAATCAGAGAGTGGCCGAGCAAAATGAGAGAGAAAAAGAAAATCAAAATTCAGCCATTGAGAGAAAATCAGAGAGAAAATAAAAAAATTTCTATGCAAAAGTGAGTGAGATTAAGCGAGCAATGTTTTCAAATTAGCCAATGATTGTACTTTTGTACAAAGAGGCATTTTTAAACACTAACGAATTTGACCCTGCTTTGCCCAGTTCTGTTGTTTCTCTTTTGTAGGAATTTGAGGATGTCTTTCCTAAGGAAAGACCACATGGATTACCACCAATTTGAGGGATTGACCATCAAATTGATTTTGTTCCTAGTGCAACAATTCCAAACCGACCAGCCTATAGGAGCAATCCCGAGGAGACAAAGGAGTTTCAACGGCAGGTAAGTGAGTTGTTGGAGAAGGGGTACACGAGGGAGAGTATGAGTCCATGCGCCATTCCGGTTTTACTTGTACCTAAGAAGGATGGGACATGGAGAATGTGCACCGAGCCATCAACAACATAACGGTAAAGTATCGTCATCCTATTCCTCGCTTAGATGACATGTTAGATGAGGTGCATGGTTCTTGTGTATTCTTTAAGATTGATTTAAAGAGTGGTTATTGTAATACCCCAAAAAATCGAGCTATCTGTATTGTTTTTTGTTTAGACCAGTGGTGCCGAATAAGTTAACCGAAGTCAATTTTGGACACCGAAATAATTTTTGGTTAACATAACTTTAAATCCACAAACTCAAATAACATTCGGTCTTCTCGATTATTAGTTTTATAATATTTAGGATTTTTGGAGATTTTTCTTACGAGGCCGAAAAATACTTCCAAAATTCCTAATTTAATAATATTAAAATTATCCTTCTAATTACTTCAAAATTTTGCTTCATTTATTCTGGACATCGAAACAACAAACGGATAATTTTGTAGTGTTCCCCTCGTAGAGCACTACGTCCGACATAAATTTGGTATTATTTGGAGAATGTTACATGAAACCAAAATTATTAAATTATTAAATAAATAAAAAATTTTATTTAACATAATATCTGTCCAGCTCATTCTTTGCTGTCAAGAGAAGGGGAGTTGGGTGGTGTGCTGTCGCGATGGAGAAGGAGGGTTGCATGGGATTGCATGTGTCACAAAAAAAAATGTATATATATATAAGAGAAATTAGAAAAATAAACTCTCTCTCACTCTCTTCCCTCACTTCTCCTTTCTTTTGTCTCTAGGCCAAACCAGCAGTAGAGGAGCAGAGGAAAAGAAAAGAGAGAGGAGAAAAAATAAAATAAAATAAAATAAAAAAGAAAGAAAATGAGAAATCAAACCGATCCGAGGATTCGAACCAAATATTCGAGATCAAGCCGAGGCAAGTAATACTGCGATATTTTCGTTCATCTTTTTCTTTATTCAATTTATATAATTCTTTATTTAGTTTGTATTTAATTTATATATGTATACGTGATTTATTATGCAAAAATGTTTGGATCATATTTTGATCTATTAAATAATATTGAGAACTGAGGCAGGTCAATTTTGATATATATAAATATTATTATGTTTACTTATTTTTGTTTAAAAAAAATAATAATAATACATACATACGTGAAATCATAGACATGCAAATATAAAACGTTACATGCAAAATAATAATAATAATAATAATAATAATAATAATAATTTTGTTTGTTTGGGCCGGAAAATAAAAAGAAAAAGAAAATATATATATATATAGAGAGAGAGAGAGACATGGGCCGAAGTATAGGAATAGACTGAAAAAAAATAAAGTAAAGAGAGAGAGAGGTCATGGCCCAGCCCAAAGGGAAAAATAAAAGAGAAAAGAAAAGAAAAAGAAAAAAAAAGGGTAACTGGGCATGGCCCAGCCTAGAAGAAAAAAAAAAGGAAAAGAAAAAGAAAAGAGAAAAAAAAGGGGGTAAGTGGGCCTGGCCCAGTCCATGAGAAATTAAAAGGAAAAGAAAAAGGAAGATGGACTAGGATTTAATTTGAGCCAAAGAAAAAAAAATATTAATAATAGACTAGGCTGGGCCAAGAGAAGAGGTACTCATTTTAATTTAATTAAATCCTTGGACTTGCAACTTCACTGGACCTCATAATTAAATCACTGTTGTCCTGGGCTCATTTAATCACTGTTGTCACATCACATCACAATTAATCACCGCATCCCATAATTAATCTTTAGGCTTGAAACATTTTGCATAGGCACCACTCATTTTAATTTAATTTTACATATGCAAAAATAATACAGTTTGCATGCAAAGCAATTTGCATATAACAGAGAGAGGAGTAAAAGAAAATGAAAATGAAAATAAAATAAAATAAAAAAATAAGTGGAAATTTAGTGAGATTGAGCTTGTGCTTAGTTTGGATTAATTAGAAATAATTGATAGATAAAAATTATTAATACATGATTCACTTGATTGCTAAATTGGGTTATTAATTGGTATTAAGAATTAAACCAATTGTGCACTAATATATCATGTGTTAATTTATCATTCTACAAGTCCTGTGCTTTAATATTACATGTCATGTGTTTTGATATTACAAGTCATATGTTTTACAAGTCATGTGCTTTGATATTATAAGTCATGTGCTTTACATGTTATGTGCTTTGATATTACCAGTCATATGTTTTAATATTACATATCATGTGTTATGATACTACATGTCATATACAGTCCTAGAAATGAAAGCATGTTATTATGAATTGAAAAACAATTAAAGAAGGATTATAAAATTTTCATGTGCATAATTCATTATGAACACGGGGATGGGAGAAACTATATGATGGATAAGAGATTTGCCGTATAAGAATTGATTGTATTGTTAGGGCCGGGATTCTATTACTGCAGCGGCCTAGGTGATTACTGGATCACTAATTGATATCTACCCAGAGTGATAAGTCTGTCACTGTAATACAGTACGGAACATGATTGAGTGCCTAGCGGTATGTCATGGTTCAGCGCCATGAATATTGGGACCAAGTCCCGGGTATGCACGGGCACTTATACGACAATGGAGAATAGCGCTATCTTATCCATTAATACAGTTTCAAAATTAAATTGGATGATGACTGAGACCAATAAAATATATGATTAAATTGATAGAGTAGTTATTGTCATGTTTATTTATTTATGCATTTATTTATGCTTGCCTTCATGTTAATTTATATGTTGCCTTCATGTTAATTTATATGCACACAAACAACACTGATATAAACATGCTCATGCACACTGATATTTCTGTACTATGATAGTACACAATTCCTCTTTTTAAATGTATTATTTGCTGGGTTTAATCCCCTGGGTTTTGAACCCAGATTTTGAACGTGAAGAAGGAGATTTAGCCCCAATTGAAGATCCGTATTTCGTTGGACAGATCGAGTGACAATAGGAAATCGAAGTACCCCTAGAGTTTTTATATATTTTGTTTATATTTACTTTTGTCTGGGCACTGCTTTTCTCTTTGACTCTTTTGTGTTCATATTTAAAGCGGTGTGCCGTTTTATGTAATGAACTCTTTGTATAAATAAAATCATTTCAAGTTTCAGACATGTTATTTATTCATCTGATTGTGGCAGTAGTTACGGTTATTCAAAGATCGTGTGACTGTTGGGTTGTCCAGTGTAAGTAATAAGTAACGTCCTTCGTTTTGGGAAGCAGCTGAAAAACGGGGGCGTTACAGGGTGGTATCAGAGCCTAGATTTAGGTGGAAGGCCATAGGACTACTGCCACATAAGAACATGTCTGTGACTTATTCGTAATTGTCTCTTATTCCTTGATACCTATCAGATCTAGTATCGTGCATATCCTATTATTTTCTACTCGTTTGAGGTATCTATCTTGAATCCTTTTTATTGATTCTTATCTGGTCCGTTGCAGAATAATGTCGACCCGATCTCCTGCAAGTATGAGTGCAAGTCCGATAGATGATACGTCTGATCTTAGGAGCCTAGTACAAAGAGTAGCACAGACGCAGGAGACCACGACAATGATATTAGAAAGACTGTTGCAGTCTAAAGAGCCAGAAAGGACCGGAATGGTGTCGGACTTCCGAAGACTGCAGCCATCAGTATTTTCTGGAACAGAAGGACCACTGACGGCTGAACAATGGATTGTAGATATGGAGAATCTTCTAAGGGCTGCAAGAATTCCAAAAGAAAATCGAGTAGAGGTAGTGTGTATTCAGTTGACTGATATAGCTAGAACATGGTGTGAAGAAGTAAAGCTCAAGGAACCTCTAATCTAGGAGAAGTTTGTGGAAGCATTTCTTGCCAGATTCTTTCATGCATTAGCAAGGCAGGAAATGAGGAAGAAATTTCTAACACTACAGCAAGGAGATCGAACTGTAGACGCCTATGCTGCAGAGTTCGTGAGGCTCAGTCGATTCGCTTCAAACCTGGTAGCTGATGAAGAGGAGCGAGCACATATGTTCCAACAAGGATTGAGTTATCATCTAAGGGAGCATCTAGCAGGTCATAACTATAGGACCTACTCGGAGATATTTGAAGCAGCGTGTCGCCTGGAGCAAGTAGCCAAGGAAGGGAGACCGACGACATTTAAAACGCCATTTAATCAGGGAGCAAGTTCTTCCCAGAGATTTGGAGGCCCTCCGGCAAAGCGACAAGCAGTGGTTAATAAAGAAGGTCCTTTAGTATGTAATTTCTGCAATAAGCCGGGGCATGTTCAGAAGCAGTGTAGAAGAGTTTTGGGGCTATGTCTGATATGTGGATCAGCAGATCATCAGATAACTAATTGTCCAAGAGCACAAATAAGGAAACAACCAGCAGGCGGAGTTCCTTATCAGTCAGCATGGAGACCAGCTGCTGTGGGACCACAGAATCAGAGGACTGAAGGACCGAACCAGAAGAGATCTTTGGAAACACAACAACAAGCCTATACTAGAGCCCAAAGAGGAGGAGGACAGAGACAAGGACATGTCAGACTAATGAATGCTGAGCAGGCTCAGACAACTGGGGGAGTCGTGGCAGGTACGATTTTAGTTGGCAATACACCAGCAACTGCTCTATTTGATTCTGAAGCTTCACACTGTTTTATCTCTATCATGTTTGTTTCCCGCAATTCTATTGATTTTGCAATCTTAACTGCTGGGTGGAACATTAAGACTGGGAACGGTAATATCATGACTAATAACGAATGTAGGCTATGTCCCTTAGTGATTAAGAGAAGAGAATTTTATGACAACTTGTTATTTATCAACGGAGGAGGATATGATGTTATCTTAGGTATGGATTGGTTGAGTAGCTTCCATGCGGTGATAGATTGCAGGAAAAGAATGGTAATATTTTAGATTCCTGGCTGTTCGAAGTTTGAATTTATTGGTGGAAGTCAATCCCTAGAACCAACTAAATCTAAGGTATTCCCAAAAGGAGGAGTTTTAGAGGCTATGGAAGTAGGAGAAGGAATGATCCCAGTAGCATCAGAATTCTTAGATATATTTCCTGAAGAAATACCTGGACTACCACCAGTAAGGGCGGTAGAATTTACTATTGATATTATCCCTGGAGCTAAACCAATTTGTAGGCCACCTTATCGGATGGGAGTTGTAGAGCTAGAAGAAGTTAAGAGACAAGTAGAAGAGCTACTAAAGTGGGTTTTGTGAGGCCCAGTGTTTCACCTTGGGGAGCTCCTGTGTTTTTAGTAAGAAAGAAGGATGGGAGTCGAAGACTGTGTGTGGACTATAGAGGTTTGAATAAAATAACAATCAAAAACAAATATCCATTACCAAGAATAACTGATATGTTTGATCAATTGGGTGGAGCAAGGGTATTTTCAAGGATAGATCTTCGTTCTGGATTCCATCAAGTAAGGGTCCGAACAGAAAATATTCCAAAAACTGCATTTAGAACCAGACATGGTCATTATGAATATTTGGTGATGCCATGTGGAGTGACAGCACAATTTATGAAGATACAATTACAGTCACCATTGATAGAGAAGATTAAGCAAACTCAAGTTGGAGATGAAGATTTTCAGAAACTAAAGAACAAAATGGAAGCATGTAAGAGACCAGAAATGAAAATGTACTCAGATAGAGCTATTAAATTCAAGAAAAGATTGTGGGTGCCAAAGGGAAAAGTAAGAGATAGAGTTTTACAGGAAGCTCATAGATCAACATACTCTATTCATCCTGGGAGCAATAAAATGTATAAGGATATGAAAAAGTATTTCTGGTGGCCAAGCATGAAGAAAGAGATTGCCAGATATGTATCTAGATGTTCTACTTGCCAGCAAGTGAAGGCTGAGTATCAAAGGACAGCTGGATTGCTCCAACCATTAGCAATACCGGAGTGGAAGTGGGAACAAATATCGATGGACTTTGTTACAGGTTTACCTAGAGGCACCAAGGTAATAATGCAATTTGGGTAATTGTGGACCGACTGACTAAATCAGCTTATTTCATTCCATTTAGAGTTGGTCAGTCAACATAAATACTAGGTAGAAGATTTATGCAAGAAATAGTAAGATTGCATGGAGTTCCAGCCAGGGTTGTGTCAGATCGAGATTCAAGGTTCAGATCACACTATTGGGAGAAATTAATGGATAGTCTGGGAACACATTTGGATTTATCTTCAGCTTACCATCAACAAACAGATGGTCAATCAGAACGGACTATCCAAGTACTTGAAGATATGCTTAGGACATGCGTGTTGGATTTTGGTGGATCTTGGGAAGACTATTTGTATATGGTGGAATTTTCTTATAATAATAGTTATCAGGAGAGTATCAAAATGACACCATTTGAAGCCTTGTATGGGCGAAAATGCAGATCTCCATTATGTTTGGATGAGGTTGGAGAACGAAGTATTTTGGGGTCAGAGTTGATTACTCAAGCAACAAAGCAAGTGAAGGTTATCAGAGAACACACGAAGGCGGTTTAAGACAGACAAAAGAAATGGGCAGATCAACGTAGAAAACCACTTGAGTTTGAAGTAGGAGATAAAGTATTTATTAAGATATCTCCGATGAAGGGTGTGATTAGATTTGGGAAGAAAGGGAAGCTTAGTCCAAGATACATCGGGTCATTTGAGATCGTGGAGAGGATTGGAAGTCTTACCTACCGATTATCATTACCAGTAGAAATGAAAACTGTTCATGATGTGTTCCATATATCACAACTGAGGAAATGTTTGGGTGAAGAGAACAAAGTAGTGGATCTGTCCGAGGTAAATTTGAAATCAGATCTAAAGTATGAAAAGCATTCCATAGCAATTATTGGCCGACGGGAGAAGATCCTTAAGAATAAAGTGATACCATTGGTTTTTATTTCCTGGGACACACAATCGCCAAGAGATTCAATTTGGGAGCTTGAAAGGAAAATCAGGACAAAGTATCCATACATTTTCTCATGATCATGTATGTCAATTGAATTTATTTTTATATCAGTAGGTTCCCGTAAATACAATCACTTCTTCTAATTTGAAATTTCGAGGACAAAATTTCTTTTATTAGGTGGGTAGGATGTAATACCCCAAAAATTCGAGCTATCTGTATTATTTTTTATAGACCAGTGGTGCCGAATAAGTTAACCGAAGTCAATTTTGGACACCGAAATAACTTTCGGTTAACATAACTTTAAATCCACAAACCCAAATGACATTCGGTCTTAGCGATTATTAGTTTTGTAATATTTAGAATTTTTTGATATTTTCTTACAAGGCCGAAAAATACTTCCAAAATTCCTAATTTAATAATATTAAAATTATCCTTCTAATTACTTCGGAATTTCGGTTCATTTATTCCGGACATCGAAACAACAAACGGATAATTTTGTAGTGTTCCCCTCGTCGAGCACTATGTCCTACATAAATTTGGTATTATTTGGAGAATGTTACATGAAACCAAAATTATTAAATTATTAAATAAATAAAAAAAATTTATTTAACATAATATCTGTCCAGCTCATTCTTTGCTGTCAAGAGAAGGGGAGTTGGGTGGTATGCTGTCGCGATGGAGAAGGAGGGTTGCATGGGATTGCAGGTGTCACAAAAAAAAAGTATATATATAAGAGAGAAATTAGAAAAATAAACTCTCTCTCACTCTCTTCCCTCACTTCTCCTTTCTTTTGTCTCTCGGCCAAACCAGCAGCAGAGGAGCAGAGGAAAAGAAAAGAGAGAGGAGAAAAAAATAAAATAAAATAAAATAAAAGAGAAAGAAAAGGAGAAATCAAACAGATCCGAGGATTCGAACCAAATATTCGAGATCAAGCCGAGGCAAGTAATACTGCGATATTTTCGTTCATCTTTTTCTTTATTCAATTTATATAATTTTTTATTTAATTTGTATTTAATTTATATGTGTATACGTGATTTATTTTGCAAAATGTTTGGATCATATTTTGATCTATTAAATAATATTGAGAATTGAGCCATGTCAATTTTGATATATATAAATATTATTACGTTTACTTATTTTTAGTTTAAAAAAAAATAATAATAATACATACGTGAAATCATAGGCATGCAACTATAAAACGTTACATTCAAAATAATAATAATAATAATAATAATAATAATAATAATAATAATAATAATAATAATTTTGTTTGTTTGGACCGGAAAATAAAAAGAAAAAGAAAAAGAAAAATATATATAGAGAGAGAGACATGGGCCGAAGTATAGGAATAGAGAGAAAAAAAAATAAAGTAAAGAGAGAGAGAGGTCATGGCCCAGCCCAGAGGGAAAAATAAAAGAGAAAATAAAAGAAAAAGAAAAAAAAAGGGTAACTAGGCCTGGCCCAGCCCAGAAGAAAAAAAAAGGAAAAGAAAACGAAAAGAGAAAAAAAAAAATGGGGTAAGTGGGCCTGGCCCAGTCCATGAGAAATTAAAAGGAAAAGAAAAGGGAAGATGGGCTTGGATTTAATTTGGGCCAAAGAAACAAAAATATTAATAATAGACTGGGCTGGACCGAGAGAAGAGATACTCATTTTAATTTAATTAAATCCTTAGACTTGCAACTTCACTGGACCTCATAATTAAATCACTGTTGTCTTGGGCTCATTTAATCACTGTTGTCACAGCACACCACAATTAATCACCGCATCCCATAATTAATCTTTGGGCTTGAAACATTTTGCATAGGCACCATTCATTTTAATTTAATTTTACATATGCAAAAATAATACGGTTTGCATGCAAAGCAATTTACATATAACAGAGAGAGGAGTAAAAGAAAATGAAAATAAAAATAAAATAAAATAAAAAAATAAGTGGGAATTTAGTGAGATTGAGCTTGTGCTTAGTTTGGATTAATTTGAAATAATTGATAGATAGAAATTATTAATACATGATTCACTTGATTCCTAAATTGGGTTATTGATTGGTATTAAGAATTAAACCAATTGTGCACTAATATATCATGTGTTAATTTATCATTCAACAAGTCCTGTGCTTTAATATTACATGTCATGTGTTTCGATATTACAAGTCATGTGCTTTACAAGTCATGTGCTTTACAAGTCATGTGCTTTGATATTACAAGTCATGTGCTTTACAAGTCATGTGTTTTGATATTACCAGTCATGTGTTTTAATATTACATATCATATGTTATGATACTACATGTCATGTACAGTCCTGGAAATGCAAGTATGTTATTATGAATTGAAAAACAATTAAAGAAGGATTATAAAATTTTCATGTGCGTAATTCATTATGAACACGGGGATGGGAGAAACTATATGATGGATAAAAGCCTTGCCGTATAAGAATTGATTGTATTGTTAGGGCCGGGATTCTATTACTGCAGCGGCCTGGGTGATTACTGGATCACCAATTGATATCTACCCAGAGTGGTAAGTCCGTCACTGTAATACAGTACGGAACGTGATTGAGTGCCTAGCGGCATATCATGGTTCAGTGCCATGAATACTGGAACCGGGTCCCGGGTATGCACGGGCACTTATACGACAATGAAGAATAGCGCTATCTTATCTATTAATACAGTTTAAAAATTAAATTGGACGATTACTGAGACCAATAAAATATATGATTAAATGGATAGAGTAGTTATTGTCATGTTTATTTATTTATGCATTTATTTATACTTGCCTTCATTTTAATTTATATATTGCCTTCATGTTAATTTATATGCACACAAACAACACTGACATAAACATGCTCATGCACACTGATATTCCTGTACTATGATAGTATACAATTCCTCTTTTTAAATGTATTACTTGCTGGGTTTAATCTCCTGGATTTTAAACCCATATTTGGAACGTGAAGAAGGGGATTCAGCCCCAATTGAAGATCCGTACTTCGTTGGACAGATCGAGTGACAATAGAAAATCGAAGTACCCCAGGAGTTTTTGTATATTTTGTTTATATTTTCTTTTGTCTGGGCACTGCTTTTCTCTTTGACTCTTTTGTGTTCATATTTAAAGCAGTTTGCCGTTTTATGTAATGAACTCTTTGTATAAATGAAATCATTTCAAGTTTCAGACATGTTATTTATTCATCTGATTATGACAGTAGTTACGGTTATTCCAAGTTTCTGTGACTGTTGGGTTGTCTAGTGTAAGTAATAAGTAACGTCCTCCGTTTTGGGAAGCAGCTGAAAAACGGGGGCGTTACAGTTATCATCAGATTAGAATGAAAGAAGGAGATTAATGTAAAACTGCCTTTAAAACAAAATATGGTTTGTATGAATGGTTAGTTATGTCTTTTGGGTTGACTAATGCACCTAACACTTTTATGAGACTTATGAATAATGTTTTGTGTACATTTATAGGCAGGTTTGTTGTTGTCTATTTTGATGATATAATCATTTATAACAAAACCTTGGATGATCAAGCCGTACATTTAAAATAAGTTTTAGATGTGTTTAGGAAAGAAAAGTTATTTGCTAACCTGAAAAAGTATACTTTTGCACCGATAAGCTTGTATTTCTGGGATTTGTTAGTAGTGCACAAGGTATAGAGGTTGATGAAGAGAAAGTACGTGCAATCCAAGAGTGACCGAGTCCCACAAGTGTAAGCAATGTTCGTAGTTTTCATGGACTTGCTAGTTTTTACCGGCGGTTTGTGAAGGACTTTAGTAGCATAGCCGCACCACTTACCGTAGTGATCAAGAAGAACGTCGGATTTAGATGGGGAGAAGAACAAGAGAAGGCGTTTCAGCTAATCAAAGAGAAGCTAACCAACGCTCACTTATTGTTTTTACCTAACTTTTCTAAAACATTTGAGATTGAATGTGATGCTTCAGGTATTGGCATAGGCGCAGTTCTTATGCAGGAGGGACGACCAATTGCTTACTTAAGCTAGAAATTAAGCGGGGCAGTTAAACTATCTGACTTATGATAAGGAGTTGTATGCATTGGTTCGAGTTTTGGAGATATGACAGCATTACCTATTGCCTAAGGAGTTCATGATTCACACTGATCATGAGTCCTTGAAACACTTGAAGGGCCAACACAAACTAAATAAAAGGCATGCTCATTGGGTAGAGTTCATTGAGACATTTCCATATGTCATTAGGTATAAGCAAGGTAAGGAGAATGTGGTCGCCGATGCACTTTCTCGCAGGTATGCATTACTTTATACAATTGATGCAAAATTGCTTGGTTTTGAACACATTAAAAGTTTATAAATTGATGACCACGAATTTTGTGAAGAGTACCAAGCTTGTGAGAAAAACACTTGTGGTAAGTTCTTTAGACATGATGGGTTCTTATTTCGAGAAAATAAGTTATGTGTGCCTAACTGTTCTTTGAAGGATTTGTTAGTGCAGGAATCCCATGGAGGGGGATTAATGGGACATTTTAGACTTGCTAAGATCTTAGCTATTTTGCAGGAACACTTCTATTGGCCACACATGAAACGAGATGTTGAGCGAATTTGTGGCAGATGTGTCACATGTCGGCAAGCTAAATCCAGAGTACAGCCCAACGGTTTGTATACTCCTTTACCCATTCCTAGTGAGCCTTGGATTGATATTTCAATGGACT
Organism: Dracaena cambodiana; assembly: GCA_036321105.1. Lineage (NCBI taxonomy): Eukaryota > Viridiplantae > Streptophyta > Magnoliopsida > Asparagales > Asparagaceae > Dracaena > Dracaena cambodiana. Next base: position 41,298,442 of record JAYEPQ010000004.1, read on the forward strand.
TTGTGTTAGGATTACTTAGGACTAAACGTGGAAGAGATTCGATTTTTGTGGTTGTGGATAGATTTTCTAAGATGGCTTTCTTTATTCCATGTCACAAAACGGATGGTACTTCGCATGTTGCTGATTTGTTCTTTAGGGAGATTGTGAGATTGCATGGCATGCCTAGAACCATTGTTTCAGATAGAGATGCTAAGTTCTTGAGCTACTTTTATAAGACTCTGTGGTGTAAGCTAGGTACCAAGGTTTTGTTTTCTACTACTTATCACCCACAAGCTGATGGTCAAACCGAAGTAGTAAATAGGACTTTGTCTACTTTATTGAGGGTAATTATTAAAAAGAACATCAAAATATGAGAAGAGTGTTTACCACATGTTGAGTTTGCTTATAATAGGTCTATTCATTCTGTTACTAAATTCTCATCGTTTGAAATTGTTTATGGGTTTAATCCTTTGACTCTATTGGATTTATCTCTATTACATGTTTCTGAGCGTGTTAATTTGGATGGAAAGAATAAGGCTGATTTTGTTAAGCAGATATATGAGAAGGCAAGGCTCAACATTGAGAGAAGAACGGAACAATATGCAAAACAAACCAACAAGGGGCATCACAAGCTTGTTTTTGAACCAGGAGATTGGGTGTGGTTGCATATGAGAACAGAGAGATTTCCAGCGCAAAGACGTTCCAAACTGCTTCTAAGAGGGGATGGTCCTTTCCAAATTCTAGAGCGCATCAATGACAATGCTTACAAGCTAGATTTGCCCAGTGAGTACAATATTAGTGCTACTTTCAATGTTACTGATTTGAGTTTTTTTGATGTAGGTGATGATTTAACGGCAAATCCTTTTCAAGAGGAGGGGAATGATGCAAATAATGACGTGACTACAAAGAAGCCAGTTCAAGTTCCAACTGGGCCGGTTACAAGAGCACGAAGAAAGAAGTTCAAAGATGCACTTAATGGGCTGATTTAAGAGGTTTGGGCTCAAGCAAATTCGTGGAGGCCCATCGAGGATGGTTCACGTGTTCAATAAAGATGCATTAACATGATTCAACTACTAGAAGAATCCTGTCAAAACTGATTGTTTCTTTTTATTTTATTTCTAAAACTTTCTTTGTATTGATCAGCCAAAATTAAGGGGCTGATTGTTTCCTTTTGTTTTGTTTCTATTTCTAAAATTTTCCTTGTATTGATCAGTCAAATTAAGGGACTGATTATTTTTTTTGTTTTGTTTCTATTTCTAGAACTTTTCTTGTACTGATCAGCCAAATTAAGGAGCTGATTGTTTTCTTTTTTTTTCTATTTCTTAAATTTTTCCTGTAGGAACTTTTCTTGTATTTTTTTAGCCTATAAATAGGCGTCTAATGGAATAGAGGGGATACAGTTTACAGATAATTGGTGAGTTTATTCTCTTAAGGACTATTCGAACTTATCGAAATTCTCCTGTGGCGTTCATCATCGACTTATCAAACGGCTTCCCACTACCGTTTGTGGCGTCTTCCTTATACCAAGGTTCTTGCTTCGCATTAAACAACAGGTTGAGGTCAATTATACCGAGGTTCTTGTTTTTTATTGAAGCAACGGGTCGAGGTCTCCCATCCAAACCTGATCGAGAACATTCTTGGTTCTCCTTTTTGTTTTACGGGTCTCGTTATTCTTGACGGGGTTCGCATTAGGCTCGGGGTGTATAGCTCAATGTAGTACATGGTATCTTGCCAATACACCAGGTGCCCGAGACGGATGCTTAATAGCCACTAGAATGCCCCCGAAGATAGAGTTGAATAATTATCCGGTCCTAGAGCATCCTTGAACTTTGACCCGTACTCTCCGCCTAGAAAATCTGAGAAGTAACAGTTGATCTCGTAACTTTGATGGTGCTGGAGCATCTTACGGATTACTGATATATAGTGGCTCTTCCAAGAGGAGCACTCATACATCTCCACGAAGAATGACTTGTCAATTGGGTAGTAATCTGCAGCATTCATTAGAGAGGGGCAGTGCATGACAAGCCAGGCCATCAAATATGTCTATGGCATCTGTACCCACGAGTTCGGTGTCTTCACTATAGCAGGTTCTTTTACTACTTTCCCTTTAGTAGCTTTCCCCTTTGCGGTCGTGCCTTTGTCCTCAGGGATGAAACTGTTGCAGAGTGCCCCGAGCCCACTCTGAAGATTGTTCACCATAGCCAGGAGGAGCCCAAATGGTCGTCCGTAAACCAATAGCACCGCTGGGTAAACTACGTTTATCACAATGGCATTCTTTAGGAGCGAAGGAATGGCATAATTCTTCAACCACAACATTAGAAACCTGGCAGCTAAACCCCTATCGGACACTGGGAATTGAGCTTGATAATAGAAGCTCTTGAAGATGGTGCCAGGGTTGAATCCTCCCTCGTTTGATTCTGTTGTATAAAATATTCCCCCTGTCTTTGCAACGCGTCAGTCGATCTTCTCGATGTCGACAGGCTTGTGTTTGCAGACACATGGCAGACTCTCCTTCAAATTTAGGAAGAGATAATCGGCCCATTTCTTATGGCCGATGCCTTGGTTTCGCACTCCTGCCAGATCAGCACAAATGTGGCAGTGGTACATCATCTCCCAATACGTCTCGTAAATGCGCTCATCCCTTGTCTTTAGCATATTCAGCTCCTCGGTAGTTGGGATGTACTCTTTATAGGGGAATTTGCCCATTGACAGGCCTGATACTTTGTACATCTCATGGAGAGCGAGTCTCAGCTCACCCACTGGCGTGAAGAAAGTGCCAGTCTTATGGTTGTACATCTCTAGGAAGCTGAATAGATGAAAAGAGCTCTGGAAAAGGCCGTACTGGACATTTCAGATGGCTTTATATAAGCTAGCCTCTTTCAGGATTTGTTCATGAGAATCCACCAAGTACTTGACAAGGTGGAAACACCGCATATTGTCTAAGGAATGGACCCAACCAGGCATCCTGAAGTCATGAGCTAGGTATTGTCCACCCTTTATCACAAACTCGCTTAGGAAAGTCTTTGCGCAAGTAGGGGGTCTCCCCCACTGGATGCTCCTTGGTGATTCTACCCGGAAGGAGTCCAGTGACGCACCTGGTAGATCCATCTTGATAGGCTCCATGTGCACCGAACTTCCCTGTTGTGACTGCATCATACTCCCGAGTTAGGTTATACTCCAACTCGCGACGAGCTGATAACCTCTGAAGGTATACCAAAGGGTAATTTCGCTCCATGTCTGGAAGGAACATCAGCAAGTCTTTGGTCTAGTGAAGCCACTTACTTTCTTCTTCGAACAGAATTCCATCTGAATTCTTCACCGTATCGCCAAAAAGAAAGGCTGGCTTTTACAGAACTTCCCGGTTCATGGCTTCGAAGGGAGCATCGATGATAAATTCCCTTGCAATGGCGGGACTGTATCTTAACATCTTCTCCCAGTGTTCCCGAAGACCTGGCTTATATGCGAGGATCTCAGTGGTGAATCGAAATTGGATGGCTCGGTCTACACCTCCAGAAAATCCAAAATGATGCCTGCGGGAGAGAGGATCCACTGGATAGCCAACTGCAAAAGAAAGAATCAAAGTTAGAAAAAAATTGAAACAGTTGAAAAAGGCTAAGTACTAAAATGCGGAGTTAATGATAACTTCGCACGAAGTTAAACAATAATTTCGCGTGGAATTATACGTGAAGCTAAAAGAATAATTTCGCATCTGAAGAAAATACGCGAAGCTAATTAATATCTTCACGTCAGAGGCTAAAACGCTAAGCTAATCCACAACTTTGCACAAGAAGCGCAACAGTCAGAGATAATCTCGCGTAATGAGTGTTTGATGCGAAGCTAACGAAGTAGCTTCTCGCAGAAGAAGACCAGAGGTCTCTTCTTCTCCAAGTCATCAAGACTGAAGTACGGCGATGATTTCGCCGATGAAGATGGTGATTGGCCGGTTAAAACCGAGCCAAATCACTGTAAAGCATCATTTAAGAGTTCAAGAAAGGAAGTCTTACCCCCAATTGGTACGGCATAGACATGGACGCTACGACCGCTACCACGACCACTGTCGCCGCTGCTCGTGCCGGCTAGCGACGAGGCTTGCCCTTGTGAAGAGGCGTTCCTCTTTGGTGCCATTGGTCGAGTAATCAAGAAATGAACAAAGAAAACAAGGGAATCGCATCAGTTGCAAGAGCTTTGGAGTTCTGAAAATTCTCAAAATTCTTGAAAGAGTGAGGAAGAAGAAGGAAAAGGCTCTATTTAAATGAGAAAACCTACCCTTTGGTATTCGATGCAGAGATCGGAGCCGTTATGTAGTGTAATGCGAAGCTACTAGCTTCGCGTAAATGCAAAGATAAAATGTGGGCTAACTTCATGTTCAATCGTCAAATCATAGACTAAAAATCCAAAATATTTCAAAATTTGCCAAGTCAAAGCCATTTTGAAAACTTTGGAGGTAAAAATTTCTAAAGAAAAGATGGACAATAGCTCGCAGAACGCGGAGTTAAGTCCATAGCTTCGCGTCGGCAGAAGCTTAACGTGGCATTGGAGTAAAAATGCAGAGCTAAGTCCTTAGCTCCGCGTCTAGAGTATTAACTCCGTGTGAGCAGATTTTCAAAATCCTAAATTGATTGTGATTGAGATTTGGGCTTATCCAATACCCGAATTGAGTCTAATCAGAATCCAAATTCAAGAGATTTAGATCAAAATCAAATATTTGATTAGAATCTTTAATGAATACAAACACCTTCTATTCCTATTCTTGTGGAAACTCTCATATCCAACAAAAGTCTATAAATATCCTCTTTGAGGAGACTTTAGCGATTTTTTTGAAATTCAAGTTACACACAAGAGCCTTGAATTCAGTAGAGAGAGAGAAACTAGGGCCGACCATCATCTTTATCAAAGAAAAATCTTCACGTCGGATCGTCAACAAGTTCCAATAGATAGATCCCATCGCTACACTAGAGCCCAAGTTTTATTGTAAAAGAGAGCAATAAAATATAAATCGTCTTGTTTATTTTTTTATTGTTCCTCTTTCATTGTAATCAAAGTGATAAATGGAAGGAAGCAAGAATTTTGTGGAGAATAATCACTACATGATGAACTTTATGGACAGCCAAACAAGTCGCATGCAGGAGGTGGGACCCACAGCCAGCCAAACAAAGATATTTATGAAGCTGGCATAATGAACGCGAGGCTAATACCTGCGAAAAATGCAAGATTATGCAAAGCAAAGGCAACAAAAAAGAAAAAGCTCCAAAATGTGAGGCTAATTTGCAACCTTGCCTAAAACAGTTGAAATGTGAGTGTAACACATACACGAGGCGAGCCCAGCTTTCGCTTCGCGCGGCGAGCCCCACCTCCGCCTCCCGAGACGAGCACAGCCTCCGCCACGCGCGACAAGCCCAGTCTAGCATATCGCTCGGCGAGCCTAGCCTTTGTCTCACGCGGCGAGACTAGTCTCGGTCTCAATAATTTCATTACTGCAAGAGATGCAGAATATAAGGCAAAATTGTAGCCGGACATCAAACTCTCAATACACAGAGATAAGCCAACATGCGACAAACACAGCATGCAAGGCAAATCCAGAGCACGAAATTAATCCAAAGCATGAAGAAGTCCAGAATGCGAAGCTAACTCTCAGCCTAGCATAAAATTTAAAGAGGCATAAGGCGGTCAATTGAATTTCAATGACCATTCAAATGTGGCCCACACAGGGGGGACCCACACCAATAAACTTTATATGCAAGGCAAAGCAAGCTCCGCATACAATGTGATTCCAAGCCGGCGTAAAGTCATCTAAACGCGAGGCTATGCTCACGACCAAAATGTGAAGCTAACTCTCAGCTCTGCATAAACTTCAAAAGACAGAAAGTCATTAGAGACCTAAGGTGCTAGGCCAACCAGTAGCCTTGCATAATATTCGATGAAGAAGAAGGTGGTCATTGACTTATGATTAGTATCATATTTTGTATTTTTCCTTCCATATTTTATCTATTTTTGTATATAAATAATTGCTACTCGGGTATATTTAGCGTGTTTTTATAGGAAACAAAAGTTTCGCAAGGAAAAAAAGAAGAAGATGCAAATTTATCAAGAATATGAGCAAAGAAAGTTAACTAAGGCGAAAACCGACACTCAAGTGCAGCAGTTGAACATTCAAGAGTATTTTAAGCAAAGATAAAGCTTGAACTGAAAAATTTCATGTCGGGAAAATTTGTAGATCTCAGAATTATCTTTGAAACAAGTCCAAGAACATCTTAATCCGAGTTCGTATGAAAACATTATAGTCATTTTACTGAAGCACTACAGAGTGAAAAATCCGATCCAACGGGCTACGGGTTTGTTGAACTTAATTTCAGATTTTAGACCCGAAAATTAGTATTTTATGCCATCTAATCTCAACCATTGGTTTCTAATACCTATGGATTGGATTAAAATTATATATTTTGAGATTAGTTTGTGTTGGATTAGGATTAAATCTTTTGTATTGAGTTTTAGTAGGAGTAGAATTGTATTTGGGTTATAAATACCTTATGAATCCTTGTAAAGTAGAGAGAGCTTTTTAGGTGTAATTTTAGATGTACTTTTTATTAATAAAATTAGGGTTTTACTGAAGGGGTGACGACCACAATACCGGTCTCCAGAGGTAATTCACTTTGCTCTTCAATTTTTTCTTAGTTAATTTATTTTAATTGCTTTTTAGTTTAGATTTATTTGTTTTCTAGATTAGATTTAATTGCTTTTTATGAATACAAATTTGATTTTGCTTGTTAGAAATATGAATAGCTAATTTAGCTTAGCTCTAGGATGTAGATAAAACTAAAATTCACCATGTAATTGCTCTCTATTATTTTCTTCTTAATTAAAATAAATAAAGATATGATTTTTCCATGAAAAGATTAAAATACATGAACTAATAGATTAATATTTTGATAGGTTATACTTGAATTAAGTTTCTTGATAGTCTATACTTAATTAGGGTTTGGAGTTGTTGGTTTTCATCTTATTCAAAGAATTATTTAATGATTTAGTTTATTTTTATAAAAAGTGGTATTTTTGATGAGTTATGCTTGCACACCACTTGATAGCTCATGCTTGGGCACTTTAAATAAAGATTAAACTAAACGATCAAATTTTTATGATAGAAGAAGATAATAGAAGTAAATATATGGTAGGAAACTAGTGGATCCTAAATCCTAGGCTAATTAGAATAACTCTCAACTCCGACTTAGAGTCCTTTGTTAATCTGATAGACTATAGAATTAGTAAGAATTGGAAAACACCTGAGATCTCTGTGGGACAACCTGTATAGCGCTATAACCGACACTTTACGCTTGCAGTAAATTATCACATAAAGTTTTGGCGCCGTTGCCGGGGAACGAAGGTGTTTTTCTTGCTTTTTCTAACGTTTTACGGATTAATAGTGTGTGTTGAGTATGTATAGATCTAGAATTTCAGATACAAGAAACAAAAAGGGAAGAAAAGAGTCTCAGAAGCGCACTGCAAAAACAAAAGAGGTATATCCTCTGATTTTGTTGCTAAATAGCGGTAATTACCGTATAGTGGTAGTTTTAGAGCTTTTCTCCCCTAAATTTTGTCTAATTATGTATTTATGGTTCCTGAGTCTCTAAAAAAATATGAAAAAAAATTATAAAAATAAAATTTCAATTATTTTTTTCATCTCCATCTCTTTCCCTCTCCACCTTCTTCAGAATTTTTTTTTTTAAATGTTTCAAACTCCAACTGGTTGCTATTATTGTCGTGGTCCATATCATAATTATTATCAATGTCCATGGATAGGAAGTTCGTTAGGACTAGATCATAATCAAATTCACAACACATATAATGAACCTACGAGCGCTTCTTATACATAAAATTACAAATATGAATGGATGAATAATTCTAATTTTGCATAATCAAGAGTCATACTAAGAGAGTTCTCCATCTGATTCTTTTTTTTTATAGGCTATTCATCTTCGTGTTCTACATTCAATCATGAACAAGATATTCAATTGAACATGTTAGATGAAAGATTAAAAAGATTAGAAGCGAGGTATGCATGTCATGAGAACTACCTTCAACCACTTCATATCTGTCATCAAATATTGACATGGATCCACCATATCATTCTTCAAATTCCACTCATGATCTCGAGATGCAATCATTTGAGAAAAATAAGGAAAATTACGATCATGAGTCTGAGAAATGAAGATTTAGAATAGAGGAAGATATAGAAGTTTTGCTAAAATTATCATCTCAAAAATCATCCTCTCAAATTGAATCTTATATGGAAGATCTTCTCAAAGCGATTTCTCAAACTAAACTTTTCGGAGATCAACCATCTAATATGTTGAACATATCTTACTCCAACGAACAACCACTTAAGTCATTTTTTGAAGTAGATATGAATCAAAATGAGTTAAATAAATTTTTGCATGATGAGTTTATAATTTAACATTGTGATCAACCTATTTTATATCATTGTAACAATATTATGAAGAAACCAGTGGTAAAGAAAATATTTTACTTAATGATTTATCTTATAGTGAGCTTGCTAGTGACACATTATCATTTGATTCTTTTGATGGAAATTGTGAAGAAATTTGTGAACAAGAATTTTTATCTCTTCATAATAACTATACTGATGATAAGTCCACTAGCATGCCAAGTTTTTTTGAGAATTTTGATGACAGGGTTGAAGAAAATTTATATGACAAGCCATAATACTTGAAGATTGAAAGGAACTACAAAAATAAGAGATTATGGCACCAACTTATTTTCAAGGGCGATCCAAAATCGAGCTCATGATTCCACTACATCAAAATGAGTATGTTATTTTACAAGTTGATAAAACCAAAATACTTACTGCTATGAAAGATGCTTGTGGGTCAAATATCGACGATAAATGTACAATTTACAACTTCAAAATTTTATTATTGAATAAAAAACGAAGGGTATAAATAAATTGAGAAAAATAAAAAAAACAAGATAGAGATTAAATGCAAAATTGACAAAAAGGCTAAGTTCATCCATATTAAAACATAAAAGGACACACTATGAGAGTGGAAAGCGATCAAGAGGTCGTAACCGGTTTAAATTTTCTAATAAGTGTATAATATTTGTGTATAGTTTTCATATTTAATTTACCACCCTTGGTTTGTGTATGAGGGCATACATGAGTTTAGGTGTGGGTGAGTGGGTTAGGATATTTTTTTTGTGTTTTTCTAAGATTTTAGTTTTTTTAGAGTTTTTATTTTATTTTTAGATGATTTTTGTGTTTCTTTATTTTACACTTTGGGTAGTTTTTCAGGTAACTAACTGAAAAAAAATTTAAAAAAACAAATAAATAAATAAATAAATAAATAAATAATAACAAATTTATGTATTTTTATCAATAAACCAACCTAATTACAGATAAAGGAACAAATTTCGATTTGAAATTGGATAGGAGAGTAGATTGGACGATACAATTTGAATTTTATGAAAAATATTAAAATCCAGAAAATAAATGCTACTAACGGTAGTTTTGAGGCAAGTATAAATCTACTTTTCACTTCACAATAGTTTATTAGGTTAAGAATAAAGAAGATAAATATTGAGTAAGTCTTCTCTCTCTAAACATAGAAAAAAAGTGTGAATAAAATAATGGGGTGAGCCTGTTATTAAAGCAATAATCTCGAGAGTGATAAAATAATGGGGTGCGCCTGGTATTAAGTCAATAGTCTCAAGAGTGAAAAAAAAGTATGATCGGAGTAATCGGGTACTATGCGCCTAAGTAAGCATGAAAATTCGCATGAAAGGAGAAATATTCTTTAAAAAAAAGAAAAAAAGAGAGAGGGAGTATGATCCGAGTAATCGGGTACTTTGCGCCTAAGCAAGCGTGAATATTCGCATGAAATGTGAAATATTCTTAAAAAAAGAAAAAGAAGAGAAAAAAAAAGAAAAAATTTATTTTGAGAGAGGAGATGAATCATGAGTTAGAGTTGGAGTCAAAGACCGAAATAGACTATCACACGTGCACGTAGTTGTGTAGGAGATAGACTATCACACGTGCACGTAGTTGTGTAGGAGCCAATGAATTATATGTTAGTATGTATTGAAAGATAGGATTTAAATTTTTGATTAAAATAATAAGTGTATCTGATATGACGCTCGATTGAAAATTCATAATCTAAATGCGTTCTTGAGTTTGTATATTAGTGAGATTAATTGATGAAAATAATATAAAAAAAGATTTTTCTTTTTTTGTATAAAATTTTTATTTTTCTTGATTTGCGGTTATCCTTATTTTTCTTTTCCTTCTTTCTTATTCTATTTTCTTCACGAATTTTGTGGGTATATTCACTGCAAACCCTCATGAGACAACACTCGTCCACTAGGGTAACCTAGGGGTTTAAAGGCTTGTTGCACGTGCTAAGTGCAATCGCAAATTCCTGTGAAAGTGAGTTGGGATTTTTCTTTTTCTTTTTAGGTTTTGCTCGAGTACTAGCAAAAGATAGGTGTAGGAGTGTGATTAGTATCATATTTTTTATTTTTCCTCCCATATTTTATCTATTTTTGTGTATAAATAATTGTTACTCGGGTATATTTAGTGTGTTTTTATAGGTAACAAAAATTTCGCAAGGAACAGAAGAAAACGTACAAATTTATCAAGAATATGAGTAAAGAAAGTTAAGTAAGGCGAAAACCGACATTCAAGTGCAGCAGTAGCAACTTTAAGAGTACTTTCAGCAAAAATAAAGCTTGAACTGGAAGATTTTATATGGGAAAAATTTGTAGAGCTCAAAGTTATCTTCGAAACGAGTCCAAGAACAGCTTAATCTGAGTTCGTATGAAAACGTTATAGCCATTTTACTTAAGCGCTACAGAGTAAAAAATCTGATCCAACGGGCTACGGGTTTGTTGAACTTAATTTCGAATTTTGGACCCAAAAATTAGTATTTTACGCCGTCTAATATCAGCCATTGGTTTCTAATACCTATGCAATGGATTAAAATTATATATCTTGAGATTAGTTTGTGTTGGATTAGGATTATATCTTTTGTATTGAGTTTGAGTAGGAGTAGAATTTTATTTGGGTTATAAATACCCAATGAATCCTTGTAAATTAGAGACAGCTTTTTAGGTGTAATTTCAGATGTACTTTTTATTAATAAAATTAGGGTTTTGCTGAAGGAGTGACGACCACAATACCGGACTCCAGAGATAATTCTCTTTGCTCTTCAATTTTTTCTTAGTTAATTTATTTTAATTGCTTTCCAGTTTAGATTTATTTGCTTTCTAGATTAGATTTAATTGCTTTCTATGAATAAAAATTTGATTTTGCTTGTTAGAAATATGAATAGCTAATTTAGCTTAGCTCTAGGATATAAATGAAACTAGAATCCACCTTGTACTTGCTCTCTAGTATTTTCTTCTTAATTAAAATAAATAAAGATATGATTTTTCCATGAAAAAATTAAAATACAAGAACTCGTAGATTAATATTTTGATAGGTTGTATTTGAATTAAGTTTCTTGATAGCCTATATTTAGTTAGGATTTGGAGTTATTGGTTTTCATCTTATTCAAAGAATTATCTAATAATTTAGTTTATTTTTATGAAAAATAGTATTTTTGATGAGTTATACTTACACACCACTTGATAGCTCATGCTTAGAGCACTTTAAATAAAGATTAAACTAAAAGATTAAATTTTTTATGATAGATGAAGATAATAGAAGTAAATATATGTTGGAAACTAGTGGATTCTAGATCCTAAGCTAATTAGAATAACTCTCAACTCCGACTTAGAATCCTTTGTTAATCCGATAGACTATAGAATTAGTAAGAATCGTAAAACACATGAGATTTCTATAGGACGACTTGTATAGTGCTACAACCGCTACTGTACGCTTGAAGTAAATTATCATATCAAGTTTTAGCGCCGTTGTCGGGGAACGAAGGTATTTTTCTTGCATTTTCTAACGTTTAACGGATTAATAGTGTGTGTTGAGTATGTATAGATCTGGAATTTCAGATACAAGAAGCAAAAAGGGAAGAAAAGAATCTCAGAAGCGCACTGCAAAAAACGAGAGAGGTAAATTCTCTGATTTTGCCGCTAAATAGCGATAATTACTGCTACTTAGCGGTACTTTTAGAGCTTTTCTCCCCCAAATTTTGTCTAATTATGTATTTATGGTTCTTGAGTCTCTAAAAAAATATAGAAAAAATTATAAAAATAAATTACAATTATTTTTTTCTTCTCCATCTCTTTCCCTCTCCACCTTCTTCAAAAAAAATTTTTTTTTTTTAAATGTTTCAAACTTTAACTGCTTGCTATTATTGTCGTGATCTATATCATAATTATTATAAATGTCCATGAATAGGAAGTTCGTTAGGATTTCATCATAATCAAATTCACAACACATATAATGAACCTACGAGCGCTTCTTATACATAAAATTACAATTATGAATGGATGAATAATTCTAATTTTGCATAATCAAGAGTCATACCAAGAGAGTTCTCCATCTGATTCTTTTTTTATAGGCTATTCATCTTCGTGTTCTACATTCAATCATGAACAAGATATTCAATTGAACATGTTAGATGAAAGATTAAAAAGATTAGAAGCGAGGTATGCATGTCATGAGAACTACCTTCAACCACTTCATATCTGTCATCAAATATTGACATGGATCCACCATATCATTCTTCAAATTCCACTCATGATCTCGAGATGCAATCATTTGAGAAAAATAAGGAAAACTACGATCATGAGTCTGAGGAATGAAGATTTAGAATAGAGGAAGATATAGAAGTTTTGTTAAAATCATCATCTCAAAAATCATGCTTTCAAATTGAATCTTATATGGAAGATCTTCTCAAAGCGATTTCTCAAACTAAACTTTTTGGAGATCAACCATCTAATATGTTGAACATATCTTACTCCAACGAACAACCACTTAAGTCATTTTTTGAAGTAGATATGATTCAAAATGAGTTAAATAAATTTTTGCATGATGAGTCTATATTTTAACATTGTGATCAACCTATTTTAGATCATTGTGACAATAATTATGAAGAAACCAGTGATAAAGAAAATATTTTGCTTAATGATTTATCTTATGGTGAGCTTGCTAGTGACACATTACCATTTGATTCTTTTGATGGAAATTGTGAAGAAATTTGTGAACAAGAATTTTTATCTCTTCCTAATAACTTGACTGATGATAAGTCCACTAGTATGCTATTTTCTTTTGAGAATTTTGATGACAGGGTTGAAGAAAATTTGTATGACAACCATAATACTTGAAGATTGGAAGGAACTACAAAAAGAAGAGATTATGGCACAAACTTATTTTCAAGTGCGATCAAAAATCGAGCTCATGATTCCACTACATCAAAATGAGTATGTTATTTCACAAGTTGATAAAACCAAAATACTTACTGCTATGAAAGATGCTTGTGGATCAAATATCGATGATAAAGGTACAATTTCCAACTTCAAAATTTTATTATTGAATAAAAAAAGAAGGGTATAAATAAATTGAGAAAAATAAAAAAAACAAGATAGAGATTAAATGCAAAATTGACAAAAAAGCTAAGTTCATCCATATTAAAACATAAAAGGACACACTATGAGAGTGGAAAGCGATCAAGAAGTCGTAACCGGTTTAAATTTTCTAATAAGTGTATAATATTTGTGTATAGTTTTCATATTTATTTTACCATCCTTGGTTTGTGTATGAGAGCATACATGAGTTTAGGTGTGGGTGAGTGGGTTAGGATATTTTTTTTTGTGTTTTTCTAAGATTTTAGTTTTTTTTAGAGTTTTTATTTTATTTTTAGATGATTTTTGTGTTTCTTTATTTTACACTTTGGCTAGTTTTTAAGGTAACTAACTGAAAAAAAATTTAAAAAAAAATAAATAAAAAAATAAATAAAATTAATAACAAATTTATGTATTTTTATCAATAAACCAACCTAATTACAGATAAAGGAACAAATTTCGATTTAAAATTGGATAGGAAAGTAGATTGGACAATACAATTTGAATTTTATGAAAAAGAATAAAATCCTAAAAATAAATGCTACTAACAGTAGCTTTGAGGCAAGTATAAATCTACTTTTCACTTCACAATAGTTTATTAGGTTAAGAATAAAGAAGATAATGATTGAGTAAGTTTTCTCTCTCTAAGCATAGAAAAAAGTGAGAATAAAATAATGGGGTGAGCCTGGTATTAAAGTAATAATCTCGAGAGTGATAAAATAATGAGGTGCGCCTGGTATTAAGTCAATAGTCTCAAGAGTGAAAAAAAATGTATGATCGGAGTAATCGGGTACTATGCGCCTAAGTAAGCATGAAAATTCGCATGAAAGAAGAAATATTATTTAAAAAAAAGAAAAAAAAGAGAGTTAGTATGATCCGAGTAATCGGGTACTTTGTGCCTAAGAAAGCTTGAATATTCACAAGAAATGTGAAATATTCTTAAAAAAAGAAAAAGAAGAGAAAAAAAAGAAAAAAATTATTTTGAGAGAGAAGATGAATCATGAGTTAGAGTTGGAGTCCAAGACCGAAATAGACTATCACACGTGCACGTAGTTGTGTAGGAGGCAATGAATTATCGGTTAGTATGTATTGAAAGATAGGATTTAAATTTTTGATTAAAATGATAAGTGCATCTGATATGATGCTCGATTTGAAAATTGATATTCTAAATGCGTTCTTGAGTTTGTATATTAGTGAGATTAATTGATGAAAATATTATAAAAAAAGATTTTTCTTTTTTTGTATAAAATTTTTATTTTTCTTGATTTGCGGTTATCCTTAATTTTCTTTTCCTTATTTCTTAATCTATTTTCTTCACGAATTTTGTGGGTATATTCACTGCAAACCCTCATGAGACAAGACTCGTCCACTAGGATAACCTAGGGGTTTAAAGGCTTGTTGCACATGCTAAGTGCAATCTCGATTCCTGTGAAAGTGAGTTGGAATTTTTCTTTTTCTTTTTAGGTTTTGCTCGAGGACTAGCAAAAGATAGATGTGGGAGTGTGATTAGTATCATATTTTATTATTTTTCCTCCCATATTTTATCTATTTTTTTATATAAATAATTGCTACTCGGGTATATTTAGTATGTTTTTTTATAGGTAACAAAAATTTCGCTAGGAAAAGAAGAAGAAGTGCAAATTTATCAAGAATATGAGCAAAGAAAGTTAACTAAGGCGAAAACCGACACTCAAGTGCAGCAGTAGCAACTTTAAGAGTACTTTTGCCAAAAATAAAGCTTGAACTAGAAGATTTTATATGGGAAAAATTTGTAGAGCTCAAAGTTATCTTCGAAACGAGTCCAAGAACAGCTTAATCTGAGTTCGTATGAAAACGTTATAGTCATTTTACTTACGCGCTACAGAGTGAAAAATCTGATCCAACGGGCTACGGGTTTGTTGAACTTAATTTCGGATTTTGGACCCAAAAATTATTATTTTATGCCATCTAATCTCAGCCATTGGTTTCTAATACCTATGGGTTGGATTAAAATTATATATCATGAGATTAGTTTGTTTTGGATTAGGATTATGTCTTTTATATTGAGTTTGAGTAGGAGTAGAATTGTATTTAGATTATAAATACACAATGAATCCTTGTAAATTAGAGAGAGCTTTTTAGGTGTAATTTTAGATGTACTTTTTATTAATAAAATTAGGGTTTTGATGAAGGAGTGACGACTACAATGCCGGACTCCAGAGATAATTCTCTTTGCTCTTCAAGTTTTTCTTAGTTAATTTATTTTAATTGCTTTCTAGTTTAGATTTATTTGCTTTCTAAATTAGATTTAATTGCTTTCTATGAATAAAAAATTGATTTTGCTTGTTAGAAATATGAATAACTAATTTAGCTTAGCTCTAGGATATAGATGAAACTAGAATCCACCATGTAATTGCTCTCTAGTATTTTCTTCTTAATTAAAATAAATAAAGATATGATTTTTCCATGAAAAAATTAAAATACAAGAACTCGTAGATTAATATTTTGATAGGTTATATTTGAATTAAGTTTCTTAATAGCCTATACTTAGTTAGGGTTTGGAGTTGTTGGTTTTCATCTTATTCAAAGAATTATCTAATAATTTAGTTTATTTTTATGAAAAGTAGTATTTTTGATGAGTTATACTTGCACACCACTTATAGCTCATACTTAGGGCACTTTAAATAAAGATTAAACTAAAAGATTAAATTTTTATGATAGAAGAAGATAATAGAAGTAAATATATGTTGGAAACTAGTGGATTCTAGATTCTAAGCTAATTAGAATAACTCTCAACTTCGACTTAGAATCCTTTGTTAATCCGATAGACTATAGAATAAGTAAGAATCGTAAAACACATGAGATTTCTATGGGACGACTTGTGTAGCACTACAACCGATACTATACGCTTGAAGTAAATTATCATATCATATTTTAGGCGCTGTTGTCGGGGAACGAAGGTATTTTTCTTGCATTTTCTAACATTTTACGAATTAATAGTGTGTGTTGAGTATGTATAGATCTGGAATTTCATATCCAAGAAGCAAAAAGGGAAGAAAAGAATCTCAGAAGCGCACTGCAAAAAACGAGAGAGGTAAATTCGCTGATTTTGCCGCTAAATAGCCATAATTACAGCTACTTAGCGGTACTTTTAGAGCTTTTCTCCCCCAAAGTTTGTCTAATTATGTATTTAGGGTTCCTAATTCTGTAAAAAAATATAAAAAAATTATAAAAATAAAATTAAAATTATTTTTATTTTTTCTTTTCCATCTCTTTTCCTCTCCACCTTCTTCAAAAAAAATAAATTTATAAAAAAATGTTTCAAACTCCAACTGGTTGCTATCATTGTTGTGATCCATATCATAATTATTATCAATGTCCATGGATAGAAGTTCAATAGAACTAGATCATAATCAAATTCACAACACATATAATGAACCTACGAGCGCTTCTAATTATACATAAAATTACAATTATGAATGGATAAATAATTTTAATTTTGCATAATCAAGAGCCATACCAAGAGAGTTCTCCATCTGATTCTTTCTTTATAGGCTATTCATCTTCATGTTCTACATTCAATCATGAACAAGATATTCAATTGAACATGTTAGATGAAAGATTAAAAATATTAGAAGCGAGGTATGCATGTCATGAGAACTACCTTCAACCACTTCATATCTGTCATCAAATATGTACATGGATCCATCATATTATTTTTCAAATTCCACTCATGATCTCGAGATGCAATCATTTGAGAAAAATAAGGAAAATTATGATCATGAGTCTGAGGAACGAAGATGTAGAATAGAGGAAGATATAGAAGTATTGCTAAAATCATCATCTCAAAAATCAACCTCTCAAATTGAATCTTGTGTGGAAGATCTTCTCAAAGCGATTTCTCAAACTAAACTTTTTGGAGATCAACTATCTAATAGTTTGAACATATCTTATTCCAACGAACAACCACTTAAGTCATCTTTTGAAGTAGATATGATTCAAAATGAGTTAAGTAATTTTTTACATGATGAGTCTATAATTCATCATTGAGATCATTGTGACAATAATTATGAAGAAACCAGTGATTAATAAAATATTTTGCTTGATGATTTATCTTATGGTGAGCTTGCTGGTGAGACATTATCATTTGATTCTTTTGATAGAAATTGTGAAGAAATTTGTGAACAAGAATTTTTATCCCTTCATAATAAATTGACTGATGATAAGTCCACTAGTATGTCATTTTTTTTTGAGAATTTTGATGACAGGGTTGAAAAAAATTTGTGTGACAAGCCCATAATACTTGACGATTGGAAGGAACTGTAAAAGAAGAGGTTATGGTACCAACTGATTTTCAATGGCGATCCAAAATCGAGCTCCTGATTCTGCTGCATTAAAATGAGTATGTTATGTCACAAGTTGATAAAACCAAAATACTTACTGCTATGAAAGCTGCTCATGGGTCAAATATCGACGATAAAGGTACGATTTCCAACTTCAAAATTTGTTATTGAATAGAAAAATAAGGGTAGAAATAAATTGAGAAAAATAAAAAACAAGATGGAGAGATTAAATGCAAAGTTGGCAAAAAAGCTAAGTTCATCCATATTAAAACATAAAAGGACACACTATGAGAGTGGAAAGCGATCAAGAGGTCGTAACCGGTTTAAATTTTCTAATAAGTATATAATATTTGTATATAGTTTCCTTATTTATTTTACCACCCTTGATTTGTGTATGATGGCATACATGAGTTTAGGTGTGGGTGAGTGGGTTGGGTTATTTTTTGTGTTTTTCTAAGTTTTTGTTTTTTAGAGTTTTTATTTTATTTTTAGATAATTTTTGGATTTCTTTATTTTACACTTTGGGTAGTTTTTAGGGTAACTAACTGATTTTTTTTTTAAAAAAAAACTGAAAAATAAATAAATAAAAAACAATTTAACAACAAATTTATGTATTTTTATTAATAAACCAACCTAATTACATTAAAGGAACAAATTTAGATTTGAAATTGGATAGGAGAGTAGATTGGATGATACACTTTGAATTTTATGAAAAAGATTAAAATCCGAAAAATAAATACCACTAATAGTAGTTTTGAGGCAAATATACATCTATTTTTCACTTCAGAATAGTTTATTAGATTAAGGATAAAGATGATAACGATTGAGTAAGTCTTCTTTCTCTAAACAAAGAAAAAAGTGAGAATAAAATAATGGGGTTTGCCTGGTTTTAAGGCAATAGTTTCGAGAGTAATAAAATAATGGGGTGCGAATGGTATTAAGGCAATAGTCTCAAGAGTGAAAAAAAGAGTATGATCTGAGTAATCGGGAACTTTGCGCCTAAATAAGCGTGAATATTCGTATAAAAGGAGAAATATTCTTAAAAAAAAATGAAAAAAAGGAGAGAGAGTATGATCCGAGTAATCGGGTACTTTGCGCCTAAGTAAGCGTGAATATTCGCAAGAAAGGTGAAATATTCTTAAAAAAAAGAAAAAAAAGAAAAAAATTATTTTGAGAGAGGAGATGAATCATGAGTTAGAGTTGGAGTTCAAGACCGAAATAGACTATCACACGTGCACGTAGTTGTGTAGGAGCCAATGAATTATCTGTTAGTATGTATTGAAAGATAGGATTTAAATTTTTGATTAAAATGATAAGTGTATCTGATATGACGCTCGATTTGAAAATTGATAATCTAAATGCGTTCTTTAGTTTGTATATTAGTGAGATTAATTGATGAAAATATTATAAAAAAAGATTTTTCTTTCTTTTGTATAAAATTTTTATTTTTCTTGAATTGCGGTTATCCTTATTTTTCTTTTCCTTATTTCTTAATCTTTTTTCTTCACGAATTTTGTGAGTATATTCACTGCAAACCCTCATGAGATTCCTGTGAAAGTGAGTTGGGATTTTTCTTTTTCTTTTTAGGTTTTGCTCGAGGACTAGCAAAAGACAGGTGTGGGGGTGTGATTAGTATCATATTTTGTATTTTTCCTCCCATATTTTATTTATTTTTATATATAAATAATTGCTACTTAGGTATATTTAGTGTGTTTTTATAGGTAACAAAAATTTCGCAAGGAAAAGAAGAAGTGCAAATTTATCAAGAATATGAGCAAAGAAAGTTAACTAAGGCGAAAACCGACACTCAAGTGCAGCAGTAACAACTTCAAGAGTATTTTCGGCAAAGATATAGCTTGAACTAGAAGATTTTATTTAGGTAATATTTGTAGAGCTCAAAATTATCTTCGAAACGAGTCCAAGAACAGCTTAATCTGAGTTCGTATGAAAATGTTATAGCCATTTTACTGAAGCGCTGCAGAGTGAAAAATCTGATCCAACGGGCTACGGGTTTGTTGAACTTAATTTCGAATTTTGGACCCGAAAATTAGTATTTTATGCTATCTAATCTAAACCATTGGTTTCTAATACTTATGGATTGGATTAAAATTATATATCTTGAGATTAGTTTGTATTGGATTAGGATTATATCTTTTGTATTGAGTTTGAGTAGGAATATAATTGTATTTGGGTTATAAATACCCCATGAATCCTTGTAAATTAGAGAGATTTTTATGAGTAATTTTAGATGTACTTTTTAGTAATAAAATTAGGAATTTTCTGAAGGGGTGATGACCACAATACCAGACTCTAGAGGTAATTCTCTTTGCTCTTCAATTTTTTCTTAGTTAATTTATTTTAATTGCTTTCTAGTTTAGATTTATTTGCTTTCTAGATTAGATTTAATTGCTTTCTATGAATAAAAATTTGATTTTGTTTGTTAGAAATATGAATAGCTAATTTAGCTTAGCTCTAGGATGTAGATGAAATTAGATTCCACCATGTAATTGCTCTCTAGTATTTTCTTCTTAATTAAAATAAATAAAGATATGATTTTTCCATGAGAAGATTAAAATATAAGAACTCGTAGATTAATACTTTAATAGGTTATACTTGAATTAAGTTTCTTTATAGCCTATACTTAGTTAGGATTTGGAGTTGTTGGTTTTCATCTTATTCAAAGAGTTATCTAATGATTTAGTTTATTTTCATGAAAAGTAGTATTTTTGATGAGTTATACTTGCACACCACTTGATAGCTCATACTTAGGACACTTTAAATAAAAATTAAACTAAACGATCAAATTTTTATGATAGAAGAAGATAATAGAAGTAAATATATGGTTGGAAACTAGTGGATCCTAGATCCTAAGCTAATTAGAATAACTCTCAACTCCGACTTAGAATCCTTTGTTAATCCGATAGACTATAGAATTAGTAAGAATTGCAAAACACCTGAGATCTCTGTGGGATGACCTATATAGCACTACAACCGACACTGTACGCTTGCAGTAAATTATCATATCAAGTTTTTGGCACCATTGCCGGGGAACAGAGGTGTTTTCCTTACTTTTTCTAACGTTTTACGGATTAATAGTGTGTGTTGAGTATGTATAGATCTGGAATTTTAGATACAATAAGCAAAAAGGGAAGAAAAGAGTCTCAGAAGCACACTGAAAAAAGGAGAGAGGTAAATTCACTGATTTTGCCGCTAATTAGCAGTACGTTTAGAGCTTTTCTCCCCCAAATTTTGTCTAGTTATGTATTTAGGGTTCCAGATTCTGTAAGAAAATATAGAAAAAATTATAAAAAAAAAATTTCAATTGTTTTTATTTTTTCTTTTCCATCTCTTTCCTCCTCCACCTTCTTCAAAAAAAAAAAAAATTTAAAAAAATGTTTCAAACTCCAACTGGTTGCTATTATTGTCGTGATTCATATCATAATTATTATCAATATCCATAGATAGGAAGTTCTTTATGACTATATCATAATCAAATTCACAACACATATAATTAACCTACGAGCGCTTCTTATGCACAAAATTACAATTATGAATGGATGAATAATTCTAATTTTGCATATAATCAAGAGTCATACCAAAAAAGTTCTCCATCTGATTCTTTCTTTATAGGCTATTCATCTTCATGTTCTACATTCAATCATGAACAAGAGATTCAATTGAATATGTTAGATGAAAGATTAAAAAAATTAGAAGTGAGGTATGCATGTCATGAGAACTACCTTCAACCACTTCATATCTGTCATCAAATATATACACGGATCCATCATATCATTCTTCAAATTGCACTCATGATTTCGAGATGCAATCATTTGAGAATAATAAGGAAAACTACGATTATGAGTCTGAGTAACGAAGATGTAGAATAGCAGAAGATATAGAAGTTTTGCTAAAATTATCATCTCAAAAATCATCCTCTCAAATTGAATCTTGTATAGAAGATCTTCTCAAAGCAATTTCTCAAACTAAACATTTTGGAGATCTATCATCTAATAGTTTGAAATATCTTACTCCAACGAGTAACCACTTAAGTCATCTTTCGAAGTAGATATGATTCAAAATGAGTTAAATAATTTTTTGCATGATAAGTCTATAATTCAACATTGTGATTAACCTATTTTAGATCATTGTGACAATAATTATGAAGAAACCAGTGATAAAGAAAATATTTTTCTTGATGATTTACTTTATGGTGAGCTTGCTAGTGACACATTATCATTTGATTCTTTTGATGGAAATTGTAAAGAAATTTGTGAAGAAGAATTTTATCTCTTCATTATAACTTGACTGATGATAAATCCACTAGTATGCCATTTTGTTTTGAGAATTGTGATGACAGGGTTGAAGAAAATTTGCATGACCAGTCCATAATACTTGAAGATTGGAAGTAACTACAAAAAAAAGAGATTATTGTACCAACTGATTTTCAAGGGCGATCCAAAATCGAGCTCATGATTCCGCTACATCAAAGTGAGTATATTATTTGACAAGTTGATAAAACCAAAATACTTACTGCTATGAAAGATGCTCGTGGGTCAAATATCGACGATAAAGGTACGATTTCCAACTTCAAAATTTTATTATTGAATAAAAAAAGAAGGGTAGAAATAAATTGAGAAAAATAAAAAACAAGATGGAGAGATTAAATGCAAAATTGACAAAAAGGCTAAGTTCATCCATATTAAAACATAAAAGGACACACTATGAGAGTGGAAAGAGATCAAGAGGTCGTAACCGGTTTATATTTTCTAATAAGTGTATAATATTTGTATAATAATTTTCTTATTTATTTTACACCCTTGGTTTGTGTATGAGGGCATACATGAGTTTAGGTGTGGGTGAGTGGGTTAGGATATTTTTTTTATGTTTTTCTAAGATTTTTAGTTTTTTTTAGAGTTTTTATTTTATTTTTAGATGGTTTTTGGGTTTTTTTTATTTTACACTTTGGGTAGTTTTTAGGGTAACTAAATGAAAGAATTTTTTTTAAAAAAAACTGAAAAATAAATAAATAAAAAAAATTTAACAACAAATTTATGTATTTTTATCAATAAACCAACCTTATTACAGATAAAGGAACAAATTTAGATTCGAAATTGGATAGGAGAGTAGATTGGATGATACACTTTGAATTTTTTGAAAAAGATTAAAAATCTGAAAAGTAAATACTGCTAAGAGTAGTTTTGAGTCAAGTGTACATCTATTTTTCACTTCACAATAGTTTATTAGGTTAAGGATAAATATGATAACGATTGAGTAAGTTTTCTCTCTCTAAACAAAGAAAAAAAGTGAGAATAAAATAATGGGGTGAGCCTGCTATTAAGCCTCGAGAGTGATAAAATAATGGAGTGCGCCTGGTATTAAGGCAATAGCCTCAAGAGTGAAAAAAAAATTATGATCTGAATCGAGTACTTTGCGCCTCAGTAAGCGTGAAAATTTACATGAAAGGAGAAATATTTTTTAAAAAAAAAAAAAAAAGAGATAGAGTATGATCCGAGTAATCGGGTACTTTGCGCCTAAGTAAGCGTGAATATTCGTATGAAAGGTGAAATATTCTTAAAAAAAAAAAAGAAAAAAAGAAAAAAAGAAAAAAAGAAGTTTTGAGAGAGGAGATGAATCATGAGTTAGAGTTGAAGTCCAAGACCGAAATAGACTATCACACGTGCACGTAGTTGTGTAGGAGCCAATGAATTATCTGTTAGTATGTATTGAAAGATAAGATTTAAATTTTTGATTAAAATGATAAGTGTATCTGATATGACGCTCGATTTGAAAATTGATAATCTAAATGCGTTCTTGAGTTTGTATATTAGTGAGATTAATTGATGAAAATATTATAAAAAAATATTTTTCTTTCTTTTGTATAAAATTTTTATTTTTCTTGATTTGTGCTTATCCTTATTTTTCTTTTCCTTATTTCTTAATCTATTTTCTTTACGAATTTTGTTGGTATATTCACTGCAAACCTAGGGGTAACCTCATGAGACAACACTCGTCCACTAGGGTAACCTAGGGGTTTAAAGGTTTTTTGCACGTGCTAAGTGCAATCGCGATTCCTGTGAAAGTGAGTTAAGATATTTTTAGGTCTTGCTCGAGAACTAGCAAAAGATAGATGTGGGGTGTGATTAGTATCATATTTTTTATTTTTCCTCCCATATTTTATCTATTTTTGTATATAAATAATTGCTACTCAGGTATATTTAGTGTGTTTTTATAGGTAACAAAAATTTCGCAAGGAAAAGAAGAAGAAGATGCAAATTTATCAAGAATATGAGTAAAGAAAGTTAACTAAGGTGAAAACCGACACTCAAGTGCAGCAGCAACAACTTCAAGAGTATTTTTGGTAAAGATAAAGCTTGAACTGGAGGATTTTATGTAGGGAAAATTTATAGAGCTCAGAATTATCTTTGAAACGAGTTTAAGAACAGCTTAATCTGATTTCGTATGAAAATGTTATAGCCATTTTACTGAAGCGTTGCAGAGTGAAAAATCCAATCCAACGGGCTATGGGTTTGTTGAACTTAATTTCGGATTTTGGACCCCAAAATTAGTATTTTATACCATCTAATCTCAACCATTGGTTTCTAATACCTATGGTTTGGATTAAAATTATATATCTCGAGATTAGTTTGTTTTGGATTAGGATTATATATTTTGTATTGAGTTTGAGTTTGAGTAGGAGTAGAATTGTATTTGGGTTATAAATACCCAGTGAATCCTTGTAAATTAGAGAGCTTTTTAGGTGTAATTTTAGATGTACTTTTTATTAATAAAATTAGGATTTTGCTGAAGGGGAGACGACCATAGTACCAGACTCCATAGTTAATTCTCTTTGCTCTTCAATTTTTTCTTAGTTAATTTATTTTAATTGTTTTCTAGTTTAGATTTATTTGCTTTCTAGATTAGATTTAATTGCTTTCTATGAATAAAAATTTGAATTTGCTTGTTAGAAATATGAATAGCTAATTTAGCTTAGCTCTAGGATGTAGATGAAACTAGAATCCACCATGTAATTGCTCTCTAGTATTTTCTTCTTAATTAAAATAAATAAAGATACGATTTTTCCATGAAAAGATTAAAATACAAGAACTCGTAGATTAAGATTTTGATAGATTATACTTGAATTAAGTTTCTTGATAACCTATACTTAGTTAGGGTTTGGAGTTGTTGGTTTTCATCTTATTCAAAGAATTATCTAATGATTTAGTTTATTTTTATGAAAAGTAGTATCTTTGATGAGTTATGCTTGTACACCACTTGATAGCTCATGTTTAGGGCATTTTAAATAAAGATTAAACTAAAAGATCAAATTTTTATGATAGAAGAAGATAATAGAAGTAAATATATGGTTGGAAACTAGTGGATTCTAAATCCTAGCTTAATTAGAATGACTCTCAACTCTGACTTAGAATCCTTTGTTAATCCGATAAACTATAGAATTAGTAAGAATCGCAAAACACCTAAGATCTCTGTGGGACGACCTGTATAGCGCTATAACTGACACTGTACGCTTGCAGTAAATTATCACATCAACTTACAATGGGTTGTAACCAATCAAATGAGGCCCATATTGGGGGTGGGACTCGCATCTAGTAAACCTTGAGGGAAAGCCTGCGTAAAGAGATCAAGATGCGAGGCTAAACACGTGTAAAGTAACTCAAGCACAATGCTACACCAACGTAGAATGCAAAGTTATACTCGCAACTAAATGCGAATCTAAGTCAGTGTGCAAGGTTAAGTCAGCACATGAATCTAACTCAGTGTGCGAGGCTAAACCAGCACACAATTCCAACCCCGCATAGAATGCGAAGTTATACTAGCCCAGTTGCGAGACTATGCGAGCTTAAAAAACGAGGCTAAACCCGCAGTTATAGGGCTAAGCTTGCATCTTGAACGCGCAATATTAAATCAAGTTGTATCAAGCACGCATCTTAAGAGCATTTAACAAGAAAATTAAACAAAGAACTTTCAAAGAAGAGGACCTGGTCTTACTGTCAAAAGACCGATGATCATAACTCACAAGACTAAAGGAAAATTTGAATCCAAGTGAGAAGGTATGTTTGTAGTAGAAACTGTCCACTCAAACGAAATCTATCGCCTGATCAATCAAGACGGCAACAGATTGATGATGTCTATCAATGACAAATTCTTTAAAAATACTACATCTATCCACCTCAAAAAAGATAAAAAAGAAAAAATGAAGGGAAGGCTAATGAATCAACCACCTAATGCTGTCAAAAGCAACAGAAAGATAAATCAAAAATTTCTCGCCAACCCTATCATATTAGTAGTAAAAGTATAAATCGCTCAATGCCAAAAAAGTAAAGGGAAGAGGAAACATTTGGCATTTAAGCCCAAATAAAACTTTTGACAACTCATCATGCTGAGAAGAATAGCATGGCTAGCCCAACGCAAACGACGATTGGTAAAGGCACATCAAATTCGTTTATAACTGGGGGTTTGCTAAAAATCTCATGACAAATTTGTCATAATATTATTCTATAAGGATAATTATAACCCAATGCTTCAAAAGCAAAGAGGAAAGGAAATCAAACCCTCGACAACCCATCATGCTGAGTTAAAAAAAGCATGAATAGCCCAATACTTCAAAAGTAAAGGGGAGAGGAATTTAAATCCTCGACAACCCATCATGCTGAGATAAAAAGTATGAATAACCTAATACTTCAAAAGCAAAGGGAAGAGGAATTCAAATCCTCAATAACTCCTCATACTGAGGTAAAAGTATGAACTGCTCAATGCCAACATAGCAAAGACAAGAGAAAATCAAAATCCTTGCCAACTTATTATGATAAGGAATAATGTGCGAACAGCCCAACTCTCTGGAGATAAGGGCAAGAGAAGCTAAAATTCATTCACACAAGTCTTATCATACTAGAGATAGAAATAACCCAATGCTGAAAAGGCAGAGGGAAGAAGGAACGTTTGGCATCTAAGCCAAAACAAAACCTTCGACAACTCATCATGTTGAGGAAAATAGCATGGCTAGCTCAACACAAACGGAGATTGGTAAAGGCATGTCAAATCCGTTGATAGTTAGGGGTTTGTTAAAATTCCCGTGAATCTCTTATGTTAAGCTCTTATCTCTAACAACGAGATTCAAATCGTCTCATCTCAATTCAACCAAATTTGTCATGTTAAGCTCTTATCTCTGACAGCGAGATTCAAATCATCTCATCTCAATGCAAACAAATCTATCAAGTTAAGCTTTTACCTCTGACAGCGAGATTCAAAACCATCTCATCTCAAAAACAATTGAACTTGTCATGTTAAGATCTTATCTCTGATAGCAAGATTTGAACAATCATATAAAATAATACACCCTATGATCCTGACACGGTCACCTCAGTACGTTTTCTAAACACCTCTACTGAGACACCATCGGTATGTTTAACAGTACACCTCTACCGAAACTTCTTGGCACATTTTCTTAACACCTCTGCTAAGACCCCATGGGTACATTTTCTAAACACCTCTGCTTATGGTTTTTAGACCCTAACCGGTTACCTCACTGGTTTTTTGAACACCTCAGCTGAGACCCCATCGGTATGTTTAACAGTACACCTCTGCCGAAATTCCTTGGTACGTTTCCTGAACATCTCTGCCAAGACTCCATGGGTACGTTTTCTGAACACCTCTGTCCATGGTTTTCAACCCTCACCTAGTCACACTCCAACAATCTATTGAATAGATACCCATTATAATAAGAAAGAATGTGCGGACAGCCTAGCGCCCTTGAGGCAAGGGGCAAGAGAGAGCTAAAATTCTCGATCAGTTTTATCATACTAGGGTAGAAATAATCCGATGTCGAAAAGACAAAGGAGAGAGGCATCCCATTAAATATGCCAAGCAATCTTGATATGCTCAATAATACACCTCTATCAAAGTTCCATGGGTATGTTTTTTGAACACCTTTACTCATGGTTCTTCAATCCCAATCATATAATCACCGGTTCTGTCTATCAACCAGGTGAGTCATCGGCTCTATCTGTCAGCCAGGCGAGTCACCTCTCAATTCGAAAATAATCATCGACTCTGTTTATCAGCCAGGCGAGTCACCTCTCAATTTGAAAATAATCATCGACTCTGTCTGTAAGCTAGGCGAGTCACCCCTTGGTAGAAAATAATCAATAGCTTTGTCTGTCATCCAGGCAAGCCATTGGCTCTGTTTGTCAACCCAAATGAGTCACATCATATTCAAAATGCTTAGCTCGCTAAGGCACCTTTACTCACTTAGCAAGTTCTATTTTCCATCCACCAATTCCATTAAGTCCATCCATCACTTTCAAAATGATCACTCCATAGGCACGTTAGTCATACATCTGTCTATGATTTTGTAATTCTAACACAATCAATATGGCTTTGTCTCTTATCCAGACAAGTTAACTTCATAATGATTAACAAAGCTCGGCTTACTATGACAACACCATATCCTTAGTAAATTTCATTGGACACGTTAAACAATTAGGTTTAAAGTATAGAATCCAAGTGTGGAAGACAAAGTTTGAACAAGAATCCAAAGTATTTCAAATTTTTTAGGAGAAACAAAATTTTGAAAACTTTGGAGGGGAGTCTTATAGAATGAGAAAAATTATCCCCGCACGAGTCCGAGTCTGAATCCAAAATCAAAGTCCGAATCTAAAATCCGAGTCAAAATCCAAGTTCAAAAAAAAAGGAGCGGCTCTGGCTAAGCCTCGCGCACCGCGTGGCTGGCCAGGTCAGCCCCTCGCCCGCGAGGCTAGCGACGCCCGCCTTGGGTGCTCGCTTGCCCGCTCGGCCTCCCATTTCGTGCAGTGAATCCTGGTCTCATGCACGTAATATATTTTGGCCCCGTTTCTAGCTATTTTGCAATTTTTAATGCTATACAAATTTTAATTAGAATCAAATTGATTTTTGGATGATGAACTTTAAATTAATTTCATTAGAATTTGATAATTCTACAAATTCTAATCAAACTCAAATTAATTTTTGGATGCAAAATTTTAAATAAATTTTGTTTGAGTTTGATAATTCTGCAAATTCTAATTAAATTTTAATTTGAGTTTAATTAATTTTGGATGCAGAAACATGATCCAATTCAATGAATCTGGAGCAAATCAAATTAAGAGATAAATTGAATATCTCATCAAGATTACAAAGAGATTTCAATTCTATCTACAAGCAAACCAGATCTTATTCCTTTATATAAGGAAACCTCCTCAATAACTTGGGGTCTATAAATACCCCTTAAGAGAACATAAAAAGGACCTTTTTGGCAATTTAAGTTACGCGCGAGAGACTTGAAATTTTGGGACCGGTAGAGAAAAAGAACTTTTTGCCAGATCTCTTTCGTTCGAGCTTCCTTCAAGAATTAGAAGAGATGCTCAAGAAATATCCATCGTCTCTAAATCATCGATGTCAGATCGTCAACAGGGAAAGAACAGATCCCCATAGCTATCTCAAATCCCACGATCTTCTGTAAAAAAAGAGCGACGATCTATAAGTCCTCTCTGTCTATTTTATTCTTTTCTTTTCATTGTAATCAAATAAAAAAAGAGAAATTTTGATAATTTGTAGTTTTTCTCTAATTCAATGGCAATGGAAAGATCACCTGTTTATATGAAAAACACCAAAATGTAATGATCCCATTACCTTTTTCTGAGTTCTTTTTATGATCATGATCTTTGCCTAGTTAGTTTCTTTAGAACCAAATTTCATGAGATTTGAAGTTCATTTGCATTATCATTAAGTGGATATAAAATATATTTACTAAAAACTGTTAATTCTATATATACTTGATGGAAGATCAAATCAAAAGTAAAACCCAAGAAATTTGGTGTATGTGAACCCCAAGAGGTCGAGATCATAATCCAAAAGAAATATTTTTAAAAAATTTATTAGAGATAGTGGAAATAGTTTGCAGGTAACTTATGCGAGTCGGCAGCTCATTTCCATTATATATATATATATATATATATATATATATATATATATATATATATATATATATATATATATATATATATATATATATATATATATATATATATATATATATATATATATATATATATATATATATATATATATATATATATATATATATATATATATATGAAAATTGTGGATATGAACCGCTAACTCATGCTTAAGTTACTTGAGTCGCGGTCCATTTTCATTATCTGTAATGATTTTTCTTATAGATTTTCTTTTGGATTATAATCTCGACTCCCTATGATTCACTCATGCCCAATTTCTTCAATATTAGTTTTGATTTGGTATTCCCTCAAGTAAACATAAAATTAACGATTTTTAATGAATATAATATTTTGTATTCACCTGATGAGAGAACAAATAAACTTCAAAATCCATAAAATTTGATTCTAAAGTAGCTAATGAGATAGAGATTATGATCCAAACAAAATGAAAAAAATAATGTGGTTATTACTTATTCGCCGCTGAAACACATAACTTACCTCAGCTGGTAACTTGTATATAGTAATCCCATATATATGTATGCATGTATATACAAGTATTTATATATGTATATATGTATGTATGTATGTATGTTTGTGTGTGTGTATGTATATATATTTGTGTGTATATATGTGTATTTATAATTTTTTTTAATAATTTGGTTTGTTTGGTTTGCTTTCTGGCTTCCAAGCTCGAAATTAAAATCTGACCGAATTATTTTGATTTAGTTCTGTTTTACTTATTTGGTTCTGGTTCGGTCGATTATTTTGGTTTTAAATAAGCTTTGCTAACCCATACTTGCTCCGTGATCCCCGGGCATCTAGTGCGTCAGAAGTCATATGTCGAAGAGGGTTAATCATTGAACCCTAATTAATTTCTTCCGTATTTACTTCTTTGCCTAATATATCATGAATTTTTTCTCAGCATACACTTCTTTGCCCGACAAGTTATGAATTACTCCATTAGCATTTGGCAACACATTAAACCTAGAGCCACATTGCTACTCATAAGTGGACACACGAAGATTTGGTGATCTTGGTTGATTGGTTAATGATTCTTCTCGATCTCGAATCCCCTTAATCATACTGGCATGCACAAAACCTTTCCGTGTCCTTGCTTTTCCCAGTGCTGCTATCCATAACCCAAAGACATTAGTCAAAGTTCTTCCTTAATGATGGTTGCCATGTTATCACCAACAACTTGCCTATTTCCCTCCATGGACTGTTTCCCTCCTCCATGGATTCACTAGAAGCTTACCCTCTCGCCGGTCAAAACATCAAGAGATCCACCTTTTCGGTGACTACCATAACCTTGCACTTCGTCACTCAACCAGTTGGAATAGACAATTCGCTGAATAGGACTCCAGTATCCTATATTGGAAGCAAAATCGCTCACATATTCATAGAAAAATTCTTGTCAGTCAGGCTCCTCCGACGAGCCCAAAGTACTCCCGGAACTAGCAGCTTAGCTTTTTTTTTATGGAGTGAGTTAAGGTTGTTGGTGATTTGAAACTCAAACACAAATCTATTTAGGGCTATTTACAAGTTTGTCCCTTAAATTTTTATAAATTATGATTTAGTCCCCCAAATCTTCTAAGTTACTACAATTTAGTCCCTCCGTTAGTTTTTCCGTCCAAATAAACGACAGAATTTAATTTTTACTTTTTTTAAATAATGAAATGACTTAAATACCCTATAAAGAAAAGGGGAAAGAATAGAGATATAGAAGAGAAGAAGAAGGAGGGAAGCTAATGAACCTAATGAAGAAAAGGAGAAGAGATGAGGAAGAGGGAAGGAGAAGAGATGAGGAAGAATGAAGAAAAGGAGAAAAGAGGAGGAAGAATGAAGAAAAGTAGAAGAGAGGAGGAAGAGGGAAGAAGGAATTAAGGAGGGATAAAATGAAAAAATTAGGTCAAAAAATAAACTGGGCTAATGGAAGTTAGGGAGGGGACTAAATTGTAGTAACTTAGAGCATTTGGGGGACTAAATCCTAAATATGAAGATTTCGGGGACTAAATTATAATTTATAAAGATGTAAGGGACAAATCTGTAAATATATTTATTATCTTAGTTAAATTTAAATTACTACATATAATTTTATTATTATCTCTTACATAAATGTACCATTATAGATTAAATGGAAAAATAATTTTAAAAAAAATAATTTTCAGATGTAGTTAGGCTGGGGCACTGCAGCTGGGGCACTGCAGCTGCTTTGACTAGATCATCTAGAATAGCAAAGAAAGGGTAAGCTTTTCGCATAAGCTCCCTCCATTTACTGCATATAAGTTGGAGGAACCGAATAACTTGCGTGAATTAATTACAGACGTCCAAATAAAATGAATGGCAGTATTCACTGACATCTCCTGTGAAAATTTTCATTGCACACACAAGAACACACACACACATAAATAGCAAAAAAAAGAAAAGCATTTAAACCCAAGTTCACGCACCAACGGTTTACAAATCAATATTCAAGAAACATTGTTCAATATACCTTATGAACTTTCATCAATTCGAGATTCGGTTCCCTGACCCTTATGCTCATTTATGGAGAAATATCATTTGGGTGATTTGGTTCATTTTATATAGTTGGTCTTTATATATATATTTTTAAATGGAAACTTAATAATTTTGTCAATCTGGTTCGATGAATTCCTTTCTTTGCTATTTCTTTTGTCATTTGAATGTTCTCTATATAAATGCAACAACTCCACACTAATGGACCAGAGATTTCTTATCTCCAAAGAAAGATGGAGGAAAGTGAAGAGGACAATAAAAAATATATATGTTGCCTCTTTGATTTTGCTTTATATTTGGTTGTTGCTCTTCCTCTTTGCATTTTGATGGGTAAGATGGGATCAAATAGATACAACATTTTGGTGGGTAAAATAGGGATCGTAAATTAATTAGAGGTATGATTCTAATTCTTTTTCTTTCAGCTGGTTAATTTGTTTTTTTTTTTTTCTTGTCATTAATTAAAGCACATTGCTTAGTTTATGTGTAATCTTGCTAGCAACTCTTTGTTTCAAATTTACGATTAAATCTACCTTTAAATTCTAATTTTTGTCTACGATATTATGTGCAGTGATTTCTCCTACAGGCTCCTGCTATCGAGATACTGTGCGTGCATTCCTTTTATTCGATCGGAGACTAGTATATTTGCAAGTGAATTAGCTCTCAAATAGTTGCTTGGACACTGTCCAAGGAATTATATACATGTCGTAATCAGGACACTGTCCAAGGAATTATATATAGAATATAGGCGAAAGCAAAAAAACTCTAATGAGGTATCACATTTTTAAAGAAATTTTTATGAATTTTTTTTTATATTATGTAAACTTCTGTAGGGTTTCAATATTTATGAAAAATCCTCAAACAGTGTTAACAGAAAGATTAATTGATCGATTTAAAATCGCGGCAAACGTCTGCTTTCCAACCGCTCTAGATACTCTCTCTTCATTTAGTGTATTTTTACTTTAAAAATGTATATTTGGAAATATCGAAAAGTGAGTATCTGTTGTATTTTTAAATAGATCCATTAAACTTTCCATTAACAGTATTTGAAATTTTCCATGAAATTTGAAACCTCATAAGGCTTTACATAACATAAAAAAGTTCATGGAGATTTCTAGAAAAAATGGAATACTTCATGAAGGCTTATTCTACTTTAAGCTTATATTATATAACTCTTTCTTTTCTCTTTTTCATGGGATAAAGTACCAAGAATTCTGTATTTGTGTTTAATTTTCAGTTTACAAAATGTCTCATGAACTCTCTTTTCGATGAAACGAGGAACTTGCAAATTGCAATGCAAGGAGAAATAATGTATTTTAGTTTGTAAACTTTATGTTCCTCTTAGCATTACAATTCAAGACTAAGTTGATTACTGGAAGTTTCGGGATCAAGCTTGCATTTTGAAAAACAAATGACATTTAAAATACAAGAGAATAATGACAGGTAGCTAGAAAAGATCAGATGGTGGCATATCGGGCCATGTAATTAAGGATATCTCCACTTTTTCTTCCACGTATTTACAGTGCAAAGCTAAAGAATTTCTACTTTTATATATCATTGTAATAGTATTATACAGTTTTGATTGATTAATTAAAAAAAACCTGCTTTGTGTTGCCCCATTTTTACTTTCTATAACTATCTTTGTTAAATACTGAACTTAATTTTAGCACAGTTTTAATTAGATTATATAAAATCTGGTAATATTCCTGGCTTTGGATTCGGATTTGATGTATAATTTGCAAAACGTGAACACTGCATAGTCCTTATCAAAAATTTGACGTACTCATAAGGGAGTGATTCGTTCATATATTTGGAATCAGATTTAGGGCTAAATTTGGGTCTTGGCTATGGTTACCTACATCTAGATTAAATCTACCAATGTACTGGTTAGTTTCAAAGATTATCTATGGAAAAAATATTGATGTAGCGAGGAATTGAACTAGATTTGTTTCCAATTTTTGCAAGGAGAGTGAGCCAAATTTGGAGGCTAATTGACTTATGAATTTGGAAAATATATTTTGACAATGAATAATGCTCTTTAAATCTTTTCTTTTTTTTTTTTTACTTTTTCTTATTTGTTTCACAGAAAAGAGCCAAGGAGTTGGTGTTAGAAAATATTCATCTTATTTTTCATTTATTGTTTCAATCATTTTGGTGATAGAAAAGGATCTATGGAAAAAAGAGCATGGTCAACAAAAAAGTATCGGATAAACTTACTTTTAAATATGATAAAAATTATTTCAATAGGAAATAAGGGAAACATCCCTATTTTCAAGAAAAAATAAACTACCTCTATATTAGTCACAACATGGTTCAACATAATCTTACAAAAATGTGTTATACAATAATAATAACTAACCATTTTATCCCAAATTTTTGGATAGTCTCTACATAAACCAAAAGTGAACCACGTTGGATAGATCACATGAATGATCTTCTCCACTCAATTCTATCGGGCAATATATCTTCATTCAAGGCTCTAGCATCCATATTTTTTCATATCATCTCCATCTATATTTTATTCGGTTGTACTTTTGCTCTTTTAACTTGTCCTGCATTGATAAGCTTTACGTATCAAAGTTGTACATATATAGCTCTATATCACATATAACCAAACCATTATAGGAAATTTTCTCGTGTATTCTCTTTCATGACGGGTTTTGTCAATCTTAGCACAAATACTCATTTCTCACTTTATCATTCCTAATGCACATCATGTGCATCTCTTTGTGTGAATAATTTATCTTTATTACACAACAATTCGTGTTATATAATAAAACAAATTTAATAATAGTCCTATAAAGTTTCCCTTCAGTTATAACAGAATGTTACTGTCAAATAAAACGCCCGTTATGCTCCATTTCAACTAACCAATTTGGATCTGTAGTTGACATCCCTATCGATTTCTTCATTGTTTTTAAAAAAAAAAAATGTGTTATATAAGAATAATTGTTATTTGAAATATCATTAGCGATTTATTGCCTCCAAATAAAAAACATAAAAGATAAAAACAATAAAAGGAAAAAAATCTCAATATCTACTTAAAAAGTTCTCCATGATATTGTTTTAGCAAAAACTCATTGTATCTAATACCATTACGAAAAATGAGAGCTCAATTATCTGTAAATTAGCGTTAAAATGATATTAGATACAATGAATTTTTGTATCTAATTTACAATGATCTGTAAATTAGTGTTAAAATGATAAAAAAAAAAATCCATTATATATTAACAAGCAGAAACTCTCAGATTGGTTGACCAAGGCCAAGAGTTCGTCGACCATGACCGATTATTAGTCGACTAACGAAGAGGTTGGTCAACAAAAAGGAAAAAAACTAATAGAACTAATACTCTGAATTGGTTGATTAGGAACATGGTTAAACAACAAATAAAATCAATAGAGAAAAAATAATATTCTAGATTGGTTAATCAATAACAGTGTTTATCAACTAATCATACTCAAAAAACAAAATATAAATTGTGTATAAATGATATCAGTATTCTCTATCCAAGATATGGACTTATGAGATAAATTAATGTAAAACCTAGGTTCTAGAACTGATAACCAACTTATATGAGTATGTGTGTGTGGTGTGTATATCAAGGCTTTAACAACATATCTAAAAAAATGAAAAATTACACAAGATTTACATTAAATCTCATATAAATCATTTATCTTCAGATTGCTTTATATGTGATTTATATGAACTTAAATTTCTGAAATAAGGATTTTACATCTAAGATCCAGCATCCTCCACCGTTTTATTGACGACAAGTAGTTACTGCAATATTTTAGCTTATATAGACTTTTCCCCTAGCAAAACATAATTGCAATAATACTGATGTGAACCCCATCAAGAATAATGAGACCCGTAGGAGAAAAAGAGAATCCAAGAACGTCCTCAATCAGGTTTTGATGGGAGACCTCGACCCGTTGCTTCAACAAAAATAAGAATCTCGGTATAATTGATCTCAACCCGTTGTTTAATGCGAAGCAAAAACCTTGGTATAAGGAAGACGCCACAAACGGTAGTGGAAAGCCGTTTGATAAGTTGATGATGAATGCCACGGAAGAATTCCGATAAGTTCGAATAGTCCTTCAAAGAACCAAAGAGAATAAACTCACCAATTATCTGTAAACTGTATCCCTTCTATTCCATTAGACGCCTTTTTATAGGCTAAAAAAATACAAGGAAAGTTTCCTGCAAGGAAAGTTCAAGAAATAGGAACGAAACAAAAAGAAACAATCACCCCCTTAATTTGGCTGATCAATACAAGAAAAGTTTAAGAAATAGAAACAAAAAAAGGAAACAATCAGCCCCTTAATTTGCTAATCAATACAAGGAAAGTTCTAGAAATAAAATAAAAGGAAACAATCAATTTTGACCAGATTCTTCTAGTAGTTGAATCATATTGATGCATTTTTGTTGAACTCGTGAACCATCCTCAATGGGCCTCCACGAATTTGCTTGAGCCCAAACCTCTTGAATCAGCCCATTAAGTGCATTTTTGAACTTCTTTCCTTATGCTCTTATAACTGGTCCAGTTGGAACTTGAACTGGCTCCTTTGTAGTCATGCCATTATTTGCATTATTCCCCTCCTCTTGAAAAGGATTTGCCCTCAAATCATTACCTACATCAAAATGACTCAAATCAGTAATATTGAAAGTAGCACTAACATTGTACTCACTGGGCAAATCTAGCTTGTAAGCATTGTCATTGATGCGCTCTAGAACTTGGAAAGGACCATCTCCTCTTGTAAGCAGTTTGGAACGTCTTTGCGCCGAAAATCTCTCTGTTCTCATATGCAACCACACCCAATCTACGGGTTTAAAAATAAGCTTGTGACGCCCCTTGTTGGCTTGTTTTGCATACAGCTCCGTTTTTCTCTCAATATTGAGCCTTGCCTTCTCATGTATCTGCTTAACAAAATCAGTTTTTTTTCTTTCCATCAAAATTAACATGCTTAGAAACAGGTAATGGAGATAAATCCAATGGAGTCAAAAAATTAAACCCATAAACAATTTCAAACGGTGAGAATTTAGTAGCAGAATGAATAGATCTATTATAAGCAAACTCAACATGTGGTAAACACTCTTCCCATATTTTGATATTCTTTTTAATTATTGCCCTCGATAAAGTAGACAATGTCCTATTTACTACTTCGGTTTGACCATCAGTTTGTGGGTGACAAGTAGTAGAAAACAAAAGCTTGGTACCTAGTTTACACCATAAAGTCTTCCAAAAGTAGCTCAAGAACTTAACATCTCTATCCGAAACAATGGTTCTAGGCATGCCATGCAATCTCACAATTTCCCTAAAGAACAAATCAGTAACATGTGAAGCATCATCCGTTTTGTAACATGAAATAAAGTGTGCCATCTTAGAAAATCTATCCACAACCACAAAAATCGAATCTCTTCCATATTTAGTCTTGGGTAATCCTAACACAAAGTCCATTGAAATATTAATCCAAGGCTCACTAGGAATGGGCAAAGGAGTATACAAACCGTTGGGCTACACTCTGGATTTAGCTTGCCTACATGTGACACATCTACCACAAATTCGCTCAATATCTCGTTTCATGTGTGGCCAATAGAAGTGTCCCTGCAAAATAGCTAAGGTCTTAGCAACCCCAAAATGTCCCATTAATCCCCTCTATGGGATTCCTGCACTAACAAATCCCTCAAAGAACAGTTAGGCACACATAATTTATTTTCTCGAAATAAGAACCCATCATGTCTAAAGAACTTACCACAAGCGTTTTTCTCACAAGCTCGATACTCTTCACAAAATTCATGGTCATCAATGTATAAACTTTTAATGTGTTCAAAACCAAGTAATTTTGCATCAAGTGTAAAGAGTAATGCATACCTGCGAGAAAGTGCATCGACGACCACATTCTCCTTACCTTACTTATACCTGATGACATATGGAAATGTCTCAATGAACTCTACCCAACGAGCATGCCTTTTATTTAGCTTGTGTTGGCTCTTCAAATGTTTCAAGGACTCATGATCAGTGTGAATCACAAACTCTTTAGGCCATAGGTAGTGCTGCCATGTCTGCAAAGCTCGAACCAATGCATACAACTCCTTGTCATAAGTCGGGTAATTTAAGGCTGCCCCGCTTAATTTCTCGCTGAAGTACGCAATTGGTCGTCCCTCCTGCATAAGAACTGCGCCTATGCCAATACCTAAAGCATCACATTCAATCTCAAACGTTTTAGAAAAGTTAGGTAAAGACAATAAGGGGGCATTGGTTAGCGTCTCTTTGATTAGCTGAAACGCCTTCTCTTGTTCTTCTCCCTATCTAAATCCGACGTTCTTCTTGATTACTTCGGTAAGTGGTGCGGCTATGCTACTAAAGTCCTTCACAAACCACCGGTAAAAACTAGTAAGTCCATGAAAACTACGAACATTGCTTACACTTGTGGGACTCGGCCACTCTCAGATTGCACGTACCTTCTCTTGATCAACCTGTATACCCTGTGCACTAATAACAAATCCCAGAAATACAACCTTATTTGTGTAAAAAGTACACTTTTTCAGATTAGCAAATAACTTTTCTTTCCTAAGCACATCTAAAACTGATTTCAAATATACGGCATGATCGTCTAAGTTTTTCCTATAAATGAGTATATCATCAAAATATACAACAATAAACCTGCCTGTAAATGCTCGCAAAACTTGATTCATAAGTCTCATAAAAGTGCTTGGTGCATTAGTCAACCCAAAAGGCATAACTAACCATTCATACAAACCATATTTTGTTTTAAATGCAGTTTTCCATTCATCTCCTTCTTTCATTCTAATCTGATGATAACCACTTTTTAAATCAATCTTAGATAACACACAAGAACCATGCAACTCATCTAACAGGTCATCTAAGCGAGGAATAGGATGACCATACTTTACCGTTATGTTGTTGATGGCTCGGCAATCAACGCACATTCTCCACGCCCCATCCTTCTTAGGTACAAGTAAAACCGGAACGGCGCACGGACTCATGCTCTCCCTCACATACCCCTTCTCTAACAATTTACTTACTTGCCATTGAGGCTCCTTTGTCTCCTCGGGATTGCTTCTATAGGTTGGTCGGTTTGGAATTGTCGCACCGGGAACAAAATCAATTTGATATTCAATCCCTCGAATTGGTGGTAATCCATGTGGTGTTTTCTCAGGAAAGACATTCTCAAATTTCTGCAAAAGAGAAACAACAGAACTGGGCAAAGCAGGATCAAGTTCGTTAGTATTTAAAAATGTCTCTTTGTACAAAAGTATAATCATCGGCTGATTTGAAAACATTGCTCGCTTAATCTCACTCACTTTTGCATAAAAATTCTTTTGTTTTTCTCTGATTTTCTCTCAATGACTGAATTTTGATTTTCTTTTTCTCTCTCATTTTGCTCGGCCACTCTCTGATTTTCACTCTTTTTCTTTTGCTCACTCTCTTTCTTTTGATCACTCTTTTTTTTTTTATCACTCTCTTTTTGCAACCTCACTTGATCTTCATAAACTTGTTTTGGTGTCATTGGCACAAGAGTGATGGGTTTTTGGTTGAGCACGAATGAGTATTTGTTGGTGAAGCCATCATGTTTAACTTTACGATCGAATTGCCATGGTCGGCCTAATAGCAAATGTCCTGCTTGCATCGGAACTATATCATACAAAACTTCATCTTCATATTTTCCGATGCGGAATGAAACCAAAACCTGCTTATTCACCTTTACCTCGCCACAATCATTCAGCCATTGTAACTTGTACGGCTTAGGATGTTTCAGTGTGGGCAGTCATAATTTCTCCACCAAGGTTATACTTGCAACATTAGTACATCTTCCTTCATCAACAATCATACTACATACCTTGTCTTTGACGTAGCACCTAATATGAAAGATGTTCTCCTGCTGCACTTCTTCAATTTCTTTTGCTTGCAAGCTTAGAAGTCTTTTTGACACCAACAATTCACCTTTAACTGCATATTCTTCTTCATCTACATCCTCCAATGGTGGCATAGAGTCGGTATCAGACTCGTTGTCGGTTTCGATCTCTCCATTACCCCTTATTACCATGACTTTTTTGTTCGGGCATTGACTTGCTATGTGACCCCTGCCTTGACATTTAAAACACTTAATGTCACGATTTCGAGAAGTGGAAGGGTCAGATTTACTTTGAGTGCCATGATTGGTTGTCTCTTGTTTTGGCTCGAATTTAGGTTTTGCAGCTGGTTTCTCCTCTTTCTTCACATGACTCGGTTTCTATGGGAAAAAATCCGAATTATGGGATGCACGTGTACCATCTCTCCTCTTGAGTTGTTGCTCCACCTTGATGGCCATGTGCACCATATCCTCTAATTCCACATAATGCTGCATCTCCACCCTGTCATGAATTTCTTGATTCAAACCATTCAAGAACCTAGCCATAGTAGCCTCTTAGTCTTATTCGATATTAGCCCGGATCATAACAATTTTCATCTCTTGATGATAATCCTCCACACTCCGGTTACCTTGTCGGAACGTTTGCAATTTATTGTACAACTCCCGGTGGTAATGGCTGGGCACAAACCGCTTTCTCATCACTATTTTCATCTCTTCCCACATCTCAACCGGTCGTTCCCTATTTCGCCGCCTGTTCAATACTAATTGATCCCACCACACAATAGCATAGTCAAAAAACTCAATAGCAGCAAGTTTTACCTTCTTCATCTCAGAGTAGTTGTGGCAATCGAACACTAACTCCACCTTTTTCTCCCACTCAAAATAAGTCTCGGGGTCGTTTCTTCCTTGAAACGCTGAAATCTTCATCTTAATACTACCCAAGTTGTTATCTTTCCGATTCCTATCTTCTCTAAACCGCCCTCCATATTTCCTATTACCAACAATTGAACTCCGATCTTCTTCATCATCAAAACCATCCCCATAATACTCTCCATCTTCATCTCTCACTCCCCGATGTTGAACTCTTTCCCTCCTATGCACCTTATGAGTGTTTTGTGGCTGCTCCAAACGTGTATTCTCCATCCGATCAATCCGCTCATGTATCTGCTCCAATTCTAACCTCATCACACGCCTCATCTCACTCACCATGGCTTCCATGAGCAACTTTCGGTCAGTCATCCCTGTAACACCTTCGGTGATGCTCTTTTCACTGTTGTGAGACATGATTGCTGCAAAACAAAGTTAGAAAACAACAAAAAAGGAAAGAACCTCACACACTCCCTCACGTGTTTTCACTCAAAGAATGATTCACTCTATTCCACTCGTGTTTCACTCAGTATAATCAGCTTTTACCCTCTAATATGCTCACCACTCTTGCCTTTTTCCACTCGATAATCCTCTTTCAGTTCTTTTGAAACTATTCGAACAATATTCAAAATTTTAGCAACAATTCACCAAGAACTCACCAAGCGAATTCAAGTTCAAAAGGTAAGAAAATAAGGGATATGAGTGATTAGATTTTCAAAGCACAATTTAGCAAAATTTCCAAAATTTTTTTTTTTGGTCTTTGGGGTGAGAAGATTTTCGGGCTTATTGGAAACAAACATAAAAAAATCTTTTTACTCCCCTTTTTTTACCTTCTTTTTTTTTGGATCTTTTTTCTGGATCTTTTTTTTTTGGATCTTTTTTTTTCAGATTTTTTTTTTCATATTCTTTTTTTCGTTAATAAAAGAACAAGATTTTGAATGGGGTAGAAGAAAGAAATTCGGCTAGATAAGAAAAGGAAAGTAAATTTAAATGGGATAGGCAAATCTGAGATGAGAAATCCTTGGCTCTGATACCAAATGATGCGAACTCCATCAAGAATAACGAGACCCGTAGGAGAAAATGAGAATCCAAGAACGTCCTCGATCAGGTTTGGATGGGAGACCTCGACCCGTTGCTTCAACAAAAACAAGAATCTCGGTATAATTGACCCCAACCCATTGTTTAATGCGAAGCAAGAACCTTGGTATAAGGAAGACCACACAAACGGTAGTGGAAAGCCGTTTGATAAGTCGATGATGAATGCCACGGAAGAATTCCGATAAGTTTGAATAGTCCCTCAAAGAACCAAAGAGAATAAACTCACCAATTATCTGTAAACTGTATCCCTTCTATTCCATTAGACGCATTTTTATAGGCTAAAAAAATACAAGGAAAGTTTTCTACAAGGAAAGTTCAAGAAATAGAAACAAAACAAAAGAAAACAATCAGCCCCTTAATTTGGCTGATCAATACAAGAAAAGTTTAAGAAATAGAAACCAACAAAAAGGAAACAATCAGCCCCTTAATTTGCTGATCAATACAAGGAAAGTTCTAGAAATAAAATAAAAGGAAACAATCAATTTTGACTAGATTCTTCTAGTAGTTGAATCATATTGATGCATCTTTGTTGAACTCGTGAACCATTCTCAATGGGCCTCCATGAATTTGCTTGAGCCCAAATCTCTTGAATCAGCTCATTAAATGTATCTTTGAACTTCTTTCCTTGTGCTCATATAACTGGCCCAGTTGGAACTTGAAATGGTTCCTTTGTAGTCATGCCATTTACTTCTCTTCAACTCCGAAGTATTGTACTTTTTATTTGATACGAATAGTTGAAGTGGATTCTCTAGGAGAGGATGGATTATGGGAGTGTGTGACTTGAACTATTGATTATTTGCATCAAATACTTACCATATTGACAAGATAATTTACACTTAATGTCATTAATTATTTTTCTTTCATATTAACAAAAAGAGATTGTATAGAGAAACTTGTCTCCATAACAAATTACAAATTAAGTCTTGAAAAGATATAATACAGTTTTGAATTATTACAAACTACTAAATAATGTATAAGTTTGGGTACAACATAATGAAACAAACTACTAAGGTGGTGGCAATGAGTCTTAGCCCAAGTGGCATCACCCCTCTTCAATTTGTGAGAGGTTCTAAGTTTGACTTCCGGTGGAGACTCAATTTAGGTAATGTTGCCAAAAATATGTGTGTGTGTGTGTGTGTGTGTGTATGTGTGTGTGTGAGTTTGACTAGTAAAAAATAAACTACTAAGGTGGTGGTAGAAAGTGACAGTAAAACACATCCATCATTTGCAGTTAATTCTCTTGCATGAGAATATATTGAGTCGTCAACGTATCATAGTCGTTTCTAAACTTGTTTAAAATCTATGAAAGAGCTTTCTATGTCTTGGCAAGAGTAGGTTGAATGATGCGCATTGAGTGTTAATCATGGCTAATTTAGAGGTTTCCATCTTTTGAACAAAAGTGTTATATAATAGGCATCATCAAAATACTTAAGGATAGATAATGGATGGGATACTTGACATGGACATGGTGCAATAGTAGGAGTAGACGTAGACTGAGTTTGAGTTTGGGATGCTGGCTCAGCAGGTTCATACATTAGATAGAGTTATCGACATGTCATGTAGACCATTATTATTATGTCAAGTGATATGATAAAACCTTCAATTTTTGTTGCTTTATGTTAATGATATGTTAATATTATGTTTTTGTGCTCAGAAGGTGAATAAGTTAAAAAAAACAACTATCTAGCAAGTTTATAATAAGTGATCTATAGACCTGATTCTTTAAAATCGAATTATCAAGGACAGAGTGGCTAGAAAGTTAACTTTATCATAAACTGAATATGTCAGAAAGATTATGAAAATGTTTAATATGCATAATGCTAAGCCAGTTAGCATCCCTTTAGGTAGTCACTTCCGGCTATTTAAAGACAGTCACACTATGAGACAAAGCTGCTCACAAGGATAGGATATGTATGCGAATCATGCATATACAATTATGCATATAAACATATATTAGGTAAGTGGGTACTAAATTGTAAAGATGGAAATTAAATAGGTTTAACATTATTATAACGATTACTTTAATAACATATTGATTTTCTAAATTCTAGTATGATTTCATACCATATGCTTCTATTTCTGATAGTCATATGTACGCTCAGGGGCAGACCCACATGTGCTTGAGAGGGTCAATTGCCCCCCTCAACTTTTTTTTTAAACATATTATGTTTTAAATTTTGAAAAAAAAATTAAAATTTACATTTCAAAATCCTTAGTTTTATAATTTCGCCCTCCTCACATCAACAAGTTGTTCGGTAGCTCGACTTCTAAGTAACTCTGCCCAACTCTGCCCCCTGATTTGAATGTTTGGGT
Organism: Dracaena cambodiana; assembly: GCA_036321105.1. Classification (NCBI taxonomy): domain Eukaryota; kingdom Viridiplantae; phylum Streptophyta; class Magnoliopsida; order Asparagales; family Asparagaceae; genus Dracaena; species Dracaena cambodiana. The sequence goes on from JAYEPQ010000004.1 coordinate 41,342,927, forward strand.
CCACCTCTGTGTATGCTATGGTTTGCATCGCACCAGAGATATAGCACATACAAAGGGATTGTGAGCAGGAATATAAGTAATCCAGGAAGGAGCATTAGGAGGTCATCAAATTAATTCTTTGATATTTGTGAGTACTAAAGTTGAGAATGTATTTTAGAGGAGAAAGTTTGTTAATGTATAGTTATGTTGATTCTGATTTAGATGATAATATTGATGATAATAAGAATACTACGGGTTATGTCTACAAATTAGGTGAATTACCATTAGTTGGGTTTCCCAATTGTAATAAATTAGTGCTTTCTTTGCTATAGAGGCTGAGTATGTTGCCATAATACAGACTAGGAAAGAGACAATTTGGTTGCAGATTTTCTTGATCGAATTAGGAAAAGAGAAAGAAATTAGTACTTTATACAGTAATGGTCAGAGTTCTATTTGTCTCATGAAGAATTCAGCATTTTACTTGAGAACAAAGTTTATAAGAAATAAGAACTATTTCATCTATGATCTTTTAGAAAATAAAAAACTGTTACTTAAGAAGTTCCGAAGAAAGAAAAATTAGCTATTAAACTGAAACTATGCATAACTTCAGTTGGCCTAGAAGCTTGAGAGTTCAGGATGTGCCACCAGGATATGTTCATCACATTGATGAGAAGAAGTAGTTGGATGCGGATATACTCAATCTCCAAGTGGGAGATTATTAACTTTTATAGAGCCTACTAGTATTGTACACAAATCTCTAGCTCCATGAATCTAGCTTCATGGTAAGTTGATGAGGGGTGACTAGGGGACAGCAATCCCTTGTCTGAAGAAGGGTTTGAGGGTGTAGTCCAAAAATATTTAGAAGGATACTTAGCTATTTTCACATGTTTGTAGATTGCGGTCTATACAAACATACACAAACACACATATACACTCAACATAAAAACACACTCATCCTAGACATAACAGTATTCCTAAAATAGTAAAAAACTCTTTGGCAACTTTGGATATAGTCCAATTGGCAATAAACTACAAAAATTTTTATGTTTGTGGATTTCTTTTTATTTTTTTATCCTTTAATGACTACTACTCAGATTTGTGATATTCTCAACAAAAATATCCTCAAAATCAAAGTTTTTATGTGGTTCATCCTTAACAATGAAAAATCTAGTGAGGAGCAATATTTTAGAAGATTGTATTTTGTTTATTGTGATATGCGAAAACTTGTGATTGCCGATTGTCTAATCATCGCATGGCTAGAGCAGTGTGGGACATAGCGCTAGCCGCCTTTAACATGTTAGTTGCCACGAGCACGGCCAAAGCAGCATGAAATATGGGATAGAGCTTGATAGGCCTAGAAACACATTATGCACTTGGTTGAGGTGCAGTGAGGGTGAGGTTTGGGGAGCCGGGAAAGGGGGGTGTGGGCGTATGTGTATGGTGTATGTGTGGGGGTTTGAGGTTTCGGGGTTGTCAGTATGTGTTGGGGAGGAGGAAGTATAAACACATTTGCACTCATATATCATATTTCATATATCCTATTAGTTATTCTTGAGTATGCCACGTTAAGGAGCGAAAACAAATAGAACCCATACTTTTGCCGTGGATGAAGAAGTATCGATATTCGCTTGTTGAATATTTAAAAACCAGCTCATTCCACATGTTACTCCTATAGTCACAACTGATGTCATTATTAGAATTTTCCCTCACTAGTTACAGTGTATTAGTATCTGGATAAATGAAAGAGACTTCAGTAGAGGAGTAGAGGAGATAAGAACAATTGACATTAGTACATCAACCAAGAAGAGAACTATAATATATAATTTTCGACAATCTACAAGAGCCACAAGATTAAGATCAAGTGGCTATAAGGTACTCTCACACTAGGAAAAAGCCCTAATCTAGTTCCAGACCCAAACTAAGTCCAAATTAGGCTCGAGCTGGTGTGGTAAGAGTTTTGCTTCCAGCAGGACTCCCACTTCTGCACGCTAGCAAGAGAGGAGTATAATCTCTGGATTGTGCACCTATTGACACAAGTTGCGAGTTAGGTCCAAGTCCACAGCTTAGTAACAAACATGGACCCATTATGAGTCAAAGGACAATAATGACGATAACAACAATATTTGAAAATTTGATCTTCTATTCTACATGTTATAGATTTTTTTTTTTTTTTTAACGAACCACAAATTTCTTTATTAAGATCAAGGTCTGATGTTAATACCTCTGATTTCCCTATCATCATCATAAGTTTGAGATGTCATGTATACTTAACAAATTAATTCTTAGTTTTTTTAACATCAAAACGGAAAAATAAAAAAGAGACCATACATTTTCATATCCAAGCTTTTTGCAAATGCTAATCAAAATTTCTAGAGTACTTCTAGATCAGTTGTCAAAATCTAATAAATCTAAATCAATATCCAAGGGAAATTCTACTTGAGCACACCATTTTTGCTCAGTGAGTCAACTGCTTGAAGTTGTAAGAAATGACAAGTTTGTTATTATTTTTTGTGACTTGTCCTTTCCTCTGGTTTTGGATTATTCCTAAACAATGTTAAATCTATTCGAGGACTAATTCCTGAATGGTGTGAAAGCAGTTTAGCCCTTGATTCTTAAAAGTGGGCTCACTAAACAAAGTGGTTTGCTCAAATAGAATTTTCCAATATCTGAACGCCATCAACCATGTGTTCAAGTGCGATCCTGCCTCCCTGTCCAAATTCGGGTAGTTATAACTACCAGGTGGTGGGCTGGGGCAACTAGAGCTCTCTACTATGAACAGGAAGCCTACGTAAGGAAATAGCCCATGGGTTCTTTCTATAAAATCTGACCCGATTACCTGCTTTGCTACAGTACCGACGTGCACACAGTTATGCAAATATTCTCCTCTTCCCAGCTGCTAGCCGTTGATGGCGAGTCCCAGACAAGGATAAAGGGTGATAGAATAGTAATTTGGCTGTAAGGAGCAATATATAAGCTCCATTTTGTCTGCCTTGTAACCCTAAGTGAAGAAATCCCTTCTTATCCTCTTACTCCATTTCTTTCTTCCCAAGTTATCCAAATTACCTTCTTCTTCATAGCTTCTTCTGCCCACTAATCTCTCAATTGCATTATTACCCTGTGCTAACCCATTTTGCAAATCAAAATGCCCAAGAATCCAGTAGGAGCAAGTTCCACCCATCGGCCAATAGAAGGAGAACTTGACACTGGTATCAGAGAGAATTCCACATTTTCAATCATCCCTAAAGGATCTGAAGGATCCACCAGAACAGTAACCTCATTGGTGAGCGACATGGATTCAATGCAATCCCTTGTTCACCACCATGCTGTGCAGATGTCAAAGATGATGGGTCAGATCCGAACCGTGAGGGAAGAGATGAAGAAGTTTCAGATCGATCGACACATTGATCGGATCGAGCGCACTAATGATAAGGAGGAGTTGAAGTCCTTCATCCTTAGCTTGAGTGAGAGAATAGGACCCAGCCCAGAATCTATTCCCCGGCCTTCAGCATCGGCCTCTCTTCCCCCAGGACTAGCCAAATCCAGGGAGAGGGTAGTGCGGTTGTAGCAGGGAAGAAAGGGCCACTGTTGCAGACTCCACCCAATCAGCAAAACATTTCACCACCTGTATCGCCTCCGCCACCATCCCAACCTCCACACTTGCAATATACTCCACCACCCAATTACAATCTTCCTCCACCAACAGTTCCACCAAATCTACCCATCTTCCCAGATCCTCCCCATTTCCATACCCAAACCAACACCACCCTAATTATTCCCGACCAACCCACTGAAACTGGGTACATACCCAAACCCAAATTGGAGTTCCCCATTTTCACTGGAACGGATGTAGAGAGGTGGCTTTATACCATGGAGCAGATGTTGGACTATTATCAAATCACAAGAGAGCAGAGGGTAAGGATGGCCGCCATGCATCTCAAGGGTTCTCCGTTGCAATGGTATTGCTGATTATTGAGGACTAATAGAGGGATTCCACCTTGGAGTGAATTTGAGAGGAAGTTGATGTTACTGTATAGAGGAAGAACTGTAGCAGGGTATTCAAGTGAGTTATCAAAACTGAAATAGGAAGGGCATACATTTGAGTTATATTTAGAAGAATTCATGAAACTCTCTCATCAAATTCAAGAGCTACCCGAGGAGTTCCTTATAGGGTGTTTCATTGGGGTTCTAAGAGAAGCAATCAGATATGAAGTGATAGCATGAAAACGCACCACTGTGGAGGAGGCAATGTGGCTAGCTAGAGTTGAAGAAGAGAGGGTCTCAAACCAAAGGAAGGGATTCTGGCCTCAGTTTCTAAAGCCAGCTACTAATATTAATAATCAAGGAGGAGGGGCAATGGTGAAGAATTCGAATCAGTCCACTATTCATCAACATTCCACACCCATCAAGAGGCTATCTCATCAGGAGTTGAAGGAAAAGAGGGAGAAGGGCTTCTATTGTGACAAGAAATATGCTGCGGGTCACAAGTGCAAGCACCAAAAGATTTTCCGATTGGATATATGTCCAGAGCATGAGGAAGGGGATCCAGAGTGGGGATTTGAGGAGAAAGAATAAGGAGAATTACAATCTCCTATTGAACTCACCCTAGCTTAATGGCAAGGGTGATGGGAGTGAGTTCAATACGGTTGATAGGCAAAATTTTGGAAAAGGAGGTTAGTTTCCTGGTGGATTCAGGTGCCACCTACAATTTCATTAAGCCGGCAACAACAAAGAGAGTTGGTCTAACGTTACATGGTATGAACACATTTGAAGTTGAGGTTGCTGATGGAGAAAATGGAGGGAAAGGCTTATTACAATGATACTCGGCTATGTATACAAGGGTTTGAATCTAAGGCAGACTTGCTAGTGGTGCCATTGGGGGATGCTCAAGTGATATTAGGCATCGTTTGGTTGAAGAGCCTAGGACCCACTCTTTGGGATTTCACTCGCAATACTCTTAGGTTTTGGAGAGAAGGGAAGGCCATTACTTTGCAAGGGGTAGTACACAAGGGAATAGATGTAGTCACAGATAAACCTCTCATGAAGCTCATTCAGGCGAAAGGAGTGGCTTACATGTTGAGGGCAATTGAGGAAGAGAAAGAGGAGGCTCAAACTGAACCATATTTGGAAGCACTTCAGGGAATATTGGAGGAGTTTGTGGGGGTGTTTGCAGACCCAAAAGAGCTGCCACCCTCTAGAGAGCATGACCACAGAATACCTTTGATAAATCCCCAACTCTCAGTCAATTCCAGGCCATATCAATACCCTTTTTATCAAAAGAATGAGATCGAGAGATAAGTCAAGGAGATGTTGGAAGCGGGAATCATCCGTACTAGCTCAAGTCCCTTTGCCTCACCTGTGATTCTAGTCCGCAAGGCTGATGAGAGTTGGCGCCTATGCATGGATTATCAAGCACTCAATAAGAATATAGTGAAGTACAAATTTCCTATTCCCCTAATTGACAACTTGCTTGATAAGTTACATGGGGCCAATATTTTTTCCAAGTTGGACCTTCGATCGGGATATCATCAAATCCGGGTGACAAAGGAAGATGTGCACAAGACGACCTTTAAGACTCATGAGAGTCATTATGAATTCCCAGTGATGCCCTTCAGACTCACAAATGCGCCCTCAACCTTCCAAAGATTAATGAATCGTTTGTTCCGTCCCTATCTTAGAAGGTACGTCCTCATCTTATGACGTTTTGGTTTATAGTCACACTCTTCATGATCATAGGGAGCATTTAAGGGAGGTGTTGAAGGTTCTCAAGGAAAACCAATTGTTTGCTAAACGCTCCGGGTGTAAATTTGGGTGCACAAGGGTGGAATATTTGGCGCATACCATATCAGAAAATGATATTTTTGTGGATCAAAAAAAGCTTTAGGCAATCAAAGACTGGCTTTTACCCAAAAACCCAAAGGCTCTACAGGGCTTCTTGGGTCTCATAGGATACTACCACAAATTTGTCAAAGGATATGAAGGAATAGCAGCTGCTCTCAACAAGATGTTGAGGAAGGGAGGATTTCAGTGGACAAAGGAGTCTGAAGCAACCTTCGAGCAACTTAAAAATTCCTTGCTCTCCCTGCTCGTCTTTGCAATGCCCAATTTTGAGGAGGAGTTCACAGTGGAATGTGATGCATCACAGAGTGTAGTGGGAGCTATTCTGATATAGAGGGGATATCCATTAGCATATATCAGTCAAGCTCTAAAGGGGCGCACCTTGTCTCTCTCCATTTATGAGAAGGAGATGTTGGCTATCATATTGGCAGTCAAGAAATGACGCCAATACTTGTTGGGAAGAAGATTCACTATCAAGACTGATCAAAAAAGTTTGAAATTTTTGTTGGATCAAAGGTTTTGACAAGAATCGCAATACCCTTGTCTCATTAAATTGGCTGGCTTCAATTACACTGTGGAGTACGAAAAGGGAATGGAGGACAAGGTTGCAGATGCACTCTCCAGGCATGATGAAGAGGCAAGTGACTTAGTAGAACAATGTCGGGTGGCATCCATGGTGGATCCAGCTTGGTTAGAATAGGTGAGGGCCATGGTTAACCAATCTTCATACTACCATGAGTTGCAAGCCAAGGTTGATAAAGGTTTGTCTTCTTCCTGCTACAAGAAGTTGAATGGAATTTGGTTTTATAAACAGAGGGTTCTACTTGACCCGGTGGCTGAAATATGTCGCACCATTTTTCTAGACCACCATGCTTCACTTAAGGGTGGGCACTCTGGATATCATCGAGCACTTCGAAGGATCAAACTGTCCTTCTGGTGGCCAGGGATGAAGTGCTTCATCCGTCAAGCCATTTGGGAATGCAAGGTGTGCCAAAGAAACAAAAGTTAGATAGTAGCTCCTCCAGGGTTGTTGAGTCCATTACCTATACCCGACAAGTTGTGGGAATATATCTCCATGGATTTTGTAGAAGGGTTGCCACCGAGCAAGGGGAAGACTGTAATTACGGTAGTGGTTGATCGATTCTCTAAGTGCGCTCACTTTTTGGTTCTGCAGCACCCCTATACTGTGCCCAAGGTCGCTCAGATATTCCTTGAAGAGATTGCAAGATTGTATGGGTTCCCAATAACCATTGTTAGCTACCGATACACCATATTCCTAAGTGGTTTTTGGGGTGAGTTGTTCAAATTGTAGGGGACTCAACTCAACCTAAGTTCTGCTTACTACCCCCCAATCAAACGGCCAGACGGAGAGGGTCAATCAATCATTGGAGTGCTATCTAAGGTGCTTTTGCAGTCTCAAGCCAAGTGAGTGGAGAAACTGGATCCCATGAGCAATGTTTTGGCATAACACCACTCGGAGTTCATCTACAGGGTTCACTCAATATGAAATAGTATATGGGACACCCCTGCCTTCTGTTCTACAGTATGTCCCTAAAACGGCTCGAGTTCAATCAGTGGAAGATCTTCTCTATGACCAAGATCGGGTTAAGAAGCTGCTCTTGGACAACAAATTGCTCAAAGCTAGAGACCGAATGAAGAAATTTGCTGATAAGAATCGCATAGAGAAGAGTTTTGAGGTGGGAGAGAAGGTGCTGCTTAAATTACAACCCTATAAGCAAAGTACGATCAAAGGCCCCATGCCACACAAGCTATCCTCTCAATTCTTCGGACCTTACCTCATTGTTGGGAAGATAGGCTTTGTTGCATATCGGCTACAACCTCCTCCAAATGTAAGGATACACAATGTGTTCCATGTCTCACAACTCAAAAAGTTTGAAGGGAAGGAAACTGAAGTACACGCTGATCCACCGGTCTTATGGGAGGTTAGATCCAAAGAACATAAAGCTGTTCTGGAGAGAAGGATGATAAAGTGGGAAAATCAAGTTATCACCCAAGTTCTAATCAAATGGAGAAATGAAGAGGTTGAGGATGCAACTTGGGAAGATTTTTGGCTGATGAAAGAGAGGTTTTCGCACTTCAACCTCATGGGCAAGCTTGGTTCTCAGAGGGGAGGCATGTCAGGGTGCGATCCTACCACCCTGTCCAAATTTGGGTAGTTATAACTACCACGTGTTGGGCTGGGGAAACCAAAGCTCTTCTCTGCAGTGAACGGAAAGCCTAGGTAAGGAAATAGCCCATGGGTTCTTGCTATAAAACCCAACCCGATTACCTACTTTGCTACAGTGCCGACGTGCACATGGATATGCGAATATTCTCCGCTTCCCAGCTGGTAGCCGTTGATGGCGAGTCCCAGACAAGGATGGAGGGTGATAGAAAAGTAATTTGGCTGTAAGGAGCAATATATAAGCTCCATTTTGTTTGCCTTGTAACCCTTAGTGAAAAAATCCCTTCTTATCCTCGTACTCTTTCTTCTCAAGTTATCCAAATTACCTTCTTCTTCCCTAAAATTCCTTCTTCTTCATAGCTTCTTCTGCCCACTAATCTCTCAATTGCATTATTACCCTCTGCCAACCCATTTTGCAGATCAAAATGCCCAAGAATCCAGTAGGAGCAAGTTCCACCCATCGGCCAATAGAAGGGGAACTTGACACCATGCCCGGCTCTCAACAATCAAAGAATGCCTACCCATAAAAAATATTCAAGTTTAGGTAGTACATGCAACTACCGGTCAACTACCATCCGAGCACTGACATAAAAAAGATGAAGCCGCGTTGACTCCGCACGTAGGCATTTTGTGTGCATCTTAATTTCCCTTTCCAAGGGTAGGTGAGCGTTAGATATCCTTTTCTCTCATTATATTATTGTAAGTTAGTTGTCTTTTCTAGGTGAAGATATGAAATACTCCATTAGCATTTGGCAATACATTAAATCTAGAACCACGTTGCTACTCGTTAGTGGACGCACGAAGGTTTGGTAATCTCGGTTGATTGGTTAATGATTCTTCTCGATCTCGAATCCCCTTTTTCATAGTATGTAAGAACAGGACCTTTCCGTGTCCTCGCCTTTCCCGATGCTACTATCCATAGCCCAAATAGATTAGTCGCAGTTTTTCCTTAATGATGGTCGCCATGTTGTCACCAACAATATGCCTATTTCCCTCCATGGATTCACTAGACACTTACCCCCTCGCCGGTCAAAACATCAAGAGATCCACCTTCCTAGTGACTACCATAACCTTGCACTTCGTCGCTCAACCAATTGGAACAGACAATTTCCTGAATAGGACTCCACTATCCTATATAGGAAGCAAAACCGCTCACATATTCATAAAAAAATTCTTGCTAGTCAGGCTCCTCCAACAAGCCCAAAGCACTCCCGGAGCTAGTGGCTTAGCTTTGTTTTATGGAGTAAGTTAAGGTTGTTGGTGATTTGAAATTCAAACACAAATCTATTTATTATATTAGTTAAATTTAAATTACTACATATAATTTTTTTTTTATTATCTGTTACATAAATGTACCATTATATATTAAATGGAAAAATAATTTTAAAAAAATAATTTTCAGATGTAGTTAGGTTGGGGCGCTGTAGTTGCTTCGTCTAGATCATCTAGAATAGCAAAGAAAAGGTAAGCTTTTTGCATAAGCTCCCTCCATTTACTGCATATAAGTTGGCGGAACCGAATAACGTGCGTGAATTAATTACGACGTCCAAATAAAATGAATGGCAGTGTTCACTGACATCACCCATGAAAATTTTCATTGCACACACACATGAGCACACTCATAAAATGTAAAGAAAGAAAAGCATTTAAAACCAAGTTCACGCACCAACGGTTTACAAATCAAGATTCAAGAAACATTGTTCAATATAGCCTATGAACTTTCATCAATTCGAGATTTGGTTCCCTGACCCTTATGCTCATTTATGGAGAAATATCATTTGGGTGATTTGGTTCATTATATATAGCAGGTCTTTATTTATTTTTTTTAATGGAAACTAAATAATTTCATCAATCTGGTTCGATGAATTCCTTTCTTTACTCTTTCTTTTGTCATGAGAATGTTCTCTTTATAAATGTAGCAACTCCACACAAAAGCACCAGACTTCTTCTCTCAAAAGAAAGATGGAGAAAAAAGAAGAGAACAATAAAAAAAATTTATGTTGCCTCTTTGATTTTGCTTTAAGTTTGGTTGTTGCTCTACCTCTTTACATTTTGATGGGTAAGATGAGATCAAATAAATATAACATTTTGGTGGGTAAAATGTTGTATATAAATATAAAAGGTACGTTCCTATTTCTTTTTCTTCCAGCTGATTTGTAATTTTTTTCCCTTGTTATTATTATTAATTATAGCACATTACTTAGTTTATGTGTAATCTTGCAAGCAATTCTTTGTTTCAAATTTACGAATAAATCTATCTTTAAATTCTAATTTTAATCTACAATATTATGTGCAGTGGAAATGACTTCTACAGGCTTTTGCTGTCGAGCTACTGTGTGTGCCTTCTTTTAATTGGACCGGAGCCTGATGCATTTGCAAATCAATTAGTGGTCTAATAGTTGCTTGGACACTGTCCAAGGAATTATATATGTGTCATAGACAGGGCACTGTCCAAGGAATTATATGTAGATTATAGGCTAAAATAGAAAAGCTCCTATCAAGTTAGTAATTTTTTTGAATTTTCTTTTATATTATGTAAACTTCCGTAGGGTTTCAATGTTTATGAAAACCCTCAAATATGTGTTAACAAAATGATTAATGGATCAATTTAAAATCACAGTGACCATCCACTTTCTAGCCGCACTAAATACTCTCTTGGTTTAGTGCATATTACATTAAAAATATATATCTTAAAATATCTAAAAGGGAGTCATTGCTGCACTTTTAAATCTATTTATTAAACTTTCCATTAACATTATTTGGGATTTTTCATGAAATTTGTAACCTTGTAAGGCTTTACATAAAATAAAACGATTCACGGGGATTTCTAGAAAAAATGGAATACTTCATGAGGGTTTATTCTACTTTAAACTTACATTATATAATTCTTTCTTTTCTCTTTTTCATGGGATAAAGTACCAAGAATTATTTATTTGTGTTTAATTTTCAGTTTACAAATGTCTCATGAAATCTCTTTTCAATGAAACGATGGAACTTGTAATAAAAGGAGACATAATGTATTTTAAAAGGCATAGTATTTGTTGTTGTTATGTTCTTCTTAGCATTACAATTCAAAGACTAAATTGATTATTGAAAGTTTCTAGATCAAGCTTTCATTTTCAAAAACAAATGAAATTTAAAATACAAGAGAATAACAACGGGTAGCTACAAAAGATCAGATGGTGACATATTGCGCCATGTATTTAAGGCTATCTCCACATATTTATAGTGCAAAGCTCATGAATTTAAAGTTTTATATATCATTGTAATAGTATTATACATTTTTGATTGATTAATTTAAAAAAAAAAAAACTTGCTTTGTGTTGTCCTATTATTTTGCTTTCTATAACTATCTTTGTTAAATACTGAACTTTTCAGTACAGTTTGAATTTGATTATATAAAATCTAGTAATATTTCTGGTTTTGGATTTGGATTTGAGGTATAATTTGCATAACGTGGACACTACATAGTCCTTATCAAAATTTTGATGTACTCATAAGGGGTGATTGGTTCATATATTTGGAACTGGATTTAGAGCTGAATTTGGATCTTGGGTATTGTCACCATCATCGAGATTAAATATACCAAATTCTTTGTTTGTTTTTAAGATTATCTAAGAAAAATGTTGATGTGGTGAGGAAATTGAAAAGCATTTAAAACCAAGTTCATGCACCAACGGGTGACTACCAAAGCTCAGATGGTGATGATATCGGGCCATGTATTTAATGCTATCTCCTCTTTTCTTCCACGTATTTAGAGTGTAACACTCATGAATTTCTAGTTTTATCATTGTAATAGTATTATACAGGTTTGATTGACTGAAAAAAAAAACCTGCTTTGTGTTGCCCCATCTTTTACTTCCTATAACTATCATTGTTAAATATTGAACTCTTTTTTAGCACAGTTAAATATAAAACATTGTAATTGAGTTTAAGTATACTTGGTTGGATTATATAAAATCAAATAATATTCCTAACTTAGGATATAATTTGCATAATGTGGACACTACATAGTCCTTATCAAAATTTTGACGTACTCATAAGGCGGTGTTTGGTTTATATATTTGGAACCAAATTTAGGGCTGAATTTGGGACTTGGCTATTATCACCATCATTGAGAAATCTACCAAATTCTTAGTTTATTTCTAAGATTATCTAAGAAAAAAATGTTGATGTGGTGAGAAATTTGAAAAGGATCAGTTCCCATTTTTTGCAAGGAGAATGAGTGAAATTTGGAAGCTACTTGATTTGTGAATTTGGAAAATGGATTTCTGACGATGAATAATGCTCATTTATCTTTACTTTTTCATTTTTTTTTCTTTTTCATATTTATTTTATGGAAAACAGCTAAGGAATTGGTGTTAGAAAAAATTCATCTTGTTTTTCATTGATTGTTTCAATCATTTAGATCATGGAAAAATTATTCATGAAAAAAAGAGTGTGGTCACCCGCAAGGTATCGGATAAATTTACCTTCTAAATATGACAAAAGCTAGTACAGTAGGAAATAAGGTAAACATCCTAATTTTCAAGACAAAATAAAACTACCTCTATATTAATCGAAGATATCCATTGAATCACAACATGATTCAACATAATCTAAACAACGTGTTATAAAACAACAATTAAGCTTTTTATCCTAAATACTCGGGGTTGACTCTACATAAACCAAGGGTGAATCATGCTGGATAATCACATGAATGATCTTTCTTAGCTCATATCTATCGAGTAATATGTCTTCATTCAAGCCTCTAGCGTCCATATTTTTTCTTATCATCCCCATCCATATTTATCCAGTCATCCATATGGTCTTTTAACTTATCCTATATTGATAATGTTTGCTCAAAAATTGGATTTCTCCTTCCATTGTAAAATTGTTTGATTACAATGAAAATATTGAGATTTACAAAAAAAAACTGAGAAATTACAAGACCGAAAATATTGATTGATTCCCTTTTTTATGTGGGTTCGGGTGGCGATGGAGCCTCGCTAGTGCCTCCGTGGACCGTCTGACTTGGAAGGGGATGGCTCTGCTCCGCTTCTCAATTTCACGAGCTCGCCCGAAATTGTCCAAAAGTCCGGATCACCATGCAAAACTGAACAGAAGCGGAAAACAACCCGCGAGTTGGCACCCGCGGGATTCCTCCCACGGGTGCCCACCCGCGGGATTGCTCCCACGGGTGGCAACCCGCGGGAGGAATTTTAGCGGCCACCCGCGGGAGGAATTCTAGCGGCGGGTGGGACCCATGGGAATTCTCTCGAGGGATCCCTCCTGCGGGTTGGCACCAGCGGGAGGAGTTCCTGTGGGTGGACCCCACTGTAATTTTTTTTTTTTGTGTCTACAGATAAGTTCCACACATCGAAGTGGTACATATAGAGCTTTACGTTGTGTATGTCCAAACCATTATAGGCAATTTTCTCACATCTCCTCTTCAACAGTGATTATCCTTATTTTAGTACAAATATTCTTATTTCTCAGTTTTTCTCTCTTAATTTTACTGCACATTCAATAAAGTATAAGCATCTCTGTTATAATTATTTTATGTGAATAATGTCTCTTTATTGCCCCAATATTTTATGATACAGTCGCATAAAAGTCCTGTTACGCTTTTCCATTTTAACTAACCAGCTTGGATTTATGATTGATATCACTACGAATCTCTCCATTGTTTTTTAAAAAATGTGTTATATATTAATAATTTTTATTTGAAATATCATTAATAATTTAATGCTTCCCAATAAAAAACATAAAAATAAAAACAGTAAAAGAAAAAAAATTCAATATATGCTCAAAGAGTTCTCTATGATTTTGTTATGGCAAAATCCATTGTATCTAATATTATTAAAAAAAAAAAAAGAGAGATTAAAGATATGTAAATCAGTGTTAAAGAATGGTCCAAAATGATTAAAAAATATAGAATATATTAACAAGCAAAAATTATCAGTTTGGCTAACCAAGACCAAGAGTTGGTCGACCAAGACCCATTATAAGTCGACTAAAAGAAAAGATAGGTCATCAAATAAGAAAACTAACAGAACTAATACTCTAGATTGTTCGATTGGGAGCAAATTTAAATGACCAATAATACCAATAAAGGAAAAATAATACTCTAGATTGGTTGGTTAATAACAGTGCTTATTGACTAATCATATTCAAAAACAGTTTATAAATTGTGTATTAGTGGTATTAGTATTCTCTATCCAAGGTATGGACTTATGCGATAAATTGAAGTAAAATTCATGTTCTAAAACTAATAACCAACTGATATAAATGTGTGTGTGTATCAAGGCTTTAACATCATATCTAAAAATAAAAGAAAAATTGCACAAAATTAACAATAAATCTCAGATAAAGCACTTATCTTCATATTGCCTTATATGTACTTCATATGAACTTAAATTTCAGAAATAATTATTTTATATCTAAATTCCAACATCCTCCCCAGTTGTATTAATGATAAATAGTTATTGCAATATATTAGCTTACATAGACGTTGCTCCTAACAAAGCATAATTGTGATTTTACTTTTCATATTAACAAGATAATTTAGACTTGATGTCATTAAATTATCTTCCTTTCTTATCAACAAAAGATATTATATAGAGAAACTGGTCTTCATAATAAATGACAAGTAAGCACTCTCGTTTCTTTTTCCAAGTCCATCTGACCAACCCGTGAAGGGTTGTGAGGCTGAATGAGATACGAAGAATGAATCTTCATCCTCTTCCATTCTCAAGCACGAAAATTGTTGGCCAGTGCCCACTCAACTCTTCGAGAGCCCTTGAATAGGAGTAGGTCTCGAAGAGCTTCTCTCTTTTCCAAAAGCAATGAACTGACAAACTACTGAATAATGCATAAGTTTGAGTATAACATAATGAAACAAACTACTAATTTGATGGTGGTAGGAAGCGATGGTAAGACACGTCCATCATTTGTAGTTGATTCTCTTACATGGGAAGTTGATAACGTATCATAGTTTTCTCTAAATTTGTTTGAAATCACCAAAAGAGCTTTCTGAGTCTGGGTAAGAGTGGGTTAAATGATGTCAAGTGTATTACATTAAGTGACAAAATAATAGTGGCTATTTAAGATGTGTCCATTGGGTAGGAGTGGGTTAAATGATGTCAAGTGTATTAAATTAAGTGACAAAATAATAGTGCCTATTTAAGATGTGTCCATCTTTTGAATGAAAATATTATATAATAGTCATCATCAAAATATTCATGGATAGATGATAATGGATAGGATAATTGAGATGGGGATGGTGTAGTAGTCGGAGTAGAGGTAGATTAAGTTTGAGTTTGTGGTGCTGACTCAGCAGGTTCATGAATGTGATAAAGTTCTCGATATGTCATGCAAACCATTGTTAGTATGCCAAGAGATACGATAAAACCTTTATTTTTTGTTGCTTTACGTTAATGATATGTTGATAGTATGTTTTTGTGCTCGAGAGGTGAACAAGTTAAAAAAGAAACTATCTAGCAAGTTTATAAGAAAAGACTTGCGAACTTGATTCTTGATATGTGAATTATCAAGGATAGAGTGGCTAGTAAGTTAACTCTATCATAGACTGAATATATCAGAAAAATTCTGAAAAAGTTTAGTATACATGATGCTAAGGCAATTAGCTCCCCTTTAGGTAGTCAATACTAGCTATTTAAAGAATATCACACACTATTGAGACAAAGCATGCTCACATGAATAGGATCCCATATGCATCTATTGTTGGTAATCTTATGTATGCTATGGTGCACGCCAAACCAGAGATATAGCATATGCAAAGGGGTTGTGAGCAGGTGCATGATAATTCAAAGGAGTACTGGGAGGCCATCAAATGGATTCTTTGATATTTACGAGTAATAAGGTTGGAATGTATTTTAGAGGAGGAAGTTTGTTAATGCATGATTATATCAATTCCGATTTAGCTAATAATAATGATGATATAATAAGAGTACTACGGGTTATATCTATACATTAGGTGGTACTGCTATTAGTGGAGTCTCTCAATTATAATAGATTATTGCTCTTTCTACTGTAGAGACTAGGTAGTTGCCATAGCAAAGGCTAGCAAAGGGATGATTTGGTTGTGAGTTTTCTTAATCAAAATGGTAAAGAAACAAGAAATTAGTACTTTATATAATAATAGTCAAAGTTCCATTTGTCTCGTTAAGCATTCAACATTTTATTCGAAAACAAAGCATATAAGAAAGACGAACTGTTTCATCCATGATATTTTAAAAAATAAAAAAATTTTATTTAAGAAGATCCGAAGAAAGGAAAATCCAAGTGTGCTAACCATGACAGCTATTAAACTAAAGTTATACATAGTTTCAGGTGACCTAGAAGCACTAGGCTTCAAGGTGGGCCATCAAAGCATGTTCATCACGTTGATGAGAAGAAATAGATGGATGTGAATATATTCAGTATCTAAGTGGAGAGATTATTAACTTCTATGGAGCCAAAAAGTATTATATACAAATATCCAACTCCATGAATCCAACTTCATGGAAAGTTGGTGAGGGGTCATTTGGGGCAGCACCCCCTTGCCTAAAGAGGGCTTTCAGGGTGTAGCCTCAAAAGAAATTTAAAAAGGTACTTAGGTATTTTCACATATTAGGGGATTGCGGTCCATATATATATATATATATATATATATATATATATATATATATATATATATATATATATATATATATATATATATATATATATATATGAGAGAGAGAGAATAATGGAAATGAGCCGCCGTCTCAGGTAAGTTATTTGAGTTGCAATTTATTTACATTATTTCTAATAAAAAAAATTTCAAAATTCGTTTTTGGATTATGATCTCAAATTTTTATGGTTCACTTATACCAAATTTTTTAGTTTAGTTTTGATTTGGTCTTTAACAAATATACACAAAATCAATGATTTTTAGCAAATACAACATTTGTATTCACTTGACGAAAGGGTAAACAAACTTCAAAAATTATGAAATTTGATCCTAAATAAATTATAAGAAGTAGAGATTATGTTTCTAAAAAATATAAAAAATAATGTTAACATTACTTTTTCGTTGCTGACTCATGTTACTTGAGTTGGCAGCTCATATGCAGCAATTATATATATATATATATATATGTGTGTGTGTGTGTGTGTGTGTATGTGTGTGTGTGTGTGTGTGTGTTCTCCGCAAAAATCTTGCTTTCTTCAACTGAATACTTTGATTACAACGAAAGAGGAACAATAGAAAAATAAATGAGAGAATTTATAATTTATCACTCTCTTTTACAATAAAATGTGGGTTATAATGTGAAAATGGGCTCTATCTAGTAGAACATATTGATGATCCAATGTGAAGATCTCCTTTGAAGAAAATGATAGCCGGCCCTAGTTTCTTTCTCTCTGTTGATTTCTGTGAATTCAAAGCTCTCGCATATAACTTGAACTCCAAAACGATCAAAAGGATTAAAGAGATGGATCTCTAAAGTCTCCTCAAATACTTTAGTTGGTTATGAGAGTTTCCATAGGAATAGGAATGAAGGTTTTCATAGGAATAGAAGGTTTTTGTATTCATCAAGGATTCTAATCAAATATTTGATTTTGATTTACTTGACTTTGGATTTTGATTGGACTCAATTCGGGTATTGATAAGTCCAAATCTCAATCACAATAAATTTTGGATTCTGATTAGACTCAATTCGGGTATTGGATAACACAAATGTCAATCACAATCAATTTACGATTCTGAGAATCTACTCACGCGGAGTTAAATAATCTGGATGCGGAACTAAGGCTTTAGTTTCCCGTTTTACCTCTTCACGTGGAGCTAAACACTAGATGACGCGAAGGTAATCAATAGCTTCGCGTCCACCTGGCCGCAGAGCTATTTATTTTCATCTTTTTGAATTTTTCTCCACTAACAGGACCCTCTCCAAAACGTTCAAAATGACTTATGACCTAGCAAATTTTGAATTACATTGAATTTTCAATTTGATGATCGGGTTAAGATGAAGAAATTTGACAAAGATGTCTAATTGTACATACTTGGAATTTTGATGGAAGCGGTTCAAGGCTCTTAAGCGTAACTTGAACTGCACCCGTCAAGTTCAGTATGACAATGGTTCAAACCTTATTGTTAGAAGTAAAATCTTAACATGATAGAGTTTATCATATCGAAATAATAAGGATAGTAATAATCTAAATCTTACTATTAGAGCTAAGAGCTTAACATGACAGGTTCACGGAATTTTTAGTAAATCCCTAATTATAAACGGATTTGGTATGCCTTTACCAATCGCCGTTTGCGTTGGGCTGCTCATGTTATTCCTCTCAGTATGATGAGTTGTTGAGAAATTAATTTTCTCATCCCTTTATCTTTAACAGTATTGGGCAGTTGATTTCATACTTTTACCCCCCAGTATGATAGGGTTGGCGAGGAATTTGATCTCCTCTTTCCGCCGCAGTGACAGCATTGGGTAATTCATGTTTTGTCCCCTAACATGATAGGTTGTTGATAAATTTGTTTTCTTCCCTTTACTTTAACAGCATTGGGTAGCAAAATTATATTCGTGTTATATATATATATATATATATATATATATATATATATATATATATATATATATATATATATATATATATATATATATTTACATACCTTTTTTTCTCTTTTTATTGTTTCGTTTTTTTTTGAATTTTTTTTTGAAATTTATGGCAATCATTTTGCCATCAAATTTCCAGTCATCACACAAAATTTTCCAATAGCTAATAAGAGCAGCAGTAGCAACATGATGCTTATCATCATTAATGTCTTCAGCGCCCTCGACACAATCCGGCTGCAAGCCAAGGAGGACGACTCAGTCGCAGCTATATTTCGGAGCGTACCCAAGGGGCCAAGCTTGCAAGTGCGGGCTGCACGTACTTGGTGTCGATCGAGTATTTTCCTTGATTGTTATTGAATTAGCTGAGCAAGTCGATTGTTCGTCTTTCATCAAGTCTGAGTGTACCCCATAGTTTCTCCTTTTTTGGTAGAAACTGGAAAGAGTCTCTTCTGTTTCATTTTATGAGGATTATGGTTGATCAGCATCGCTTTCCTGCTGGTACAGGGGTCGCTCCGATAATGAACTCATTGGTTCCTATAATTAGAGTTGCCATATTCACGAAAACTTTCTGTTCTTCGTTAAGTTGGAGGACACCGGCTTCTATCAATGCCTGGATTCGGCTCTCAAGAGGATAGCAATTCTTAGTCGGATGCCCGATATTTGGAGGACACCGGTTGGGATCATTAGTTTTTCCACCGTCTTCCAGTTTTCGATTCTTCGAAAGTTTTAGCATGCCCTTTCTTATAAGGAGATTGAACAGAATACATGTCTACTCAGTCTTGAATGCATAAGTTCTATCTTGTCGGGGCCTATTCTGACCTACACCTCACGAATTTTGAGATCTTAGTTTTGCTGGACTTGTTGGTTTTTGAGTAATATCTGATACCATCATAGCCTTCCCTTTATTCTTAGGATTCTGTGGATATGGTCTATTATTTGTAGAGTTTCTCGTGCTAGAGACTCCTAAATCCGGTGAATTATATCTTTCACCTGCTCTCCCTGCTTTAACAGATCCTTCCAGTTCTTGGACTCTACAGCTCCCACTCTTATCAGTACGCCAGTTCTGAAATTATACTTGCAGGTTTCTACCAGGGTTTCCTGAGTCATACAGTGTCGACAATTCATGGATTTTTCCCTGAAACGTTCAATGAAACTTTTGACCGCTTCTTATTCTCCTTGTTTAGTCACATGGAGGGAATGAACCGATATTTTGGTATCATCCTCAAAGAAATGTGCCAAGAATTATTTCTCGACATCATACCAAGTGTTTTTGGTTTCCAGGAGCAACAGCATAAAATGGTTTCCAGGGGCAACTGTATAAACCATATAAAGGTAGGCCCTCACAGGGTGCTCGCAAATATCTTGGTTATTATGGGGTCATTCCTCATCAAATGACTAGTTTGTGATAAGAAGTAGTATATGTGTTGGTTTGGAGACCCCTTTCCATCATATGATTATAGTTTAAGGAGTTTATACTTTTTAGGAAATAGGGCAAAATCCCACTCAACCGGGTATGGCCTTAAAATTCCTGATTCTTTTAGCTCCTTTTTCTATATCAACGCATCAAGTTGGCTTTGTAGTTTTTCCATCCTTTCTTCATGAGGATCATGGAAGGAAAACTTATCATTTTATTCATGCACTGAATAAGCTTTCTCTTCTTTATCTTCTTCATTTGTCATAGGTGGCGGTTCCATGGAGGAGATTATAGCCTTATCTTCGACTATTTTCTGAGTATTCTTGACCACTTTCAAGAGCATTATCTTGAAGTCATCGATAGTCTTTTGTTGGTTTCAAATTATTTGCTCTTTGGCTTCCAACCTCTGGTCGATGTCATTGGACCCATCCACCATGTGTGATGCCAATTTCCTTAGTCAGGAAGAAGTATGTGACTGTGGAGAAGTTATGGCTGAGTTGTCGCTATCATCGTTGTAGGAACATTTTGCAAGTTTCCTGTAATTTCGAGGAGCGACAACACCTGATTTGAGCCGGGTAAGATGGTGAGGTTGTTCATCATCTGCATCCGACTCATCTTCCTTTTCCTTGGCCTTTTTACTTTTACTGACCATATTTGAGGTCACTGCCATCAACTCTTTTTCTCCGATTTTGTATCTCAGATCATTATTTCTCCTCTTAGGAGTATCTTGATGAGACTTAGTTATTCTGTTAAATACAGACACTCTCTTTTTGTCACAACAATAATTATTTAATATGGCTGATATTATTTGTTCACAATGACATGATGAGTGCGATGAAGTTTGAGTCATTTTTCTTTTATTTGTCAAGTATTCTCTAAGATCATAAACTTAAGAGTCTTCAGTAATGCTCTGGGCATGGGGCTCACATGGCTATCAAAGAAGTCCGGATACCTGTTGAAACTTTTCAGAGCTAATGGTGTTGAGCTGGTGCTCAATATTTTGCTTTTCAGCCTTGATTCTGTATATTGGCTGTTTTACGCGGAACTAAGCATTAGCTTCGCATTTTATAGCACTTACATGAGGCTTGGCTTTAGCTTCGCATTTTATGCTAGCCCCGCGTTTTAAGTTGGCTTGGTGCTTCTGAAGAAGTTTAACTTATGTTGATTATTTAGTCTCATGTGGGGGAGTATCCTCACACACTGGCATACTCTCGCGATTTACGCAAGAGTCCTTGGCTTCGCATTTAACGCTTAGCTCAAGTTTTTGTTTAAGTTTGATAGTCTCTCGTGGGGAGTTTTAACCACGCTGACTTATCTTCGCGTTTTATGCAAGAATCATTGGTTTCGCGTTTAACGCTTAGCTCAATTTTTTGTTTAAGTTCGATAGACTCGCGAGGATTATTTTTATCGCATGATGGCTTATCTTCGCATTTTATGCAAGTTCTGGCAATTATGCCAGTTTAATAGTTGAGCTCAGTAGCTTCGCGTGGAGAGACTTCTTCACACGCTGATTTGCCTCTGAGATTAACCTCGCGTTTTACACGTGTGTTGTCAATTTTCTTGGTTTCATGTCCAGGATCCGTAGCCTCGTGTGGAGAGACATTTTCACACGCTGGCTTATCTTTCACTTTGCGTTTTACGCGAGTTTTGGCACTTTTGCCAGTTTCATAATTAAGTTCAGTAGCCTCGCATGGAGAAAGTCCTTCACACGCTGGCTTGAAGTCAGCTTCGATTTTACGCGATTCAGACTGGTCTTGCGATTAACGCAAGTCAATTCGCAAGGTGAAATCGTAGCCTCGCGTTCTGCGTCTGCCTCAGCCTCGCGTTTTACCCGGGCTTTGAGGGCTTTTCGTCTTGCACGACGATTCCAATTACAGAGTTGTGTTCTGGTGAAGCTAGATTCTTGGCTCTCTTTGGCAGTAGGAACAATATCCTCGTTTAGAGTTTTATGCTCAAACGATGGTTCTATAGCCACGGATTCAAAGGACCCCCGATTAATGGAGAATTCCTTATTACCCGATTTACGGGTTTTAGAGATCACGCGACGATAGCACAGCGTTTCAGTCAGATCACCCGATCTTTATACCTTTGTTGGTCAATCTCAACGATGAGTATGTCCCCGACCGATCTAATTTTGTTTACATCGGATTGCGCTACAATCTCTTGTTTAGTAAAAGAGACGTTTTCCACTGTGGTCGCCAGTTTATTCTCCGCTAAAATATTGCTTTCTTTTATTGAATACTTTGATTACAACGAAAGAGGAACAATAGAAAAACAATAGAGAGAATTTATAATTTATCACTCTGTTTTACAATAAAACGTGGGTTCTAATGTAGCGATGGGTTTTATCTAGTAGAACCTGTTGACGATCCGATGTGAAGATCTCGTTTGAAGAAGATGATAGTCGGCTCTAACTTCTCTCTCTCTGCTGTTCTCTGTGAATTCAAGGCTCTCGCGCGTAACTTGAACTCAAAAATGATCAAAAGGATTAAAGAGATGGATCTCTAAAGTCTCCTCAAAGAGAATATTTATAAACTTTAGTTGGTTATAAGAGTTTCCATAGGAATAGGAATGAAGGTTTCTATAGGAATAGAAGGTTTTTGTATTCATCAAGGATTCTAATCAAATA
Organism: Dracaena cambodiana; assembly: GCA_036321105.1. Classification (NCBI taxonomy): domain Eukaryota; kingdom Viridiplantae; phylum Streptophyta; class Magnoliopsida; order Asparagales; family Asparagaceae; genus Dracaena; species Dracaena cambodiana. The sequence goes on from JAYEPQ010000004.1 coordinate 41,365,555, forward strand.
TTTGATTTTGATTTAAATCTCTTGATTTTGGATTTTGATTGGACTCAATTCGGGTATTGGATAAGCCAAAATCTCAATCACAATCAATTTAGAATTCTGATTGGACTCAATTCAGATACTGGATAAGTCCAAATCTCAATCATAATCAATTTAGGATTCTGAGAATCTGTTCACGCGGAGTTAAATAATCTGGACACAGAGCTAAGGTTTTAGCTTCGCGTTTTACCTCTTCACGCGGAGCTAAGCTCTGAACTACACAAAGTTAATCAATAGCTTCGCGTTCACTTGGCCGCAAAGCTATTTATTTTCATCTTTTTGATTTTTTTCTCCACCAACAATATATATATATATATATATATATATATATATATATATATATATATATATATATATATATATATATATATATATATATATATATATTTGAAAAATGGAAATGAGCTAACAGCTCACGCAAGTTACCTAAGCTGCAGTTCATTTCTATTATCTCCAATAATCTTTTTTAAAAAAATTCTTTTGGATTATGATCTCGACCCCCTAGGGTTCACTCATACCCAATTTCTTGGGTTTTAGTTTTGATTTGGTTCTCCATCAAGTTAACACAAAATTAATGGTTTTCAATGAATAAAATATTTTGTATGCACTTGATGAAAGCGTAAATAAACTCCAAAACTTATGAAATTTAATTCGAAAGAAGTTAAGGAGGTAGAGATAGTAATTGTAAAAAAAAAAAATTGAAGAAAAATAATTGGATCATTATAGTTTTGCCGCTAGCTCACGTAACTCTTCCTGAACTGGCGGCTCACCTACAGTAATCCCTATATATATATATATATATATATATATATATATATATATATATATATAGACACACATATACTATTAATAATATTAGGTTGTGGATAATATTGACAAAGATTTAGGAGTGGAGAATCCAAAATAAAAGTCCATTCCGGTAGATGTGATAAATTATTAATAAATAAAATTTTATAATAATTTAATTTTATTTACTAATAGATGAAACACTTAAAAATTCATGAATTTTATGAAAGTAATGTAGGATAAATTTTCCAAATGGAATTATAAGAGTTTGAAATGACCATACCATTACAATCCCCTGGCTAAATTTTCCAACTTAATCGGCTATTATCTCAATACTAAAATCTATTTCCTTAGTCAATTTTGACAATTGCACAATTGTAAATTTGCATGAAGGAGGGAGTGGGAGAGTACCTTCGCCCTGCATCAAATACGCTCCATTGCCCATCGCACTCTGCCGTACTTAGTACATATAGACTCAACCTTATTCCTTCTTCTCATTTCAGTACTCTTCCTCATTTTTCTTTTTCTCCTTTCCTTGCTAGCCCCAATCTTATCTCCAGGTGGACCCAAGCAAATCTCCCGCCAAGTACATAATTACCATATTTTTAGCTATAAACTCTCCTCTCAACTATCTCTCCAACAAGAACCCCTCTAATCTAGGAATTTCGAGTGGTTCATTTCTTACATTGAGCTCATGCTGTTAGTTTCGCAATTCTCGATATTTTGATCGTAATTTTTAATCTATAACTCCATATAAATTGATTCCGGTCCCATTTGAAAGAAAAGTTGATTTTAACAATTTTTATATTCTACATTTTTTTTTTCTATTTTGTTTCTAACCCATCCCATTTGCTTCTAAGTTGTTTTTATGCAGCAACTTGTGCACCAACACTACCTTTCTTGCCAGCGGAACAACTTCCGCACCTACACTACTTCCTTTAATTTGCTGGTGCAGCAACATCTGTGCTGGCACTATTCTTTTGTGTCGGCCATTCAGCTACGCTGGAGTAATCTCCTGCGTCGGGGGGCCTAGCCTCGCCAACGCATCTCTTCTATGCCGATGCTAGTTGCCTCGCTGAGCTATCTCTTTTATGCTAATATTGATTGCCTCACTGACACCAGCATGCGTCAATACCAGTTATCTGTGCCAGCACACTCCAACTTTGCTAATACCCTATCTCCACCAAACTTAACCATCCCTGCCGACACATGATTTTGTTGACGGTTATTTATATTTCATCACTTGAGTATTAATTTATTCATGACTTAATAGGAAATGATATTTGACTAGACCTTTTTCGGAACTTGCGACTTGACTGGATCTTGTCTAGAACATCTACAACTTGTTAACCGTGATAACTTGTGGACCCTGGGGGAAATGAGGAATGAACGCGCAATATATTAAAGGGAGATATCATGAAGGTGATCAACGACATAGACATGTACAAGTGGGAAACCCACGCAATGCTTGGTAATATGTAGAGGTATTTATTATGGAGAAGGTGAAATTTTTATTATCTAATTTTTTTCTTTGGTTATATTTGGGTATTGAATTCGATGATGCAAATTTGATATTCGTATAAAGTTGTCTACTGTGTTCAACTCCTATGTGTCTCTTGAATCCAAAATCTGGCCAATCAGAAATTTTTTTCAAATGTTCATAACTGAAATAAATTTTTTATATTCAAAAGTGTTGAAGAGAGAAAATTAAAGAAGAAATGAATACTATTTGCACTCTTTTTTTGAAGTTGTAATTTTTGAATCATTTTGACAAAGACGGTAAAGATGTAACAATAAGGCATCTCTATTTTTTTCATTTCTTGCATGTACGCTGCAAAGATAGTTGTAATTTTATAATTATATAATTAAATTTCATAGCAATAATTTGAGTAGCATTAAATTTATCTTATTTTTTTTTATTATTGAGATAAAGAAGTGAGCAATTGAGAAAATTTATTTATTTCTTTTGAAAAATAATCCTCCCCATGCATATCCTATCATAATGGTAGTTTCCTATTTTATAGTGGTAGTTAGACATTTTTTTTATAATAAAAATTTTCTTTTGTTAAAGCTAGTAGTTGCACGTTGTATATTTTGGAATTTGGATTTTGTATAAATTTAAAAAATCTCTAAAATTAGAGAAGCCACATCCTAATTTTATCTATTTCTTTGGATTTTTTTTGTTTTCTAAATTGGAAGTTTTCTCCCACTTTTTCATTTAGTAATATAAAAAGATAACCAAGCCCACCTTTCCTTTTTTATAGGCAGGCTTTAAGAATTAAGAGAAATCAAAAATCCAGAAAATTAAGAAAATCTAAACAAATTTTTCTCCTAATTTTCAATTATCTAATTTTTTAGTTGGGCATTTTCTTTCTCCTATTTGCTTAGTATTATAGAGAGATTACTTTTAGTCCAGTCTGCAGCCATGACTATTTTCTTGTATGTCATTCACCATTCTCCAGCTATACCGTTGACAAGATCGTAATCCGGGGTTCATAGGATACTCGCTTAATAAGAAACCATGTAGTTCAAATTAGATGATAATAATATAAAACTTTAGAGTTCAACTTGTAACCATTCTTACTAAGTAATAATCCTGATTTACCTGTTTTATGTAGAAACTCTCCGTTTTGTTCTTTTCATTCGCGGTTACTTAATGTATATGTATCTCATGTATTATTGTTAGCACATGCTTAATTTTTTCCTGCCGGATTTGAAGCATGGGTTACCTTCATATGCTCAAAGACCACATCACGGAGGACGAAGTTGATCCATCCTCAATGATCCATAATTCTAAGATCAAGCCAATCTCTAGAAGCTTATTAAAGTTTTACTCTTTAGTTGTAAACAAGTGGGAAATCCACGCAATACTTGGAAATACTTGGAGGTATTTATCATGAAGAAGGTGGAGTTCTTGTTATATATTTTTTCCCTCCTTTGGTAAATTTGGGTATCGACTTCGATGATGCAAATTTGATATTTGTATAGAGTGATCTACTGCGCTCAACTCCTCTATATCCCTCAAATCCAAAACCTGACCAATCAATTTTTTTTTTTAGACTATTAAAGATTTATAGTTGTTGTTCAGCACAAATTATTATAAAATTTCCATTTTTTAAGGCTAGTAGTTGTTAATCACATTGTATATTGGAATTTATATTTTGTATAAATCTGAAAAATCTCAAAAATTAGGGAAGCCACATCCTAACTTTAACTCTTTTTTTGGATTTTTTTTTTTGTTTTCTAAATTGGAAGTTTTCTCTCTCCTCTTTGTTTAGTAATTTCCTCTTTGTTTAGTAATATAGAAAGATATGTAGATGTCCATCACAATTGCGAAATATTCATGATAATGACCAAAAAAAAAATACCAAAATTACCTTAGAAATCATAAATTTAAATATTATGATTTAAATTTGAATAAGTTTTTAAATATAATGTAATTTCAATTTCAACTTCATAAATAAATATGAAAAACAATTTACAATAGGGTAACTTTCAATTAAAAAAAAACTTAAAGCTACGTTGTTTCAAATGAAATGAAAAATCACAATTGCCATGCTCAGGAACTATTGAAATTATGTTATCGCCCTCCCAATCTTAAGTGGATGCCAATAAATACAAAAATAATAGATTTGAAAATAAATTTATGATCATAGATCAAAATTATAATTGTCTACAATACAATGACAAAAACAGAGAAATAAAAGTGGAAACGATATAAAAGCTATTGCTTTTTTTGACACAAACAATGTAATATATTAGTAATATGTCGATGATAGAGACAATGATAAAATATTATTTTGGAAGATGAATAGGAATGCAAATTTATTTTAGATAAAAAACTTAATTAATGTAGATAATTCAGCTATTTTGGGATTGCAATTTCTTTTTAGATAAATATCTTAATTAATGTAGATAATTCAGCTGCTTTGTGATGTTGCTAAATTCAAATGCTATTTGTTAAATTTGAATGGCGCCTGTTAAATTTGGTAAATCCGAATCCAAAAGGCCAGATTTTCGTTTTTATTTTTTCTTGAGATTTTGGGGTAATGTGAAACAAACATATAGAACTAGTTTTAAAGCCAATTAATGTAGAGAAAGTGATAGGGTTAGTGGGTGGTTATTATTAAAGTAGTTATCCCTACATTTTAGATGATGTACTTAAATATTTTTTGGAAACAGTTTTTTTTATTTTTTGAAAATTCAGAAAAATTGGGACGATGCAATCTTAATTTTCTATTTTTTTTTATTTTAAAAATTTTTAAAACCACGTTTTTCTCTCTCTTTTTTTGCTTAGTAATATAGTTAGATGCTTTTGCCTCTTAGCCATGATACACAACCTCAAATTTGAAATCTTTTGTACCATGAGTGGCTTCTTTTTTGTCTAATTAGGTGCTTGTATCTAACTCCAACCAAGCTACTTAGCATTTATATTGTGGATGATGTTATGTTACATTCTGGATTGTATCAAGATCATATCCTTTCCGTATGTGCTCTGGATACAAGGTTATTTTATAAAGGGTCTTGGATACTCGTTTTATGGTACTTGTCGGTAATACTTTACCCAATAATAAAATATACCATCAAAATTTATGGGGTATAATTTATTGCGCTACAAATGAAATTATATAGATTTTGAGGAGAAAAAAAAATCATTAAATCATAAATAATTTTTCTTCTTGTGCAAAGCCTCTAGACTCCTACTTTATTTCCTATGATAGTATTTGGGGCTACATCCTTATGAGTGACATAGGGATAGGATGACATCACTATCAAAGGCCAACTATATCTATGAGCAACTCATCAAAGCCACTCTTTAGGGTTGGCTTGCTTTATTCATGCTGGTGAGATTGTTGGGGGGGATTTAATGAATGATTGGAAAAAGGAGCATTTTGAACCATATGGACAAAGAAAAAGGAGAGGCTGCTGAGAGAGATCGAGGCTACTCTTTGCTGTTGTTTAAAATCTTCTACATCCTTCTCGTAAAAAAGGAAGTAAAAAAGATGAACTTGGACATGCCAAGAGATCTGTGTTTTCTCTAAGGCTGTGTTTGGTTTGAAGAAAATGAAAGAATGAAAAAGAAAGAGAAACGAAAATAATTATAGAAAAACAAGATGGAAATTGGTTTTTCTTGGTTAGTAAGAAAATATTTTCTTTTCTTTTAAATTTTCTCTCAAACCAAACAATATAAAATATTTTCTTTCTTTCTTATTTTTTTTTCTTTTTCTCATTTTCCTTCAACCCAAAAACAGCCTAAATGTTTATATTATTAATCCACAAATTTAATAGCAATAAAGAAATATTCCTATTCTTGAGAAAGATTGCTATGATTAAATAAAGGACAAACAATCTCAGTTAATTCACCAGGAATGTGCTCAGATGCTCTATATGTCTGGTTTTTTCCCTCCTCCATAATGTAATATATATAGTTAATGGTCACATGTAATATAGGATGACCATTAACTATATATATTACATTACCGTATTTTGAATTCTTAGGCAATATATATACGGTGGTGTACGGGTACATGAAAATCTCGTAGCTTAATTGAATTCTTAGGCAAATTTAGGTCTAAATTAGCTAGGGACGGAGACAACTTTAGATCAAAATACATTCTCTAATATTATTATCCAAATTGGATTCAGTCTTCACTACATCCATTGCAGCTTCAAAAATCCACAACCTGCAATTCATTTGCGATTCATTCGCGATTCAATCTTAAGGTTAGGAGTAAATGGCTAAATCGATCTTGTGTCAGTTGAGGGGAAGATTCGCCAGCTTATATGGGTTGAATTGATACTCTCATTGGATGAGAATAGACTTGGAGGAAAAAGCATTACAAATTTAGTGAGGGATCGGACCAGAAGCATTATAAATTTAGTGAGGGATCGGACCAGACTTGAGCAAAACTCAGTTGAAACTTTACAGAATAAAGTAACTGATAATATATCCCTAGAAGTTAAGTATCATTCTTTTTTTTTTTCATAATGAATGTAGGCACTAAGAAATAAAACAATCCGCTAAAATAAGAGTGCCAAAACGCCCACGTCCAGGTGTCTGCAACACAAAAGTGCAACTAGAGGCCTCTCGGCGCCGCGAAGCACGCATCGTAGAATGTGCACCATCCAAACGAGCACATCCCATCCTCAGGAGCATGCACGTCCCCAACAAGCACATGCTACCCAGACGTGCACAATCCAGAACTGAACTAGAGGCGCACGCCTCTCGGCACCGTGAAGTGCGCATCGAAGAGCTCGCACCGTTCAAATGAGCACATCCTATTCTCAGGAGCGTGCACATCCCTAGCAAGCGCAGCGCCGCCAAGGCATGCGCAATCTAGATGTGGAACTAGAGGCTATTGCTGAGAAGCATGCCAATTTGCAACACAAAGCACACATCAAAAAAGCACGCACTCTCCAGACGAGCGCATACCATCCTCAGGAGTTTGAATGTTCTCAACAAGCGCTTGTCTCCTAGGTATGCTCAAGCCAGGAGCACAAACTGTAAAGCTCACGCATAGGGCGCACCCCGTGCACGCCTAGGACGCACGCTCATGCACACCTCGTGTGCGCCTAGGGTGCTGCGTGCGTCAATCCTGATGCTCTACGCCTCACTCAAGGGGCACTGCGGGTGCGCCCTAGGGTGCTATTCGTGCTCTCCATGGGTAGCTGCACGTGCACCACCAAAGGGGAGCTGTATGCACCTCCCAGGGGCACTGCGTGCATGCCCCATGGGACGCCCCACGCTTGCGCCCCAAGGGGATGCCTCACGCACCTGCCTAGGGGGGCTGCACGCATGCCCCCCAGGGGTGGGCTGTATGTGCGCTCGGAGTCGCTGTGTGTGCCCGGAGTGCTGCGCGCTTGTTTTTAGCGCTTTGTACGCTCAGTTTCGTGTACAAAATTGGTTATAACGATCCGAGAGATCGTTCCCCTGTTTAATCTCTGATTACAGAGAAATTTGAGTAATAGATATATTTCAGAGTCTATAAAAGACTTCTTTCTTGACAAAAAAAAGGAGCAAGGGAGGAGAAATCGAATGACTAAAAGAAAAAGTCACAGATGAGAAAATTGACTGAAAGAAAAAGTCGTAGGAAAGGAGAAAATCTGTAGAGACTAAAAGAAAACGTCAGAGACATAGAGAGATGGAAAAATCCAGATAGCAGAGTTCCCTTTTCTTCTCTTCTAGTCAGATAGTCAGAGAGATTTAGAGATCCAAAAAAGAAGAGATTAAAAGATCTAGCAATAGAGAACCAAAAAAGAAAAGTTATTGCACTTAAGGAGTTCCTCCTCTCCTTCGGCTAGAGCTTGATGCCAGAGAAATCAGTCAACGTGATGTTCGAATCGTCAACAGAAGACAGTAAGGAACTTCCACCACTACCAAAGATCCCACAAAAATTAAAAGGGATAAAGTCAGCTCTTTTCTCTACCCCTGTTATCCGATTTGAGTGATTGTAATTCTTCTTTTATTTTGATGTAATCTCCATCAATGATAATGAAAGAGAACTTTCCAAATTCGGCGTATAGGAGTTGGCGACTACAGTGAGCACTTCTCTTGACTAAAGAGAAAATAGTGGCATTATCTGACGTTATTATCGTTCTTTTGGCTCCAAACCCGCACGACGTTATTGCCGAGTGACAACCAAAATTATGAGTCATTATCACCCATTAATAAAGACAAGGCGTTATCGCCTGTCAAAAAATATAAGGCATTATTGCCTATTAACAAAGGCAAGGTGTTATCACCTGTCGACAAATATAAGTCGTTATTGCCAAGAATACCACGCTAGCCCTACACAAGCACAACCCTGCACGCATCGGAACTGCATGTACAGGAATGGCACGCAAAAATTGTGCACGCAGTCCTGATGGGCATGCACAATAGGACCGCTAGCTTTGACGGGCGTGCGCAATGCCCCAACTAGGGGCGCACGCAGTGCCCAATTGGGTGAGCGCTGCACCTCAACTAGGCGCACTCGCACAACGCCCAACTGGGTGTGCGCGACCCATCCAGGGCACGCTAGTGCACCAACCGGGTGCAGGTGCAATGCCCCTGTTGGGCAATTTTGATGGGCGCACATGGTGCGCACCCTCAACCTCTATACAACCAAGTTTTTAAAGAAATTTATAAGGAAACCAATAGTTATTTCTCTTAAAACTTTTTGGCCCGAGCGCGCCGCCCCTTATACCCCCGACGAGCTTTCTAGGTAGCTTAACCCTTGTATAACTTGTGCGATATGATTCGAGAGAGGCATATTTAACTATATTCGATAAGTAATATTTTTTCCAACACTCAAGAAGATTGGGGAAGATAATGGTTAAAATATCAATTTCATATATTAAATATGCATTGAAATGTGTTCGAAGAAGAGAATGATGCATCATCTGAAAAAGTTGTTGGGGTTCTTTCAATTTGAAAAGTATAGAAAATACCAAACAATCATAAACATGGTAACTATTATGAGATGCTAAGAATATAATGTTACTCTCACTATTAGTATGACAGAAATTGGGTCAAGCACAAGTCTAAGTTGTATCGAACAATAGACTCGAGATCCTCAAAGAAGAAGCATAACTTGTGAAACGTGCATTAATCATGCGTCGTAAGCAATCAGATGTGAGGCTTAGTCTAGTGTGATTCATATCATGCATAAGGCTCAGCCCCGTCTGAATCAAATCAGATGTGAGGCTTAACCTCATGTGAACTAGAGCTGACATAGGGCTCAAACTTAACAAAGGAATTTTGCACGGCCCACCAAGTGGGTAGGGCCCATGTCTGTGTTTCAAGAAAACTCTTACTTTCGCATGGCCCACCCAGGGGGTAGGGCCCATGTCTGTGTTTCAAAAGGGCTCTTACTTATTACAAGCCATCATGGAGATAAAAATTATAGTGTTCGGTCAGACTCAGTTTCAGTACGCAATCCTAATGAAGTTAGCCACATGGAAAGACCAAATGTGACAGCGAACATACGGAGTAAGGATTAAATAACTTATTCTTATTGCAGGGTTTGATAGAATAAGATTGATCAGTACTCATCAAAATAAAATACTTTCCAACCCGAGAAAAGGGCTCTCTTTTCTAACCCTAAATAAGCTCTCATGTCTAATAAAAACAAACGAAATCATCCAAAGCAATGCCAGAAATGCTTTCGCCATGTGATTTGCACCGATCTTGATGCACATACATATGGCATATCCCACTTTATTGGGGGTAGTTATTACCCATTCTTTACATTTTTGATGAGGCTATATCAATCATCTAAGCAACAGTTAATATGGTAAACTGCAATATTCTGATGATTCGAGAGAAAGAGAGAGAGAGAGAGAGAGAGAGAGAGAGAGAGAGACACTTTGTCTTCTCACTATCGGTCTGCTCCAGCTCTCCTTTCAGTCTTTGAAGACACTTCAGTCTGATCCAGACTTAGTAAATACCAAATAATTGATTCTTTCCTCTGCATCAAGACTTAATTCAAAATTCAACTTGGGGTTATGAATGGAATCTATGAAGTTCCCCAGGGCTCCCCTATTTTCTCATGTGATTCATGCGGCTTACAGCATGTCAATTAACCATACCAACAGAGCTATAGTCTGAGACAAATTTCTATCTTGGCAAGAGGTCTTTTATCAGTTCAACAAGTGGAAAGTTAGTAAGACTTTTCGGCTTTGTGGTTGAAGATATTCTTATTCAATCTAGCAAGATGTGCATCTTGCCATCCATCTAAAAGATGAAAATGCGCAACTCAAACAACTCAAAATTCCTCATAGATCTCCTCAACCTCAATATAGAGCTCAAAATGGTACTCGCATGTCTCATCTCCCGTGCGAGCTTTGTCATACATGCAGACACCTTGATATTGGTTGTAGTTATCCTAACACTGCTTGCCTAGATTGACAAACACGTCATAGTTGCTTGCCAAGTTGATCAAAAATCTGTTCTCTTCCAAAGGGTTCAATCATGTGCGACTCTATTTGATGATAGTGAAGATGAAGATCAGTAAGCCCCCAAATTCTATCATTATGGACCAAAATCATTCTGAATGATGGAGTAAATGGGATATGACTTCATCTGAAGTCTAGGATCAAATTTCAGTGGAGGACATCGAAACTCACTATGCGCCTTCTTGCTCGGTAGAAAAGAACCACAATATTATCACAAAACTGGCAGGGGATTAGAATATGTCACAACACCTGATCCTTCAAGAATAGATGACATGACCTGTCAAAATGCAGAAAACTCTGATTGGAACTCAGATATTAGTCTTAAAGTTCTATCTAAGGAGCTGGTTACGAACATGACATTTGTCAGCTCGACTCTGGACGAAAGTGATGAACTAACTCTTGCTCAGAATGAAGTGTTAGTTAAACATCTTGGCGTCCAATGGAACATGCGCTTTGAATAGCGCGAACTACCTACCAAAGACAAAGTGATTCAAGTGAATATGAGTGACGAAGCTAATCCTAAGCCCATATTCATAAGTGAGAGTTTGCATTTTAATGACAGAGACGACCTTATAACTCTCATCTGAGAGTACATCAATGTCTTTGCCTGGAACTATGAAGACATTCCAGGTTTTGAACGTCAAGTTGCTATGCATCGATTCAATATTAAGCCAAACGCAAAACCAGTAAACAACATCAAAAAATTTTCCATCCAGAGCAATGGAATCGATCGATGATTAAGTTAAGAAGTTTATACAATCTGACTTCATCTGGGAAAAGCAGCATTCTGATTGAGTAGCGAATATTATTCTTGTTCCCAAGAAGAAGGAAAAGATCCAAATTTGCATTAACTTTCGAAATCTAAACTCATTATAAACTAAGTAAGAGAAGAGTATGAAGTCAAGATGAACATCTCCTATCTTACTATCAGGCAACAAAGGAAATCGCCAACTCATTCTAGGAGTTATACATTGATTATGTGCCATGGCGAGAAAATATATGTGCTGATGCTTTGGTTCCCCTCGTAGCCACATTAGCGCTCCCTCCTAAATTTAGCAAATGCATTGCAGTTGGAAGCTGTGAGTTTCTTTGCCCTAAAGAAATACTTGAGGCAAATGAAGCACATGCATCATGGATGGACTTCAAGCCCAAATATTGGCGATTCGTTTTCGTCAATCTTGTACTCTATGGGATATTCCCAGAAGATCCCAAAGAAGTGGCCAAAATGAAGAAAGAGGCAGAAAAGCTTCATTACAATCCCGAGCTAGGCACCTTGTATCAAAAAAATACCAAGTAGAGTGTTACTTCAATGCTTATCACAACAAGAAGCACAAGAAGTGCTCAAAGAAGTGCATGATGGAGCTTGCGGTGCTTACCAGCTGTGACCGAAATTAGAAGACCAAATAAAAAGAATAGATTTTTCTGGCCGACGATGATGGCAGATGCCATGACATATACAAAGAAGTGTCATGTCTGCTAGGTGCATGCAAACTATATACGTCAGGCCCGAGAGCACCTACATCCAACTACAATTACTTGGCCTCTCGAGACGTGGGGAATGGATATTATCGGCCCCACTACTCCACCATCTTCTCGTAGACATTGGTTCATATTAGCTATAACTGATTACTTCTCAAAGTGGGTAGAAGCTATCACTTTAAGAGAAGTGTAAATAGTGGATGTGGTCAACTTTATCAAATACCATGTCATCTATTGGTTTGGTGTTTCTAGACGGATCATCAGTGACAACGGTCCTCAATTCACTAGTAGGGCCTACACCAAATTATATGATAAATTTAGAATATAGAATGTATTTTCATCTCCATATAACCTGGCTGCCAATGGCCAAGTAGAAATATTCAACAAAACCATCGTGAAGACTTTGTAGAAATTCATCGTGACTAGGATAAGAAATTAGGAACTTGTCTATGGGCTTATCAGTAAGAACACCAACAAGAGCCACACCTTCTCCTTGGTGTATGGATGTGAGGCTATCATCATCAGGAAATCCAGATTCCTTCCTTTCGGGTGGTATTAGCAACAAGAATGACCGCCGAAGAAAAAATACTGTCAACGGCTATGGGAATTAGAAGCGTTAGATGAAAAGTGCATAAAAGCTCAATAACAGATAGAGCTCTGTTAAGCATAAATATCCCGAACCTTCAACAAAAAAAATGAAAGAATGGACTTTTAAAGAAGGTGATCTGGTCATAGTAGTTAGACGACTAATAGTCATGACATATAAGACTGAAGGAAAATTTCAACCAAAATGGAAGGGTTCATTTATAGTAGAGACGATCTACTCAAATGAAGTATACTAGTTGATCAATCAACACGATGATCGGCTGATGATGTCAATTAAAAGAAATTTCCTAAAGAAATACTATTCTTAAATGAATGAGTCATCCAATCTCTTCTTCAATAAGCAAATGAAGAAATACTGGCTCACTGCTAAGGTGAAGTTCCATGCCCCTAACTGGGGGTGCCAGATGAAAATAATCATATGTCTCTATAACTAAGGATAGAGGAAAATTTTGGTATGTAAATCCAGATAAAATTCTCGCTATTCCTATCATGCTGGGGGTAAATGCATGAAACGTCCTAAGTTGCTAAAACGAAGGAAGAGGAAAGATTAGCATGTAAGCTCATGAAATCCTCGATAACTTACTATGCCGAGGGAAATAGCATGGCTAGCTCAACTCAAATGATAGTCGGTAAAGTCAAACCAAATTCGTTGATAGTGAGGGGTTTGCTAAAAATCCCAAGATAAATTTGTTGCAACTGTATCCTTATTCGATTGTAAGGATATATCATTGTCCAAAACTGTTAAAGTAATGGGAAGAGGAAAAGTTTGGCATATATGCCCAAACGAAATCTTTAACAATTCATCATGCTGAGGGAAATAGTATTCTAGCCCAACTCAAATGGTAATTGTAAAGGCTAGTCAAATCTGTTGATAGTTGGGAATTTGCTAAAAATCACATGACAAACTTATCACAGCAAGTATGCTAATTCAATCATAAGGGTATGTCACTGCCCAAAGCCGTGAAGGCAAAGGGAAGAGAAAAATTTGGCATGTAAGCCCAAACAAATTCATCGGCAACTCATCATGCTAGAAAAGTACATGGCTAGCCAAATGTAAATGACGATTAGTAAAGACAAACCAGATCCATCGATAGCTGAGGGTTTGGTAAAAATCTTAATGATGTCAATCTCCTATCACAATAAGATTTTACCTCTGACAGAAACGCTTCAATCTTCCACAATTTCTCAGTCAGAAAAGTCAAGTTAACAATTATTTGCAACAATCATTTATGACTAGAGTTCAACTTTCCATATGCTCCCTGTGAAGTTAAAATCACACCTTTGATGAACAAAATCCAAATTAAAATTTAGATTAACCCAAGTAGTGGTAATCTGATTGTCATTGGATTGTATGTCAAGTCAATCTTACCTCTAATAACAAAACTTTTCTTGTCACTTTTTTCCTAGTAGAGTTAGCGTCCCTCCAAAATATTTGTCACATTAAAATCATACCTTTGACATCAAAATACAAAATCAAATCAATTTTTCCAATGGGATCAAATCCAACTAAATCATTTATCATGTTAAGATTTCACATTTGGCATAATAGACAAAACCAATTCATCAAGTATAATAATACAACCACTGATGAACTAATTTTTGGCATTGTTAAGTTAAAAATTATCTCTAACAAAAATCATCTCCCTATCAAGTTAACGTTTACCTCTAATAGTTAACTCACAAGATTAAACACGTTATATATTATCTCTGTTTAGCCAGCTCATTCCTATAATATCCCGAGCCTCTGAACCAGACGAGTTTTAAGGCACGTTTAATGACACCTCTATCCTTGCTCAAATCCCATTATGCGAGATGTTACTGAATGGGTAGATTAAACATGTTAAACCCTACCTCTGTTTAATTGGTTTATTAATATCATGTACCGAACCTCTGAATAGATTGAAACATAAGATATATTTAATGATATCTCTATCTTTTTCCAATTCATCATACTAGATGTCACTGAACGGCTAAGATCATATTTTTGCAAACTCTTGTCTATCATGTCCAGAACCTCTGAATAACTTGAATCAATAGAGCATGTTAACATTTAACATCATACATCTGCTTATTATCAATATCTCCCAATCTGTCATATTAAATGTTACTGAATAGTTAGAACTCTACTCTTTTGAAGACTTTCTATCACATCCAACACCTCCGAATAGTTAGAGTCTCCATCCATGAGGCACCTTAACAATTATCTCTGTCTTCATCCTTTTGTCTGTCATGCTCTTAGCCTCTAAACAGAATATTTCAGATTGCAGACAACAACTTTTTTGAAAGCAAAACTATAAGTTGAAGTCTAGCGGGGCAACATAAGCGCAAAGGCTAGCATCAAGAAGAATTTCTTTCAAGCAATTTGTGATGCTTCGAAGAGGTTCAACAATATACCCATGAAGATCAAGAAAATTTATGGATAAGATTTAACTAGTTTCATAAAGGCTCAACAGTACATCTGCAACAACCAAATAACTAGAAGATAGTTAGCAAAGTACGAGCCCAGGACTCGCGCATAAGTTACTTGATTTCTGTCCATTTCCTTTATCTCTAATAGACTTTCTTACAAATTTTCTTTTGGATTATGATCTCGACCCTATAGTTCATTCACATCTAATTACTTAGGTTTTAGTTTTAATTTGGTATTCTATCAAGTAGATAGAAAATTAATATTTTTGGTGAATACAATATTTTGTATCCACTTGATAAATGAACTTTAAAACCAATTAAATTTCATTCTAAAGTAGTGAAGGATGTAGAAATCATGATCAATTTAATAATAATAATTGTAATAATAATAATTGGGTCATTACTTATTTATCGCTAACTCACGTAACTTACCTGAGCTGCTAACTCACATACACCAATCCCATATATATGTATGTATGTGTGTGAGTGAGTGAGTGTGTATTTGTGTATATACAATTTTGGAATAATTCGGTCAGTTTCATTTGCTTTCAGATTTCAAAGCTCGAAATTAAAAACCAACTAAATTATTTTAGTTCAGTTCGGTTTTATGTATTTGGTTCGGCTTTGATTGGTTATTTCAGTTTTAACCATACTTTGCTCACCCTTACTTACTCCGTGAACCCCAGGCATCCAGGGTCTTAGAAATCATATGTCGGGGAGGGTTAATCATTGAACCCTAATTAATTTCTTCATCATTTACTTCTTTGCCTAATACATCATGAAATTTTCCCTCAGTATAAACTTTGTTGCCCGACAAGTTATGAATTACTCCATTAGCATTTGGCAACACATTAAATATAGAGTCACATTGCTACTCGTTAGTGGACGCACGAAGATTTGGTAATCTCGGTTGATTGGTTAATGATTCTTCTCGATCTCGAATCCCCTTATTCGTACTGGCATGCACAGGACCTTTTTGTGTCCTTGCCTTTCCCGGTGGTGCTATCCATAGCCCATAGAGATTAGTCACAGTTCTTCCTTAATGATGGTCGCCATGTTATCACCAACAACTTGCATGTTTCCCTCCATGGATTCAACGGACAGTTACCCCCTTGCCGGTCAGAACATCAAGAGATCCACCTTCCCAGTGACTGCCATAACCTTACACTTCGTCGCTCAACTAGTTGGAATAGACAATTTGCTGAATAGGGCCCCAGTATCCTACATTGGAAGCAAAACGTTCACATATTCATAGAAAAATTCTTGTCAATCAGGCTCCTCCCGCGAGTCCAAAAATACTTCCGGAACTAGCAACTTAGCTTTCTTTTATGGACTGAATTAAGATTGTTGGCGATTTGACTTTCAAACATAAATCTATTTATTATTTGAATTAAGTTTAAATTACTGCATATAATTTTATTATTATCTCTTACATAAATTTACCATTATATATTAAATGGAGATAATAATTTCATAAAAAATAATTTTCAGATGTAGTAAGGCTGGGGCGTTATAGTTGCTTAAACTAGGTCATCTAAAATATAGCTAAGAAAGAGTAAGCTTTTCGCATAAGCTCCCTCTATTTAATGCATATAAGTTGGCGGGACCGAATAACTTGGGTGAATTAATTACAGACGTCCAAATAAAATGGACCAAAGGCCAGCAGGTTGATTTGCAGACATCTCCCATGAAAATTTTCATTGCACACACACATACACACACATAAATAGCAAAAAAAGAAAATCATTTAAACCCAAGTTCACGCACCAACGGTTTACAATTCAAGATTCAAGAATCATTGTTCAAGATAGCCTGTGAACTTCATCAATTCGAGATTTGGTTCCTTGCCCCTCATGCTCATTTATGAAGAAATATCTTGGGTGATTTGGTTCGTTTCATATAGCTGGTCTTTTTATTTTAAATGGAAACTTAATAATTTCATCGATCTGGTTCGATGAATTCCTTTCTTTGCTATTTTTTCTCTCATGTGAATTTTCTCTATATAAATGCAGCAACTCCACACAAAAGGACCACAGACTTCTTATCTCAAAAGAAAAATGGAGAAAAGTGAAGAGGACAATAAAAAAAATTTATGTTGCCTCTTTGATTTTGCTTTAAATTTGGTTGTTGCTCTTCCTCTTTACACTCTGATGGGTAAGATGAGATCAAACAAATCTAACATTTTGTTGGGTAAGATGGGGATCGCATATAAGTAAGAGGTATGATTTTATTCCTTTTTCTTTCAATTAGTTTATTCGTATACTTTCCTTGTCATTAATAATAGCAAATTGCTGAGTTATGTGTAATCTTGCTAGCAGCTCTTTGTTTCAAATTTAGGAATAAGCCTATCTTTAAATTCTAATTTTAGTCATATTATGTGCAGTTATTTCTCTCATAGGCTCTTGCAGTCGGGACACTGTGCGTGCGTTCTTCTAATTCGATCGGAGCCTGGTGTGTTTGCAAGTCAAACAGCTGTCAAATAGTTGCTTGGACACTGTGCAAGGAATTATATACATGTCATAGTCAGGGCACTGTTCAAGGAATTATATGTAGATTATAGGCTAAAGCAGAAAAACTCCTATCAAGTACTGCATTTTTTAGAGATTTTTTAGAGATTTTTTTATATTATGTAAAATTCCGTAGGGTTTCAATGTTTATGAAAACCCTGAAGTGGTTTTAACAGAAAGATTAGCAGTTTGATTTAAAATCACAGTGAGCATCTGCTTTCCAGCAGCTCTAAATACTCTCTCTTGATATTTTACAATAAAAATATATATATCTGAAAAGATCGGAAAGGGAGTCTTTGCTGCATTTTTAAATTGATTTATTAAACTTTCTAATAACATTATTTGGGATTTTTCATGAAATTTAAAACCCTATAAGGGTTTACATAACATAAAACGATTAATGGAGATTCCTAGAGAAAAAAAAAAGGAATACTTCATGTGGGTTTATTCTACTTTAAACTTATATTATATAATTCTTTCTTTTCTCTTTTTCATGGGATAAAGTACCAAGAATTATTTATTTGTGTTTAATTTTCAGTTTACAAATGTCTCATGAAATCTCTTTTCAATGATACGATGGAACTTGTAATAAAAGGAGAAATAATGTATTTTGAAAGGCATAGTTGTTGTTGTTATGTTCCTCTTAGCATTAAAATTCAAAGACTAAATTGATTATTGAAAGTTTCTGGATCAAGCTTTCATTTTGAAAAACAAATGAAATTTAAAATACGAGAGAATAACAACGGGTAGCTACAAAAGATCAGATGGTGACATATCGCACCATGTATTTAAGGCTATCCTCACATATTTATAGTGCAGAGCTCATAAATTTCTAGTCTTATATATCATTGTAATAGTATCACACAGTTTTTATTGATTAATTAAAAAAAACTTGCATTGTGTTGTCCTATTCTTTTTTTTACTTTCTATAACTATCTTTGTAAATAGTGAACTTTTCATAGTATAGTTTTAATTTGATGTACTCATAAGAGGGCGATTGGTTCATAAGAGGGCGATTGGTTCATATATTTGGAACTGGATTTACAGTTGAATTTGGATCTTGGCTATTGTCACCATCATCGTGATTAAATCTACCAAATTCTTAGTTTGTTTTTAAGATTATCTAAGAAAAATGTTGATGTGGTGAGGAATTTGAAAAGTATTTAAAACCAAGTTCATGCACTAACAGGTAGCTACAAAAGATCAGATGGTGAAGATATTGGGCCATGTATTTAAGGCTATCTCCTCTTTTCTTCCACGTACTTAGAGTGTAAGGCTCATGAATTTCTATTTTTATCATTGTAATAGTATTTTATAGTTTTGATTGACTGAAAAAAAAAACCTGCTTTGTGTTGCCTCATCTTTTACTCTCTATAACTATCATTGTTAAATATTGAACTCTTTTTTACCATAGTTAAATATAAAACATTGCAATTGAGTTTAAGTATATTTAGTTGGATTATATAAAATCTAGTAACATTCCTGGCTTTGGATATAATTTGCATAACGTGGACATTACATAGTCCTTATCAAAATTTTGATGAACTCATAAGGGCGTGATTGGTTTATATCTTTGGAACCGGATTTAGGGCTGAATTTGGGTCTTGGCTACTGTCACCATCATCGAGATTAAATCTACCAAATTCTTAGTTTGTTTCTAAGATTATCTAAGAAATAAATATTGATGTGGTGAGGAATCTGAACAGGATCGGTTCCCATTTTTTGCAAGGAGAGTGGCAAAATTTGGAAGCAAATTGATTCAGGAATTTGGAAAATGGATTTTTGACAGTGAATAATGCTTATTTAATCTTTATTCATGTTCGTTTTATGGAAAAGAGCTAAGGAATTGGTGTTAGAAAAAATTCATCTTGTTTTTCATTGATTGTTTCAATCATTTGGATCATGGAAATGGATTCAAGAAAATAGAGTATGGTCACCTGCAAGGTATCGGATAAACTTACCTTCTAAATATGACAAAAGTTAGTACAGTAGGAAATAAGGTAAATATCCCGCTTTTCAAGACAAAATAAATCTACCTCTATATTAATCGAAGATATCCATACAAATCACAACATGATTCAACATAATCTAAACAACATGTTATAAAACAACAATTAAGCCTTTTATCCTAAATACTTGGGGTAGACTCTACATAAATCAAAAGTGAATCATGCTGGATCAATGACATGAATGATCCTTCTCATCTCATTTCTAGCGAGTAATATGTTTTCATTCAAGCCTCTAGAATCAATATTTTTTCATATCATCCCCATCCATATTTTATCTGGTCGTCCTTATGCTCTTTCAACTTATTCTATATTGATAAGTTCCACGCATTGAAGTGGTACATATAGAGCTTTACGTTGTGTATGTCCAAACCATTATAGGCGATTTTCTTGCATCTCCTCTTCAATGGGGATTATCCCTATTTTAGTACAAATATTCCCATTTCTCACTTTATCTCTCTTAATTTTACCGCACATCCAATGAAGTATAAGTATCTCTGTTATAATTATTTTATGCGAATAATGTCTCTTTATTATCCAGTATTTTATGTTATAGTCGCATAAAACTCTTGTTATGCTTCTCCATTTCAACCAACCAGCTTGGACCTATGATTGACATCAATGCTGATCTCTCCATTATTTTTTTAAAATTGTGTTACATATGAATAATTTTTATTTGAGATATCATTAGTAATTTAATGCTTCCAAATAAAAAACATAAAAATAAAAACAATAAAAGAAAAAAATATCAATATCCAGTCAAAGAGTTCTCTATGATTTTGTTATGGTAAAAGTTCATTATATCTAATACCATTAAGTAAAAAGAGAGCTTAAAGATATGTAAATAAGTGTTAATGAATGGTCCAAAATGATAAAAAAAAATAGAATATATTAATAAGCAGAAACTTCCGGTTGGCTAACCAAGGCTAAGAGTTGGTCAATCATGACCCATTATTAGTCGAGTAAAAGAAGGGATAGGTCATCAAATAAGAAAATAACAGAACTAATACTCTAGATTGTTCGATTAGGAGCAAAGTTAAATTACCAATAATACAACAACAACAACTAATTGTTTTATCCCAAGTACTTGGGGTAGGCTACATGAACCAAAAAAGAATTACGCTGGATCAATCACGTTTATAGTCATTCTCCATTCATTTCTATTAAGTAATATCTCCTCATTTAGACTTTTAAAATCTATATCTTTTCGTATCACTTCCATCCATATTTTTTTCGGTCTTCCCTTCGTTCTTTTAACGTGTTCTACTTTGATAAACTTTTCTCGTCAAACTGGTACATTTTTAGGCCTACGTTGCACATGACCAAACCACCGTAAGTGATTTTCTTGCATCTTCTCATCGATGGGAGCTGCACCTATCTTAGCATGAATATCTTCATTCCTCACTTTATCTCTCCTAGTATTTTCGTATATCCAGCGGAGCATGCACATATCTGTTACACTTATCTTCTGTGAATGATGTTTCTTTAAAGTCCAATATAATAAAGCTAGCATAATAGTAGTCTTATAAAAAAATTTCTTTAGTCTTAACTGAATGTTATGGTCGCATAAAACTCATGTTGCACTCCTCCATTTCAACCAGCAGCTTATATCCTATTATTAATATCATTATCAATCTCTCCATCTTCTGAATAATAGAACCCAAATATCTAAACTGACTGTTCATTTGTATCTCTTGCCCATTCAGTGTTACAACATTATAGTCTACATTCCATCGTTTACTAAATTTATACTCCATATATTATGTTTTAGACCTACTCAATCTAAAACCTCTAGATTCTAATGTGTGCCTCCATAACTCTAACTTGGCATTTACCACCTACTCTTATCTCATCACCTAGGACAATATCATCAACAAATAGCATACACCAAAGTATTTCATCTTGAATAGCTCTAATAAGTTCATCCATTATTATAACAAATAAGAACGTCAGTGTTATTCTTAAAGATTTATCTTTTCATTGTATGTTCCAAGTCCGGATAAAAGAAGGGTTGTGGTAGGCTGGTGACAACCAGTGTAAAACATTGTCACATATTATGAATATGACCATGAGCCAAAATGACCAATAATACCAATAAAGAAAAAAATAATACTCTAGATTAGTTGATAAGTAACAGTGTTTATTGAACAATCATTCTCAAAAACAGTTTATGAATTGTGTATTAGCGGTATTAGTATTCTCTATCCAAGATATGGACTTGTAAGATAAATTGAAGAAAAACGCAAGCTCTAAAACTGATAGCCAACTGATATAAATGTGTGTGTCTATCAAGGCTCTAAAAACATATAAAAATAAATGAAAAATTACACAAAATTTACGACAAATCTCAGATAAAGCATTTATCTTCATATTGCCTTATATGTACTTCATATGAACTTAAATTTCAGAAATAATGCTTTTATATCTAAGTTCCAACGTCCTCCCCTGTTGTATTAATGATAAATAGTTATTTCAATATATTAGCTTACATAAACTTTACTCCTAACAAAGCATAATTGTGATAATACTTTCCATATTAACAAGATAATTTAGACTTAATCTCATTAATTATCTTCCTTTCATATCAACAAAATATATTATATAGAGAAACTTGTCTTCATAACAAATTACAAATAAGCACTCTTTTTTCTTTTTCTAAGTCCATCTGACCAAACCATGAAGGGTTACGAGGCTGAACGAGGTATGAAGAAAGAATCTACACCCTCTTGCATTCTCAAGTGCAGAAATTGTTGGCCAGCACCCACTCAATTCTTCGAGATCCCTTGAACAGGAGTAGGTCTCAAAAGAGTCTCTCTCTTTTCCAAAACTACTAAATAATGCATAAGTTTGGGTATAACATAATGAAACAAACTACTAATGTGATGGTGGTAGGAAGTTGTGGTAAGACACGTCCATCATTTGTAGTTGATTCTCTTACATGAGAATATATTGAGTCGTCAACATATCATAGTCTTCTCTAAACTTGTTTGAAATCTCCAAAAGAGCTTTCAGAGTCTGACTAAGAGTGGGTTAAATGATGTGAAGTGTATTAAACTAAGTGATAAGATAATCATGGCTATTTAAGATGTGTCCATCTTTTAAATGAAAATATTATATAATAGACATCATCAAAATATTCATTGATAGATGATAATGGATAGGATAATTGAGAAGGAGATGGTTTAGTAGTAGGAGTAGATGTAGACTTAGTTTGAGTTTGGGGTGCTGGCTTAGCAAGTTCATGCATGAGATAAAGTTCCTGATATGTCATGCAAACCATTGTTATTATGTCAAGAGAAACAACAAAACCTTTATTTTTTGATGCTTTATGTTAATGATAGGTTGATAGTATGTTTTTGTGCTCAAGAGGTGAACAAGTTAAAAAGGAAACTGTCTAGCAAGTTTATAAGCAAAGATACCTGATTCTTGATATGCGAACTATCCAGGATAGAGTGGCTAGTAAGCTAACTCTATCATAGACTAAATATGTCAGAAAGATTCTAAAAAAGTTTTGTATACATGATGCTAAGACAGTTGGCATTAGATAGTCAATACTAGCTATTTAAAGAATATCGCACACTATGTAGACAAAGTGTGCTCACATGAAAAGGATTCCATATGCTTATATTATTGGTAGTCTTATGTATGCTATGCTGTGTGCCAAACTAGAGATATAGCATATGCAAAGGGGTTGTGAACAGGTATATGAGTAATCCAAAGAAGGAGTATTGGAAGGTCGTCAAATGGATTATTTGATATTTACACATTAGGTGGTACTGCTATTAGTCCGGTCTCTCAATTATAATAGATTGTTGCTCTTTCTACTGCAGAGACCGAGTATGTTGACATAGCAGAGGCTAGCAAAGGGATGATTTGGTTGTGAGTTTTCTTAATCAAATTGGCAAAGAAACAAGATATTAGTACTTTATATAGTAATAGTCAAAGTTTCATTTGTCTCGTTATGAATTCAACATTTTATTCAAAATCAAAGCATATAAGAAAGAAGAACTATTTCATCCATGATATTTTAAAAAGTAAAAAAAAAATATTATTTAAGAAGATCCGAAGAAAGGAAAATCCAACTATGCTAACCAAGACAACTAATAAACTGAAGCTATACATAATTTCAGGTGTCCTAGAAGTGTTAGGCTTCAGGGTGAACAACCAAGGCATGTTCATCACGTTGATGAGAAGAAATAGATGGATGTGAATAAATTCAATCTCTAAATGGAGAGATTATTAACTTATATGGAGCCTAAAAGTATTGTACGCAAATCTCCAACTACATAAATCCACCTTCATGGAAAGATGGTGAAGGATGATTTGGGGCAGAACCTCCTTACCTGAAGAGGGCTTTGAGGGTGTAGCCTCGAAAAAAAATTAGAAAGGTACTTAGGTATTTTCACATATTAGTGGAGAGAGAGAGAGAGAGAGAGAGAGAGAGAGAGAGAGAGAGAGAGAGAGAATAATGGAAATGAGCCACCATCTCAAGTAAGTTTCCTGAATTGCAGTCCATTTCCACTATTTTTAATAATTTTTTTCTCAAAATTCTTTTTTGGATTATGATCTCAATTTTTTAGGGTTCACTTATACCCATTTTTTTAATTTAGTTTTGATTTGGTCTTCTATCAAATAGACACAAAATTGATAATTTTTAGTGAATACAATATTTGTATTCACTTGAGGAAAGGGTAAATATACTTCAAAATTCATTAAATTTGATCTTAAATAAATCTAAAGAAAAAGAGATTATGTTCCTAAAAAATATAAAAAATAATGTTAACATTACTTTTTTGCTGCTGACTCATGTAACTTACTTGAGCTGGTAGCTCATGTATAGCAATTATATATATATATATATATATATATATATATATATATATATATATATATATATATATATATATATATATATATATATATATATATATATATATATATATATATATATATATATATATATATATATATATATATATATATATATATATATATATATATATATGAAAATGGGAAATTCACTGGCGGTGAAGGGAGTTTTTTCATGACTGCTTAGGTGGCCCAATAAAATTATTACACATGGCGCCACTCAAGGTAACAAATAAAATAATTTCCTTAATCGTCTTTTGAGTAGCGCCACGTGTAATAATTTTATTGGGCCACCTAAGTAGCGATGAAGGAACTCTCTTCACCGCCGTTGAATTTCCCGTTTACTCTCTCTCTCTCTCTCTCTCTCTCTCTCTATATATATATATATATATATATATATATATATATATATATATATATATATAACTAGGCTACTATTAATATTATTAGATTGCTGATAGTATTGACCAAGATTTAAGAATGGAGAACCCAAAATGAAAATCCATTCCGGTATATGTGATCTATTCTTAATAAATTATCAATAAATAAAATTTTATAATAATTGGATTTTATTTACTAATAGATCAAGCACTTAAAAATTCGTAAATTTTATGAAAGTAATGCAGGCATTATAGTAAAAGAAGCTCCAAATAGAATATAAGAGTTTGAAATAACCATACCAATACAATCCCCTAAGTAAATTTTCCAATATAATCGGCTATTATCTCATGACTAAAATCTATTTCTTTTGTCAATTTTGACAATTGCACAATTGTAAATTTGCATGAAGGAGTGAGTGGGAGAGTACTTTCTCCCTATACTTGCATTAAATACACTCCATCGCCCATCGCACTCAGCCTTACTTGAGTACATATAGACTTAACCTTGTTCCTTCTTCTCATTTCAGTACTCTTCCTTATCTTTCTTTTTCTCCTTTCTCTGCAAGCCCCAATCTTAGTAGCTCCTACTGGACCCAAGCAAATCTCCTGCCAAGCTTCTCCTTCAGACCTCAAGGCCAAAAATCATTAACAATAACTGCACTCCAAGTACATATAATTACATTAATTTTAGCTATAAACTCTCTTCTCTCAACTCTCTCTCCAACAAGAACCCCTCGGATCTACTAATTCCAAGTGGTTTATTTCTTACATTGAGTTCATGTTGTTAGTTCAGCAGTTATCGATATTTTGATCATAATTTTTAATCTATAACTCCATATAAATTGATTCTGGTCCCATTTGAAAGAGAATTCGATTTTTACAATTTTAATGTTTTACATATTAAAGGGAGATACCATAAAGGTGATCAACGACATAGTCTTGTATTTTCTGGTATGTTGTTGACCAATCTCCAGCTCTATGTTGACAAGATCGTAGTCCTGGGCTCATGAGATACTCATAATAAGCGAACCATCATTGTTTAGTTCAAATTA
Source organism: Dracaena cambodiana (assembly GCA_036321105.1). Lineage (NCBI taxonomy): Eukaryota > Viridiplantae > Streptophyta > Magnoliopsida > Asparagales > Asparagaceae > Dracaena > Dracaena cambodiana. The sequence continues at coordinate 41,391,621 of JAYEPQ010000004.1, forward strand.
GATGATAATAATATAAAACTTCAGATTTCAACCTGTAACCGTGCTCACTAAGTAGTAAAATCTTGATTTACCTGTTTTCTATAGAAACTTTCTAATTTTGTTCTTTATATTTGCCATTACTCTATATTTATGTATCTCTTGTATTATTGTGAGTACACACTTAATTATTTATTGCCGGATTTGTCCCATGGGTTATCTTCATATGCTCAAGTGTCAAAGACCACATCGCAGAGGACTAGATTGACCCGCCCTTGATGATACATAATTCCAAGATCAAGCCAACCTCTAGAAGCTTGTTGAAGCTTTACTCTTTTGTTGTAAATACTTTTGCCTCTTAGCCATGATACTCGACGTTAAATTTAAAACCTTTTGTATCGTGAGTGGCTCCTTTTTGCATGATTGGGTGCTTGTATCTAAATTCAACCGAGCTACTTACTATCATATTTCCTTTTCAATAGTTATATTATGGATGATGTTATGTTACATTTTGGACCGTAGCAATATCAGATCCTTTTTGTGTGTACTCTAAATACGTGGTTATGTTATGAAGGGTTTGAATACTGGTTTTTGGTTATATGTCAGTAATATCTTACCCAATAATGAAATACCATCAAAACTTTTAGGATATAATTTAGTGAATTACAAGTTTGACAATGAAATTATATAGATTTTGAGGAGAAAAAAATTCAATAAATCATAAATATTTTTCCTGTTTGCGCGAAGCCTCTAGACTCCTACTTTACTTCGAATAATAGTACTTAGGCGTACATCCTTATGAGTTATTTGGGGATAGGATGACATCACTATCAAAGGCCAACTATATTTATGAGCAACTCATCAAAGTCACTCTTTAGGGTCGGCTTGCTTTATTCATGCTGCTGAGATTGTTGTTGGCTAAAAACTTTTAACATCCTTCTAAGAGATCCGTTTTTTTCCCCTAAATGTTTATATTATTAATCTGCAAATTTAAAAGCAATTAAGAAATAATCCTATTTATAAGAAATAATGCTATAAATAAATGAAGGACAAACAATATCAATTAATTGACCAGGAATTTGCTCTGATGCTATATACGAGTCTGTTCTCTTTTCTCATAGTTTTTTCAGAGAGCCGAACTCGATTCTTAGTCTTTTTCCTCCCTCATAACGCACTCTAGAGTTTCAGGAAATTCTAAATGAGCCTACCCTTTTGTTAAGTGAACCCCTTGCTAAGTGAGCCCACCCTATCTTTTGAAGCAAGAGGGTTTTACAAAGTGAGCCCACCCTTTTTTCCATCCGTTCCCTATCTTTTATTTTCTCCCCATCTTCACCTACGATTTGTGCCCTATCCCCAACTCCTTTGCCCACAGTCCGCGCATGAGGCCCTATCCGAAGTCTCCTGACCCAACCTCCCACGATCCCCTCCGTTCCATCGCCTCTCAGTGCAAGAGAAGGAAGTTTATGGAATGGAGAAGGGTAATGCTATTATGGATAAGACAAGGGAAACTTAGTAAAAAAAAAAAATAATAATAATAAAATAGAAAAACTTGTAATTTTTTTTAAAGTTCTAGAAGTGGGCTCACTAAGCAAAATGGTGGGCGCATATAGAAGCTCCACAGAGTTTCTTCCAAAATAAAATAATATATATATATAGTTAATGGTCATCATATATATTGTGGTGTACGGGTACATGAAAATTTTGTAGCTTAATTGAATTCTTAGGCAAATTTAGGTTTAAATTACGGACCGAGACAACTTTAGATCAAATTACATTCTCCAATATTATTATCCAAATTGGATTCAGTCTACACTACATCCATTCCAACTTCAAAAATCCACAGCCTGCCATTTTTTTTTTTTTTTTCTGGAATTAAAGATTCATTCGCGATTCAATCTTAAGGTTAGGTGTAAATGGCTAAATCGAACTTGTGTCAGTTAAGAGGAAGCTTAGCCAGCTTAGGTTGAAGTTTATACTTTCACTTGATGAAAATAGACTTGGAGGAAAAAGCAATACAAATTTAGTGAGGGATCGGACCAGAAGCATTATAAATTTAGTGAGGGATCGGACCAGGCTTGAGCATAACTCAGTCGAAACAATACATAATAAAGTAATTGATAATATATCTCTAGAAGTTAAGTATCATTCTTTTTTATAATGAATGTAGGCACTAAGTAATAAAACAATCTGCTAAAAGAAGAGTGTCAGACGTCCCCAGGCGCCCCGAAACCCAAAAGTGCAACTAGAGGCCTCTTGGCACCGCGAAGCACGCATCATAGAATGTGCACTATCCAAACGAGTGCATCCCATCCTCAGGAGCGTGCAGGTCCCCAACAAGCACATGCTGCCTAGGCGTGCGCAATCCAGAAACACAATTAGAGGCACAAGACTCTCGGCACCGCGAAGTGCGCATTGAAGAGCGCACACCATTCAAATGAGCACATCCTATTCTCAGGAGTGTGCACATCCTTAGCAAGCGCAGCACCGCCAAGGCATGCGCAATCTAGAAGCGCAACTAGAGGCTAGTGCCGAGAAGCACCCCACTTGGCGACACAAAGCACGCATCAAAAAAGCGAGCACCCTTCAGACAAGCGCATACCATCCTTAGGAGAGTGAACGTTCTCAACAAGTGCTTGTCTCCTAGGTGTGCGCAAGCCAGGAGCACAAACCGTGAAGCACATGCATAGGACGCACCCCGCGCACGCCTAGGACGCGCGGTCAAGCACACCTCGTGCATGCCTATGGCGCTGCATGCGTCCCTCCTGAGGCTCTACACGCTCACTCAAGGGGTGCTGCAGGCACTCCTCAGGGTGCTATTCGTGCCCTCCAAGGGGAGTTGTACGCACACCACCAAGGGGGCGTTGTACGCACCCCTAGGGGCACGGCGCGCACACCCCATGGGATGCCCCATGCTCGCGCCCCAAGGTGATGCCCTGCGTACCCCCCTAGGGGGCTGCACGCGCATGCCTCTAGGGGGTGGGCTGTGCCTGCGCGACCCCCAGGAGACACTGCACATGTGCCTCGGAGACGCTGTGCATGCTCGAAGCACTGCACGCTCATTTTGAGCACTTTATACGCTCCGGTTCGTGTGCAGAATTGGTTATAATGATCTGAGAGATCGTTCCCATGTTTAATCTCCGATTACGGAGAAATTTGAGTAATAGATACATTCCAGAGTTTATAAAAGACTTCTTTCCTGACAAAAAAGGAGCGAGGGAGGAGAAACCAACAGACTAAAAGAAAAAGTAACAAATGAGGAAATTGACTGAAAGAAAAAGTCACAGGAACGGAGAAAATCTGTAGAAATTAAAAGAAAAAGTCAGCGACGTAGAGAGATGGGAAAATCCAGATAGCAGAGTTCACTTTTCTTCTCTTCCAGTCAGATAGATCAATGAGATTCAGAGATCCAAAAAAGAAGAGATAGAAAGATCAAGCAAAAGAGAACCAAAAAAGCAAAAGTTACAGCACTTCAAGAGTTCCTCCTCTCCTCCGGCTAGAGCTTGGTGCCAGAGAAATTAGTTGACGTGACATTTGGATCGTCAACGGAAGACGGTAAGGAACTTCCACTGCTACCAAAGATCCCATAAAAATTAAAAGGGAAAAAGTCATCTCTTTTCCCTACCCCTATAATATGATTTGAGTGATTGTTGTTCTTCTTTTATTTTACTGTAATCTCCATCAATGGTAATGAAAGAGAACTTTCTAGATTCGGGCATACAAGAGTTGGCGACTACAATGGGCACCTCTCTTTACTAAAGAGAAAATAGTGGTACAATCTGACGTTATTGTCATTCTTTTGGCTCCAAACCCACAAGGCGTTATTGCCGGGTGACAACCAAAATTATGAGGCATTATCACCCATTAATAAAAACAATATGCTAAAAGAAGAGCGCCAGACGCTCACGTCCAGGCACGAGCAACTTAGAAGTGCAACTAGAGGCGAGTGACAAGAAGTACGTCTCTCAGCACTGCGAAGCACGCATCGTAGAGCATGCATTATCCAAACAAGCGCATCCCATCCTAAAGAGCGCTCACTGTCCCTAGAAAGCAAGCGCCGCCCAAGCGCATGCAATCTAGAAGCACAACTAGAGGTGCATGCTAAGGAACACGCCTCTCGGCACTAAGAAGTGTGTATCGAAGAATGCGTACCCGTCAAGCAAGTGCATCCCATTCAGGAGTGCGCACGTCCTTAGCAAGCGCGGCGCTGCCTAGGCACGCGCAATCCAGAAGTGCAATTAGAGGTGCACGCCAAGAAACAAGCCTCTTGGTGACACAAAGCGCGAGTCAAAAAAGCATGCACCCTCTAGACGAGCGCATACCGTCCTCAGGAGTGCGAACGTTCTCAACAACCACTCGTCTCCCAGATGTGTGCAAGCTAGGAGCACAAACCGTGAAGCACACGCACTGGGCGCACCTCGCACGTGCTCAGGACGCACCACGCGTGTGCCCAGGGTGCTACGCGAGTCCCTCCCGAGGCGCTGTGCGCACTCAAGGGGCACTGTGGGCGTGTCCCACGGTGTTGTGCGTGCCCTCCAAGGGGGAGCTGCGTGCGCACCTCCAAGGGGGAGTTGTCACGCCCCCCAGGGGGTGTTGTGCGTGCCCCAAGGGGACGCCCCATGCTATCACCCTAAGGAGATGCCCCACGTGTCTCCTAGGGGTAGGCTGCACATGCACGCTCCCAGGGGGTGCATCACATGCACGCCCCCAGGGGGTGGGTTGTGTGTGTGCACCCCCCAGGGGCACTGCATGTGCACCTCCAAGACACTGTACGTGCTCATGCTGTGTGCTTTTTTTAGCTTTTCATGTGCTCCACTTCGTATGCAGGATTGGTTATAATGATCTGAGAGATCGTTCCAGCATTTAATCTCCAATTACAGAGAAATTTGAGGTACAAATATGTTCTAGAGTCTATACAAAACTTCTTTCTTAACAAAAAAAAGGGAGCAAGGGAGGTGAAATCCACATACTAAAATAAAAAGTCACAGAAGAGGAAATAGATTGAAAGAAAAATCGTAGGAAAGGAGAAAATCTACAGAGTCTAAAGGAAACGTCAGAGATGCAGAGAGATGAAAAAATCCAGAGAACAGAGTTTCCTTTTCTTGTGTTTCAGCTAGATAGATCAGATAGATCTAGTGATCCAAAAATGAAAAGATCCAAATATCCAGCAATATAGAACCAGAAAAGCAGAAGTTACTGCACTTTAAGAGTTCCTCGTCTCCTCCGGCTAGAGCTTGGTGCCAGAGAAATCAGTCGACGTGATGTTCGGATCATCAACGGAAGGTACTAACGAACTTCAACTGCTACCAAATATCCCGAAAAATTAAAAGGGGAAAAATCATCTCTTTTTCCTACCCCTACGATTTGAGTGATTTGTAATTCTTCTTTTATTTTGCTGTAATTTCCATCAATGGCAATGAAAGAGAACTTCCCCAAATTTGGGCGTACAGAAGTTGGCAATTATAGTAAGCGCTTCACTTTACTAAAGAGAAAACAATGGTGTAATATGATGTTATTGTCATTTTTCTGGCTCCAAACCCATAAGGCATTATTGCTGGGTGACAGTCGAAAATTATGAGACATTATCACCCATTTACAAAGACAAGGCATTATCGTCTGTTGAAAAATATGAGGTATTATCACCCATTAACAAAGGCAAGGTTTTATTGCCTATCGACAAATATGAGGCATTATCACTGAGAACACTATGCTAGCCTTGTACAAGCATAGCCTGCGCACATTGGAACTGAATGTACGGGAATGGCATGCAAAAATCGCGTGCGCAGTCCTGATAGGCATGCATGACAGGAGCACTAGCTTTGATAGGCATGTGCAGTGCACCAATAGGTGTGTGCACAGCGCCCAATTGGGCCAGCTCTGTGTCTCAACACCCAAATGGGTGTGCATGACCCAACCAGGGCACACCAGTGCCCAACTAGGCGTGGACACAATGCCCCAACTGGGTAGTCTTGATGGGCTCACACGATGAGCACCCTCAACCTCTATGTAGCCATGTTTTAAAGAAATTATAAGGAAATCAATAAGCAATTCTCTTAAAAACTTTTTGGACCAAGCACGCCACCCCCTGCATCCCAGTGATCTATCCAAGTAGCTTGACCTCCATATAACTCGTGTGATATGATTCAAGAGGGGCATATATTTAACTATACATATATTTAACTATATTGGATAAGTAATATTTTTTCCAACATTCAAGAAAATTGAAGAAGATAATGGTTAAAATATCAATTTCACATGTTAAATATGAATTGAAATGTGTTCGAAGAAGAGAATGATGCATCATCTGAAAAGTTGTTGGGGGTCTTTCAATTTGAAGAGTATAAGAAATACCGAACAACCAGCAACACGATAACTATTATGAGATACTAATAATATAATATTACTCTCACTACTAGTGTGCGACAGAAATTGGGTCAAGCTCAAGCCTAAGTTGTATCCAACAACAGACTCAAGATTCTCAAAGAAGAAGCATAACTTGTGAAGCCTGCATTAATCATGTGTCTTAAGCAATCAGATGTGAGGCTCAACCTAGTGTGATTCAGATCATGCATAAGGCTTGGTTCCGTTTGAATCAAATCAGATGTGACACTTAGCTCCATGTGAACCAAAGCAGACATAGAGCTCAAACTTGCCTAAATCACTCAGTACATGATTATCATATGTTGCAATCTAAGGAATCTTGCATGGCCCACTTAGGGGGTAGGGCCCATGTCCGTTTTTCAAAAAGACTCTTGCTTTAATATGGTCCACCCAGGGGGTAAGGCCCATGTCTATATTTCAAGAGGGCTCTTACTTATTACAAGCCAACATAGAGATCAAAATTATAATCTTCAGTCATACTCAGTTTCAGCATGCAATCCTAATGAAGCTCAGCTACCCGGAAAGAACAAAAGTGACAGCTGATCCACTTGCAAAGTAAGGCTTAAATAACTTATTCTTGTTGTAGAGTTTTATATAATAAGATTGATCAGTGCCCATCTAAACAAAGTACTTTCCAACCCGAGAAATGAGCTCTCTTTTCTAACCCTAAAGAAGCTCTCATGTCTAAGAAAAGCGAACAAAATCATCCAAAGCAGTACTAGAAATGCTTTCGCCATGTGATTTGCGTCGATCTTGATGCACATACATATGGCATAGCCCACTGTATTGGGGACAGTTATTACCGATTCTTTATATTTCAGATAAGGCTATATTAATCATCCGAGAAACAGTCAATAATGGCAAATTGCAATATTCGGATGACTCAAAGGGAGAGGGAGAGAGAGAGACAACAGCTAGATGAGACTTCGTCTTCTCACTATCGGTCTGCTTCAGTTCTCCTTCTAGTCTTTGAAGACATTTTAGTCTGATATAGGCTTAGTAAATACGAAAGAATTGATTCTTTTTTCTACATTAAGAATTGATTCAATATTTAACTAGGGGTCATGAATGAGATCTACGTAGTCCCCAAGGCTCTCCCATTTCCTCATATAATTATGAGGCTTACAGCATGTCCATCAACCATACCAACAGAGCACTAGCCTGAGACAAATTTCTATCTTGGCAAGAGGTTTTTTATAAGTTCAACAAGTGGAAAGTTAGTAAGATTTTCTGGTTTTGCAGTTGAAAATATTCTTGTTTAACATAGCAAGACACACATCTTACCATCTATTCGGAAGATGAAGATGTGCAAATCAAGCAACTCAAAATTCCTTATGGAGCTCCTTGACCTCAATACAGAGTTCAAAATGACACTCGCATGTCTAAGCTCTCATGTGAGGCTTGTCATAATAGTCGCATGTTTCAGCTCCCATGTGAGGTTTTTCATGACACTCACATGTCTCATGTCACATTCGAGGTTAGTCATGACACTCCCATGTTTCAATCAATAGGAGGCTCAAGTTGCATCCATTTTGTACCCAAGGTAAAAAAGCACAAGACTTATTTTCAGTGTCGTGCAGTTTATAAGGGGCACTTGAAGAGGATTTCCTCTCTAAAGCTCTCTCGAAATCAAAGTGATGCAATGACGACAGCAGGTTTGATCCCACCAATAAAACTAAAGCTTTCTTTGAGGCTCACGACCATCATGCTTGAATTACTAGGATTGACATACATCCCTCTGGAAGCTATTATTGAAATACAATGGCGTCCATGATGAAACTATCGATGCCTCAATTGCTTGGAAAGGGAACCATTCATCTCTCATGTCTCCATCTGTAAGCCTTCTCAGTAATGGAATTTTATTCCAAGAACGAAGCAAGGTATAATTTTTTGCTGTCACCTCCTACTCATCAAATAATTGAGGGTCAAATAGTTTGATACTTAAATCGCTCTAAGCTCAATCCCGACCAGCTTAAGAAAGACAAAGTCGGGTATTATAATTTAATGCTCTAATACCAAACAACTATCAAGCTGACGGGTATTCATGTTTGCATCATAAGAACATACATGCAGACACCTTGATATCGGTTGCAGTTATCCTACAACTACTTGCCAAGATTGACAAACACATCATAGTTGCTTTCCAAGTCGATCAAAAACCTATTCTCTTCCGATCGTGTGTGACTTTATATGATGATAGTGAAGATGAAGATCAGGAAGCTCCTAAATTCTATCATTATGGTCCAAAATCATTTCTAATTATGACAAAATAGGATATAACTTCATCCAAAGTCATCTAAATGAAAGGTTATACTCACGGCCAAAATGTGAAGCTAACTCTCAACCCCACATAAACTTCAAGAAGCAAAAGGCTAAGGTTTGTGTCAGAGACTTAAGGCACTAGACCAACTAGCAACATTGCATAATATCTGATGAAGAAGAAACTCATCGTAACCAATCAAATGAGGACCACATTGGGGGTGGGACCTGCATCCAGTCAACCTTGCCGTTAAGCCCGTGTAAAGAGATGAAGACATGAGGCTAAGCTCATGTGAAGTAACTCATGCACAATGCTACGTCTACGTGGAATTCAAAGTTATGCTCACAACTAAATGCGAATCTGAGTCAGTATGCAAGGCTAAGTCAGCACATGAATCTAACTCAGTGTGCAAAGCCAAACTAGCACACAAGTCCAACCCCGCATATAACACAAAGTTATATTAAGCCGCTCGCGAGACTATGCCAGCTTAAAATGCGAGGCTAAGCCCGCTGTTATAGGGCTAAGGTTGCATCCTGAACGCGCAACAACAAATTGAGTTATACCAAGAGCGCATCTCGAGAGCATTTAATAAGAAAGTTAAATGAAGAACTTTAAAAAAAAAGGAGAGTTGGACATAGCTATCGAAGGCCAATGATCATGACCCATAAGACTAAGGAAAAATTCGAACCCAAGTGGGAAGGACTTTTTGTTGTACAAATCGTCTACTCAAATGGAGCCTATCACCTAATTAATCAAGATGGTGACAGGATAATGATGCTTATCAATGGCAAAATTCTTGAAGAAATACTATATTTAGCCACCTTAATAAAAAAGGGGGAAGGGGAGGCTAATGAATCAACCGCCCAATGCTATCAAAAGCAACAGGAAGAGAAATCGAAAATTTCTTGCTATACCCATCATACTGAGGGTATTAATAAACCCGTAGCCTATAAGGAAAAGGGGAGAGAGAACGTTTGACATTTAAGCTCAAACAAAACTCCTAACAACTTATCATACTAAGGGGAATAGCATGTTCCAATGTTGGGGGTTTGTAAAAGCACATCAAATCCGTTCATAGTTTGGGGTTTGTTAAAAATTTCATAGCAAATTTGTTATAATATTATCCTATAAGGATACTCATAACCCAATGCTTCAAAAGCAAAGGGGAGAGGAATTCAAATTCTCGACAATTCCTTATGCTATGGTAAAAAGTATGAATCACTCAATGCTTCAAAAATGAAGGGAAGAGGTATCCAAGTCCTCACCAACCCTATCATACTGGGGATAGAAATAAACCGATGCCAAAAAAGCAAAGGGAATAAGGAACATTTGGCCTCTAAGCCCAAATAAAACCTTCGACAACTCATCATGCTGAGGAAAATAGTATGGCTAGCCCAACACAAACGGCGATTGGTAAAGGTATGTCAAATCTGTTAATAGCTGGGGGTTTGTTAAAATCCCCACAAATCTGTTATGTTAAGCTCTTACCTCTGATAACAAAATTCAAACTATCTTACCTCAATGCAAACAAATTTATCACGTTAAGCTCTTATCTCTAACAATGAGATTCAAACCATCTCATCTAAAAAAATTCAAACCTCTCATATTAAGATCTTACCTCTAATGGTGAACTTTGAATCATCACACACTACAATAAATAGTTTTTTCGTGATCCTAATCTGATCACCGGCTCTATCTGCCACCCAGACGAGTCATCTAGGTATGTGCAATTAGGAGCTTCTGCCGAAACAATGATCATGACTAGATCATCTTGATGTCTTCGCCAAAACTCTAGGCATGTGCAATTAGACACCTCTATCTAGACCCTATGGGTTTGTTTAACAGTACACCTCTACCCATGGTTTTTCGATCCTAATCCATCATTTTAACTTTGTCTGTTGGCCAGATGAGTCACCCCTTAATTCGAAAATAATCACTAGCTCTATCTATCAGTCATACGAGTCACATCATATTTAAAACACTCAGCTTGTTAAGATATTTCTGCACTCTTAACAAGTTCCATCTCCATGAACTCATCCACCAATTTTAAAAGAAAAATCCAAAGTATTTCAAAATTTTGCTAAACAAATGAATAAATAAAATTTTAAAAACTTTGGAGAGGGTCTTGTAGAACGAGAAAAATTATCCCCGCATTAATCTGAATCCAAAATACAAATTCTAATCCAAATCCAAAATCCGAATCTGAATCCAAATCCAAAACTCGAATTCGAATCCAAATTCAAAATCTAAATCCAAATCTAAATCAAATAATAATAATAATAATAATAATAATAATAATAATAATAAATATAAAAATAAAAAAGAAAAAGAAGAGGAAAGCCTCGCGAGTGAGAGGCAGAGAAAACCAGCTTGGATCTATAATTGACATTACTGCCGATCTCTCCATTATTTTTTAAAAATTGTGTTACATATGAATAATTTTTATTTGAGATATCATTGGTATTTAATGCTTCAAATAAAAAACATAAAAATAAAAACAATAAAAGAAAAAAATATCAATATCCAGTCAAAGAGTTCTCTATGATTTCGTTATGGTAAAAGTTCATTATATCTAATACCATTAAGAAAAAAGAGAGCTTAGATATGTAAATAAGTGTTAAAGAATGGTCCAAAATGATAAAAAAAAATAGAATATATTATTAAGCAAAAACTATTGGGTTGGCTAACCAAGGCCAAGAGTTGGTCGATCATGACCCATTATTAGTCGAGTAAAGGAAGGGATAGGTCATCAAATAAGAAAAATAACAAAAATAATACTCTAGATTGTTCGATTAGGAGCAAAGTTAAATTACCAATAATACCACAACAACAACAACAGCTAGTTGTTTTATCCCAAGTACTTGGGGTAGGCTACATGAACCAAAAAAGAATCATGCTGGATCAATCACGCTAGATCAATCACGTTGATAGTCCTTCTCCATTCATTTCTATCAAATAATATCTCCTCATTTAGACCTTTAAAATCCATATATTTTGGTATCACTTCCATCAATGTTTTTTTCGGTTTTCTCTTCGTTCTTTTAACTTGTTCTAATTTGATGAACTTTCCTCGTCAAACTTATGCATATTTAGGCCCAGTTGCACATGACCAAACCATCATAAGTGATTTTTTTGCATCTTCTCATTGATGGGGCTACACCTATCTTAGCAAAAATATCTTCATTTCTTACTTTATCTCTCCTAGTGTTGCCGTAGATCCAACGGAGCATGTGCATATCTGTTACACTTATCTTCTGTGAATGACATTTCTTTAAAGCCAAAATGACCAATAATACCAATAAAGAAAAAATAATACTCTAGATTGGTTGATAAATAATAGTGCTTATTGACCAATCATACTCAAAAGCAGTTTATAAATTGTGTATTAGCGGTATTAGTATTCTCTATCCAAGATATGGACTTGTAAGATAAATTGAAGAAAAACGCAAGTTCTAAAACTGATAGCCAACTATAATATAAATGTGTGTGTATCAAGGCTTTAAAAACATATAAAAATAAATGAAAAATTACACTAAATTTACGACAAATCTCAGATAAAGCATTTATCTTCATATTGCCTTATATGTACTTCATATAAACTTAAATTTCAGAAATAATGATTTTATATCTAAATTCCAACGTCCTCCCCTGTTGTATTAATGATAAATAGTTATTTCAATATATTAGCTTACATAGACTTTACTCCTAACAAAGCATAATTGTGATAATACTTTCCATATTAACAAGGTAATTTAGACTTAATGTCATTAATTATCTTCCTTTCATATCAACAAAATATATTATAAAGAGAAACTTGTCTTCATAACAAATTACAAATAAGCACTCTTTTTTTCTTTTTCTAAGTCCATCTGACCAACCCATGAAGGGTTGCGAGGCTGAACGAGGTGCGAAGAATGAATCTACACCCTCTTCCATTCTCAAGTGCAGAAATTGCTGGCCAGCACCCACTCAATTCTTCGAGATCCCTTGAACAGGAGTAGGTCTCAAAGAGCCTCTCTCTTTTCCAAAAACGATGAACCGACAAACTACTGAATAATGCATAAGGTTGGGTATAACATAATGAAACAAACTACTAATGTGATGGTGGTAGAAATCCATGGTAAGACATGTCCGTCATTTGTAGTTGACTCTCTTACATGAGAATATATTGAGTCGTCAACATATCATAGTCTTCTCAAAATTTGTTTGAAATCTCAAAAAGAGCTTTCATAGTCTGACTAAGAGTGGGTTAAATGATGTCAAGTGTATTAGTGATAAGATAATCATGGCTATTTAAGATGTGTCCATCTTTTCTATGAAAATATTATATAATAGACATCATCAAAATATTCATGGATAGATGATAATGGATAAGATAATTGAGATGGAGATGGTTTAGTAGTAGGAGTGGACGTAGACTAAGTTTGAGTTTGGGGTGCTAGCTCATCAGGTTCATGCATGAGAAAAAGTTCTCGATATGCCATGCAAACCATTGTTATTATGTCAAGAGATACAATAAAACCTTTATTTTTTGATGCCTTACGTTAATGATATGTTGATAGTATGTTTTTGTGCTCAAGAGGTGAATGTTTTTGGTAGAAACAGGGTTGGATCTTTCCATTGCCATTGACAGAGAAAAATTACATATTATGAAAAATTCCTCTTTTTCGAATTACAATGAAAAGAAAAATAAAGAAACAGACAGAGAGGACTTTTAGATCGTCGCTCTCTTTTTACAGAAGATGTGGGATTCGAGGCAGCTATGGGGATTGGTCCTTTCCCCGTTGACGATCTGACGTCGATGGTTGGAGGCGAGCTCGTTCTTCTTCTCTGTTGATTCTTAGAAGAAGCACGAACTCTTGGACGGGAGAGAGATCTAGCCAAAGTTCTTCTCTTCTTTGGTTGCAAGACTTTGAGACTCTCGTGCGTAGATCGATCTGCCAAAGGATCCTCCTTGAGTTCTCTTAGAGGGTATTTATACGCCTCCGGTTGTTGAAGAGATTTCCTTGTAGATAAGAACGAGATCCGGCTTCCTTATAGATAAGAACGAAATCCGGTTTCCTTGTAGATAAGAACGAAATCTGATTTGTGATCTCGATGAGATATTCAAACCTCTTGTTGACTTGATTTTCTCCAGATTCATTGAATCAGGTCCTGTTTCTGCACCCAAAATCAATTAAACTCAAATTAGAATTTAATTAGAAATTGTATGATTATCAAACTCTAATAAAATTAATTTAGAATTTATCATCCACAAATTAATTTGAATTTGATTAAAATTATAGAATTATCCAAACTCCAATAAATTTAATTTAGAATTTCTGATCCAAAAATCAATTTGATTTTAATTAAAATTTAGATAGAATTGCAAAATAATTGGAGATTGGACCAAAATACGTTGCGTGCATGAAATCGGGGGCTTATTGTGAGAAATCGGGCGACCGAACGGGGTAAGCGAGCGATCGAACGAGACCAATGAGAGAGATAGAGAGAGATTTAATTTTTTTCTTATTACACATGCCTTTTTACTTTTGCTCAGTGAGCACCTTGGGAGCCTCTCCTTCTTGGGTGCGAGGCTGAGGTCGCGGCCTCAAATATTTTTTTTTTAATTGCTTTTTTTTTTTCTTTCTTTTTTTTTGCATGGTTTGAGGATGCGAGCTTTGCATCCACGAGAGGCTCGCTTGGAAATTTTTTCTTTTTTTCTTCTTTTTCTTTTTTTTTTTTGCTTCAGCCTCGCCTCCACGAGAGGCTGGGTGCGAGGCTGAGCCATGCAAAAATAATTTTAATTTTTTTTTCCTTCTTTTGGCCTCAGCCTCGCATCCACGCGAGGCTTCCTCGCGTGGGTGCGAGGCTTAGCCCTCTAATTTTTTTTTTTTCGTGTTTAAATTTTTTGAGAGACCTCTTCAGCCTCGCATCCACGTGAGGCTGCCTCGCACGGGTGCGAGGCTCGCTGCCTTCTATTTTTTTTTTAATTTGTTCAGTTTATTTCTTTTTCTCAGCCTCGCATCCACGCGAGGCTCAGCCTGGCGTGGGTGCGAGGCTGATTTATATTTTTTATTTTATTTTATTTATTATTATTATTTTTTAATTTAATTAATTATTTATTTATTATTATTATTATTTGAATTAGGATTCGTATTTGGACTCGGACTTGAACTCAGATTTTGGATCCGGACTCAGATTCGAACTCGGATTTTGGATTCCAACTCGGATTTTGGATCTGGACTCGGACTTGGACTCAGATTTTGGATCCGGACTCAGATTCGAACTCGAATTTTGAATTCGAACTCCGATTTTCGATCTGGACTCAGACTCGAACTCGAATTTTAGATCCGGATTATTTTTATTGTTCTACAAGACCCCCTCCAAAGTTTTCTAAATTTTGCCTCTTCTGGAAATTTTGAAATACTTTGGATTTTTTTTTGAATGGGTGGATGAGTTTACAGAGATTGAACTTGTTATGCGTGTGGAGATACTTTAACAAGTTGAGTATTTTAACTGTGATGGGACTCGTTTGGGTTGCCAAACAGAGCCGATGACTTATCTGACAGACAGACATAGCCGACAATTACTTTCGAATCGAGATTGAAGAACCATGAGCAGAGGTGTTCAAAAAACGTACTCATGAGGCTTTGACAAAGATATCCTGTTAAGCATATCAAGACTGCTTGGTATGTTTAATGGGTTACCTTCTCTCTTTGCCTTTTTGGCATTTGATTGTTTCTACCCTCAGTATGATAAGACCGATCGAGAATTTTAACTACCTCTTGCCCCTTGCCTCAAGGGCGTTGGGCTGTCAGCTCATTCTTTCTTATCATAATAGGTAATCATTCAATAGATTGTTGGATTGTGACCGGGTGAGGGTCAAAAATCATGGGCAGAGGTGTTCAGAAAACGTACCCATGGGGTCTCGGTAGAGGTGTTCAGAAAACGTACCGAGGTGATTGGGTTAGGGTCCGAAAATCGTGACCAGAGGTGTTCAGAAAACATACTCACGATGCCTTGGCAGAGGTGTTCAGAAAACGTACCAAGGGGTTTCGGCAGAGGTGTACTGTTAAACATGCCGAAGGGGTCTCAGCAGAGGTGTTCAGAAAACGTACTGAGATGACCGTATTAGGGTCGGAAACCATGGGCAGAGGTGTTCAGAAAACGTACCCATGGGGTCTTGGCACAGGTGTTCAGAAAACGTACCAAGAAGTTTTGGCAGAGGTATACTGTTAAACATACCGAGATGATTGGATTTAAGTTATAAGGTAGCTCGTCCTGCCGACAGACAGAGCTGATGACTCGCCTGGCTGACAGACAGAGCCGGTGATCATATTGGAATCATAGATTGCATTATTTGTGATTGCTAAAATCTTGCTGTCAGAGATAAGATCTTAACATGACAGGTTCACGAGATTTTTAGCAAACCCCCAGCTATCAACGGATTTGACATGCCTTTACCAATCGCCGTTCGCGTTGGGCTAGCCATGCTATTCCCCTCAGCATGATGAGTTATCGAAGGTCATGTTTGGCCTTAGATGCCAAATGTTCCTTCTCCCCTTTGCTTTTAGAGCATTAGGTGGTTCATGCTTTTATCTCAGCATGAGGAGTTATCGAGGATTTGAATTCCTCTCCATTTTGCTTTTGGAGCATCAGGTCATAACTTATCATTATAAGATGGTATTGCAACAGATTTGTCACGGAATTTTTTTAACAAACCCCCAGCTATGAATGGATTTGATATGTCTTTACCAATCGTTGTTTGCGTTGGACTAGCCATGCTTTTTCCCTCAGCATGATGAGTTGTCGAGAGTTTTGTTTGGGCTTAAATGCCAAACGTTCCCTCTTCCCTTTACCTTTTTGGTATTGGGAGATTGATTTCATACTCTTACCCCCAGTATGATAGGGTTGGCGAGAAATTTTTGATTTTTCTTCCTGTTACTTCTGACAGCATTGGGCGGTGGATTGACTAGCCTTCCTTTTTTTTTAAAGGTGGCTAGATGTAGTATTTCTTTAAGAATTTGCCATTGATAGGCATCATCATCCTGTCACCGTCTTGATTGATTAGGCGATAGGCTCCATTTGAGTAGATAGTTTCTACTACAAAAAGTCCTTCTCACTTGGGTTCAAATTTTCCCTTAGTCTTGTGGGTCAGGATCATTGGTCTTTTGACAGCTAAGACCAAGTCTTATTCTTTGAAAGTTCTCCATTTAACTTTCTTATTAAATGCCCTCGAGATGCGTGCTTGGTACAACTCGATTTGTTGCTTTGCATTCAGGCGTTTTTCATCCAAGGCCTCTAATTCTTGTAGTCGCTTTTGATGTTTTCTTCAGTCGTCATTTTTGTAGCCAGCGCTACTCGCAGGGATGGGATTTGGATTTCCAAGGGCAATACTGCTTCGCAACCATACACCAAAGAGAAGGGCGTAGCTTTTGTTGGAGTTCGCACCGTCGTACGGTAAGCCCACAAACGCTCGCCTTACTTTTCATCCCAATCGCGGCGACTTGAAGAAACAAACTTTTGTAAAAGCTTTACAATAGTTTTGTTGAAAGTTTCTGCTAATCCGTTGGCTGCCGGATTATAAGGCGTTGAAGCCACATCTTGAATTCTGAACTTGCCGCAGAATTTCACGAAGCCTTGACTAATGAATTGAGGCCCATTGTCGTGGATGATCCGTCGAGGCACACCGAAGCGGTAAATTACGTGGTGTTTGATGAATTTGACCACGTTCGTTGTCTTCACTTCTCTCATGGGGACAACTTCTGCCCATTTAGAGAAGTAATCGGTTATCGCCAATATGAAACGGTGTCCTTTGGAGGATGGCGGAGTGATCGGTCCGACAACATCCATTCCCCAAGTCTCGAACGGCCAACTGGCAGTCGATGTATGTAAGTACTCTGGAGGTTGGTGTATAAAATTAGCATGGACCTGACATGCATGACAACGCTTTGCATATGCCACTGTATCAGTGATCATCTTGGACCAGAAATATCCCAACCTTCTAATACGATCCCAGAGTTTTGGTCCAGGCTGGTGGGCCCCGCAGGTCCCATCATGGATTTCTTTAATCACTTCCTGAGCTTCGCTTTTTGATAAGCAACGAAGTAGGACGCCATCATGAGATCTTCGATACAGAGTCTGGAGCATGGCATTATAATAAAATTTTGCGGCCTTGTTTCTTATAGAAGCGGCTTCTTTAGGGTCCTCAGGGAGGATGCCATGCAATGTATAGTCCACAAGTGGAAAACGCCAGTCTCGTGGCTCAAACTTTATTCCAACTTGGTTCGCTTCGTCTACTTCCATGATTACTTTTGGGTGTATGAGTTCGCGACTTCCAATGGTAACATGCTTAGTTGACCCACTCGGTACCGCCAGGGTCGCAGCCAGCGATGCAAGGGCATCGGCATATGTATTCTCGTATCTTGGTACATGGTCGATATAAAATTCTTCAAACTTGTTTGCTAGTCGCATCGCTGTTTGATGATACAGTATGAGGGCTTCATGCTTTACCTCATATTCTCCGGGCATCTGGTTAACGACAAGTTTTGAATCGCCATATGCTTCGAGATGCCTCACCCCCAGTTGCCAAGCTATTTGGAGGCCAGTGATAAGAGCATTGTACTCTGCCACATTATTTGTGCAGGGCTTGGTTAACGAGTATCCTTGAGGCACTATGTGTTTGTGGGGAGAAACCAGTACGACCCCCACGCCGACAGTATCTCTTCTTGCTGCTCCATCAACGAACAGTTGTCACATCTGTTCTTCTGAGACTGATTAACTTCCGCAGCTTCATCTGGAATGTCAATTTGGAGTTTCGAGTTCTCTGGAACTGGGTGCTCGGCAAGAAAGTCTGCTATGGCTTGGCCTTTCATCGCTTTCTGAGGCACGAAATGCGTGTCGTAGGGAGACAATAATAATGCCCAATTGGCGAGCCGGCCGTTTAATGATCCTGGCTTTGTCATGAGCAATTTCAGTGGGTTTACCCGAGAAATGACATGTATCGTCTGACCAACTAAGTAGTGTCGCATTTTCTAGACTGCGAACACTAGCACTAGGCATTCTTTTTCGATTGGGCTGTACCGATGCTCAGCACCAATCATTGTACGGCTCAAGTAGTAGATTTCCTGCTCCTAGTCTTGATCATTATGTTGAGCCAATAGAGCCCCTAGGGCGTGGTCCATTGCTCGCACATAGATCAGAAAAGGCTTTCCTGAAACAGGTGCCATTAACACAGGCGGTTTTGTGAGGTAATTCTTAATGTCATCAAAAGCTCGTTGACAATCTTCATCCCAGATGAAAGAGACTCCCTTCTTCATTAACTTTGAGAATGGCTGGCACCTTCCTGACAGATTTGCTATGAACCGCCGGATATATGCCAGCTTCCCTTGCAACCCCCTGAGTTCCCTCAAATTCCGTGGTGGTTGCATTTCTTTTATCGCTTTGACCTTATCAGGGTCCAGGTGGATTCCCTTCGAGGTAACAACAAATCCTAAGAACTTCCCGCTCGATACTCTAAGAAATGACTTGGTAGGATTCATCTTCAGTTGATGCTTCCTCATGATATTAAACATCACCCTCAAGTCTTGCAGGTGATCTTCTTTCTTCTTACTTTTAACGGCGAGGTCATCCACATAGCACTCAACGGTTTTACGTAAGTGTTCTTGAAAGATGACGCTCATAGCCCGTTGGTAAGTAGCGCCGGCATTCTTCAATCCGAAGGGCATCACTGTGTAGCAGTATATTCCGAGCGGTGTTCTGAATGTCGTGTGTTTCTCATCTTCTGGATACATTTTAATTTGGTTGTATCCTGATAAACCATCCATGAAGAACATCCGCTCAAACCCACACGTGTTATCAATCATGACATCCGTGATGGGGAGTGGGAATTCATCTTTTGGGCATGCAGCGTTGAGATCTCGGAAGTCTATGCATATCCGTATCTTGCCGTTTTTCTTGAGTACCGGCACGATATTTGCTACCCAGTCAGGATGTTGCTCTTCGCGGATAAAGCCTGAGTCTATCAGCTTCTTGACTTCAGACTCTATAGCTTCGGATATGTTAGAGCCCAGCAAACGACGACCGTATTGGCAGATGGAATGCTGCTAGAGCCTCGCACTCGGATATGTTATCCACTTCTGTGCTTGTACAAGACGGAGGTGAATCCGAAGCAACAACAGGAACATAAGCAAAACCTATGTTTTCATTAATAATCCACTCGTCTGCCTCATCAGCAGCGCTGGTTACATCAAAATCATTAATATTGATTACAAAAGGATTTATCTCGAATTCGCAGTCTTCTTCATCTGCCGGCTCGGGTTCAGTGTCTGCTTCGTTGCCGTTGTCATAGTCCCATTTGACATTCTTTGTTGATTCCGCGGATGCCTCTGCTGTATCTCTATATAGCATGGCATCCGTGAAGTAGTTTTCCACCCCCTTGAAGGGCTGCTTGTCGGCAATCAACATGTGGACTGTCCCCTGATCATCGCAATATTTCATACATTGGTGGAGAGTAGAGGGCACCACCATGTTGGAATGAATCCAAGGACGTCCTAAAAGTATGTTGTAAGAAGTGTCGGCGTCGATGACATAACACGTCGCCTCTGACTTCAGACTTCCAATTTGGCTGCGAAGTCGAATCTTCCCCAAGGGATGGCTCCCATTGGAGTTAAAGCCAAAGATGGAAGTGTTGGTGGGCGTCAATCGGCTGACTGAGATCTCAAGTAATTGCATCAATCTCCTTGGGATGATACTTAAGGCAGACCCTGGGTCTTTGAGAATTCGCTCAACTTTAAGAGAGCCCATGTATCCTGTATAATACAAGGGTCTGTTATGTTTAAAGTTTTTGACCTGCATATCATCCGGCGAGAAGGTGATGCATGAAACCTGCCTCGTCACTTGGTTGCAGTGCGGGAAAGGTTCTTCAGCGTTCACAGGCGGCTCTTCGATTTGAGCCAAAAAGGCTTCGGAGTCAGCTAGAGCTTCCCTCAATGCGTCTCTGGTTGTCTTGGATAATCGCAACAACTCGTAAAGAGTTATGCGAGCTGGTATGTTTGCTAGCTGGGCAAGCACATCAAACTTAAATGGTGCACCAGCTGCCTCGCTATCCTTCTTTGTCCCCTTCTGAAAGCGGAGCTCCTTTTGTGTAGAGGGTGGCTCTTCATTCGTTGTGGTGTGTTCGTTGGGCCGCACTTTGGAGAAATCTTTGAGATAACTCCTCCCCGAACGAGTTCCTGATGGGCCTGCCTCATCTTGATGAGTGGCCAAAGCCGATGCTTCCGTTTCGGAGTCGGTTAACATAGTTGCCTCATCGTGGTCATCACCGATGATTGCAGAAATCGCATGGCAATTTTTTCCTTTGCTCAGCTTCTGCTTATTAGATGAAGACCATTGCCCATCGTTCAAAAGATCCGGATGTACCCACATAATCTCACCTTTCTTCGTGGTGACTGGGGAGAGACCTTTTTCCTTCATATTATGTGGGTCCTGATTAACCAGCACCATTTTTCCAGCAGGCACTGGGGACACTCCTGCGGGAAACTCATTAGTTCCAACAGTTAGAGTGACCGAGTTAGCCGTCACCCTTTTCTGCTCTGACTTTAGTGTGATTACTTTGGCTTCGATTAGTGCTTGGATCTTTCTCTTTAATGTATAGCAATCCTTCGTAGCATGCCCCACGTTCTAATGATAGAGACAGTACTTGGGGTCGTTGGTCTTCCCCGCTTCCTCCGGTCTCGGATTGGAGGGAAATTGGAGTTGAGCAAATTGAAGAGCGTTACTGTTTGCTCATCTTTAAAGTCATAGACAGGTGCGGGGTACTGCTTGGGCGCGCCTTCTTCTTTTTGATCTTTGGCTTTCTGTTGCGGAGGCGTTCCTGCTGCTATAGCCTCTTTTCCTTTCGATCGAAAGTTTTGAGGATATCGTCCTCCTTCCGGGGCGTTTCTTGTGGGGCGTTGTTCTCCCAGGCGGCGGATGAGATTTTCAGCTAGTTCGCTTTGCTTAACTAGCTCTTTCCAGCTTTTAGATTCCACCACTCCCATTTTGACCAATATCTCGGTTTGCAGGTTGTGTTTGCATGTCTCCACCAATGTCTCCTGCGACATGCCATGCGGCCATCGCATTGACATCTCGCGGAAACGCTCGATGAAACTTTTAACTGTCTCATCCTCTTTTTGCTTATTTGCTAGAAGAGAGTGAATGGATACTTCGGTGTCATCTTCGAAGAAGCGAGTTAGGAACTCCCTTTCCACATCAGACCAAGCATTAATGGTTCCCGGGGGCAACTGCATAAACCAAGTAAATGCAGACCCTCGCAGGGTACTTGCAAAATTTTTTGTCATCACTGGGTCATTGCCCATGAGATGGCCGGTCTGTGAAAGGAAGTAGTAAATATGTTGGTTTGGAAATCCCTTCCCATCATATGACTCTAACTTGAGAGGCTTATACTTTGCTGGAAATGGGGCGGACTCTCACTCTATCGGGTAGGGTCTCGTGATCCCTGTTTATTTCAATCCTTTGCGGTGCATCAAGGCCTCTATCTGGTTTTGAAGCTTCTACATTTTTTCGGCATGAGGATCAACGTAATATTCGTCCTCACTGCCTTTTCTCCAGTGTCTCGGTTAGATTCAGCTTCATCCTTCTTGGTTTTATCACGGTTGGATTCACTTTCATCCTTCTCTTTATTAGTTTTATTAAAAGAGGAAGAACCCCCTGCACCGTCTTCTGTGATTGTTTTCCAGGACCTTCGCAAGCATCGCTTTGAGGTCTTCGATGCTTTTTTGTTGCTCCTGGATGAGGCGTTCTTGTGCCTCAATCCTCTGTCTCATCTCGACCGATGGTTCGGCCATATGAACTGTCCCCCTGTCGGACCGAGAGGAAGCATACGATCGTGGCGTTGCTATGGCCGAGTGATCGCTAAATTCTTCATATCCTTCATCAAGACCCCTTGCCAATTTTTTGTAATTGCGGGGAGCTGCCACACCTGTCTAAGGCGTGTGTGCTAATAAGTCTTTTCTGCCTCGATGTCAGAGACATACCCTCCTGCGACTAGCTTCTTGCCTTTACTCACCATATTTGATGTGAAAATGGGCAATTCTTAGTCCGAGTCTGAGTCTCATCTCTGCAGTCATCTTTTCTTTGGAATGTAAGATTCTGGTGCTGACAGTCGGCTGAACACTAACGTTCTCGGGGATTCACAGCAACAGTGAGTCAAAACTGTGGCAATTAATTTTTTGCAGCAGCATGACTGATGGGACTATGCGGCTTCCCTTTTGTTCGTCAGATAACTCAGTAAATCCGGAGTTTCTTCTCGTGGTGCAGATATGACCATCTTTTGGGAACGGGACTTGCCTCTTGGGTTATGTCTACTCATCCAGACAGATAGCTCCGAGAAATCATAGAAGTTATGTTTCTTAACTCCAAGTCTAGTTCGATGTTCACAATTAATTTTGGCATGTCTTGCATGACCCTGTTGGGTAGCTTTGCATCCTTCTGTTCTTGTGTGAAGCTGAGGCTTGACTCTTGCCTCGCGTGCTGGTTTAGACTTAGTTTGGTTTTGAAATTTATTTATGCCATGCTGGCATCTAGTCTTATTCATGCCAAGCTGATGAGTGCAAGGCTGAGTTTTGCTTGGCTGAGAGGTGCTAGGCTGACGTTTGCCAGGATGAGAGGTGCTAGGCTGACCTTTGCCAGGATAAGAGGTGCAACGCTGCCCTTTGCCATGATGAGAGGTGCAAGGCTGCCCTTTGCCACGATGAGAGGTGCAAGGCTGCCCTCTGCCACGATGAGAGGTGCAAGGCTGACCTCCGTCAAGTTGATTGGTGCAAGGCTGACCTTTGCTAGGATGAGAGGTGCAAGGCTGCCTTTGGCCAAGCTGATGGGTGCAACGCTGACCTCTGCCAGAATGAGAGGCGCAATGCTGACCTTTGTCAGGATGAGAGGTGCAAGGCAGCCTTTGGCCAAGCTGATGGGTGCAACGCTGACATCTGCCAAGCAGATGGGTGCAAGGCTCCCCTTCGCCAAGCTGATGGGTGCAAGGCTCCCCTTCGCCAAGCTGATGGGTGCAAGACTGGTCTTCGCCAAGCTGATGGGTGCAAGGCTGTTTTTGAGCCTGACATCCTCCTTACTTCATGCAAGACTGATTTTGAGCCTGACATGCAAAACGAGCTTTGAGTGCTCTGTGGCGTGCCCTTCGATTCCGGTTGCGGATTTGGGTCCATTTTTGTGCCGCGATAGGTTCTCCTTTGGCATCATATGCAGCGAGCTCGCTGAACATTGGAAGAAACATAGTTGGCTTTGATGAATCATAGTTCGGAGATCCAAGGGGCTGTTGATGAATCAACGCTTCCGTAT
Organism: Dracaena cambodiana; assembly: GCA_036321105.1. Lineage (NCBI taxonomy): Eukaryota > Viridiplantae > Streptophyta > Magnoliopsida > Asparagales > Asparagaceae > Dracaena > Dracaena cambodiana. The sequence continues at coordinate 41,415,568 of JAYEPQ010000004.1, forward strand.
CATCCAAAACCATGAAGTCCTCCTTTTGTTCAGAGTTAGTCTTTTCATGCTTCCGCCGTGCAGATCTCTTATGGCGTGGACTCGATGAGTCCAAAGATACGTAATCTTCATATTTCTGCTGGTCGACTTCGATTACCAGCATCTCGACCGTCTCTCCAATCTTGTGGACATCAGATTGGACCACCATCTCCTCTTCAGTATAGGAGATCTCTCCCACTATGGTCGCCAGTCTGTTTTCGGTAGAAACAGGGTTGGATCTTTCCATTGCCATTGACAGAGAAAAATTACAGATTATGAAAAATTCCTCCTTTTCGAATTACAATGAAAAGAAAAATAAAGAAACAGACAGAGAGGACTTATAGATCGTCGCTCTCTTTTTACAGAAGATGTGGGATTCAAGGCAGCTATGGGGATTGGTCCTTTTCCCATTGACGATCTGACGTCGATGGTTGGAAGGGAGCTCGTTCTTCTTCTCTGTCGATTCTTAGAGGAAGCACGAACGCTTGGTCGGGAGAGAGATCTGGCCAAAGTTCTTCTCTTCTTTGGTTGCAATACTTTGAGACTCTCGCGCGTAGATCGATCTGCCAAAGGATCCTCCTTGAGCTCTCTTAGAGGGTATTTATAGGCCTCCGGTTGTTGAAGAGGTTTCCTTGCAGATAAGAACGAGATTCGGTTTCCTTATAGATAAGAACGAAATCCGGTTTCCTTGTAGATAAGAACGAAATCCAATTTGTGATCTCGATGAGATATTCAAACCTCTTCTTGACTTGATTTTCTCCAGATTCATTGAATCAGGTCCTGTTTCTGCACCCAAAATCAATTAAACTCAAATTAGAATTTAATTAGAATTTGTATGATTATCAAACTCTAATAAAATTAATTTAGAATTTATCATCCAAAAATTAATTTGAATTTGATTAAAATTATAGAATTATCCAAACTCCAATAAATTTAATTTAGAATTTCTTATCCAAAAATCAATTTGATTTTAATTAAAATTTAGATAGAATATTGGACCAAAATACGTTGCGTGCATGAAATCGGGGGCTAATTGTGAGAAATCGGGTGACTGAACGGGGTAAGCGAGCGATCGAACGGGACCGATGAGAGAGATAGAGAGAGATTTAATTTTTTTCTTATTACACATGCCTTTTTACTTTTGCTCAGTGAGCACCTTGGGAGCCTCTCCTTCTTGGGTGCGAGGCTGAGGTCGCGGCCTCAAATATTTTTTTTAATTGCTTTTTTTTTCTTTTTTTCTTTCTTTTTTTTTTGCATGGTTTGAGGATGCGAGCCTCGCATCCACGCGAGGCTCGCTTGGAAATTTTTTCTTTTTTTCTTCTTTTTTTTTTTTTTTTTTTGCTTCAGCCTCGCATCCAATCGAGGCTGGCCTCGCGTGGGTGCGAGGCTGAGCCATGCAAAAATAATTTTAATTTTTTTTCCTTCTTTTGGCCTTAGCCTCGCATCCACGCGAGGCTGCCTCGCGTGGGTGCGAGGCTGAGCCCTCTAATTTTTTTTTTTTCGTGTTTAAATTTTTCGGGAGACCTCTTCAGCCTCGCATCCACGCGAGGCTATCTCGCGCGGGTGCGAGGCTCGCTGCCTTCTATTTTTTTTAATTTGTTCAATTTATTTCTTTTTCTCAGCATCGCATCCACGCGAGGCTCAGCTTGGCGTGGGTGCGAGGCTGATTTATATTTTTTATTTTATTTTATTTATTATTATTATTTTTTAATTTAATTAATTAATTATTTATTATTATTATTATTTGAATTAGGATTCGTATTTGGACTCGGACTTGAACTCAGATTTTGGATCTGGACTCAGATTCGAACTCGGATTTTGGATTCGAACTCGGATTTTGGATTTGGACTCGGACTTGGACTCAGATTTTGGATTCGGACTCAGATTCGAACTCGGATTTTGGATTCGAACTCAGATTTTGGATCTGGACTCAGAATCGAACTCGAATTTTAGATCCGGATTATTTTTATTGTTCTACAGTGAACAAGTTAAAAAGGAAACTATCTAGCAAGTTTATAAGAAAAGATATGTGAACCTGATTCTTGATATGCGAACTATCAAGGATAGAGTGGCTAGTAAGCTGACTCTATCATAGACTAAATATGTCAGAAAGATTCTAAAAAAGTTTAGTATACATGATGCTAAGCCAATTAGCATTAGGTAGTCAATACTAGCTATTTAAAGAATATCACACACTATGTAGACAAAGTGTGCTCACATAAATAGGATACCATATGCTTCTATTATTGGTAGTCTTATGTATGCTATGGTGTGTGCCAAACATATGGCATATGCAAAGGGGTTGTGAACAGGTATATGAGTAATCCAAAGGAGTATTAGGAGGTCGTCACATGGATTCTTTGATATTTACACATTACATGGTACTGCTATTAGTCGGATCTCTCAATTATAATAGATTGTTGCTCTTTCTACTGCAGAGACTGAGTAAGTTGCCATAGCAGAGGCTAGCAAAGGGATGATTTGGTTGCGAGTTTTCTTAATCAAATTGGTAAAGAAACAAGATATTAGTACTGTGTATAGTAATAGTCAAAATTCCATTTGTCTTATTAGAGTTCCATTTGTCTTATTATGAATTCAATATTTTATTCAAAAAAAAAGCATATAAGAAAGAAGAACTGTTTCATGCATGATAATTTAAAAAGTAAAAAAATATTATTTAAGAAGATCCGAAGAAAGGAAAATCCAACTATGCTAACCAAGACAGCTAAAAAACTGTAGCTATACATAATTTCAGGTGTCCTGGAAGTGTTAGGTTTCAGGGTGAGCAAGCAAGGCACGTTCATCACGTTGATGAGAAGAAATAGATGGATGTAAATAAATTCAATCTCTAAATGGAGAGATTATTAACTTATATGGAGCCTAAAAGTATTGTACGCCAAATCTCCAACTACATAAATCCACCTTCATGGAAAGATGGTGAAGGGTGATTTGGAGTAGCACCCCCTCACCTGAAGAGGGCTTTGAGGGTGTAGCCTCAAAACAATATTTAGAACGGCACTTAGGTATTTTCACATATTAGGGGATTGTTGTCCATATATATATATATATATATATATATATATATATATATAAAGAGAGAGAGAATAATGGAAATAAACCGCCATCTCAAGTAAGTTACCTGAATTGCAGTCCATTTCCACTACTTCTAATAATTTTTCTCTCAAAATTCTTTTTTGGATTATGATCTAAACTTTTTAGGATTACTTATACCAAATTTTTTTATTTAGTTTTGATTTGGTCTTCTATCAAATAGAAACAAAATTGATGATTTTCAGTGAATACAACATTTGTATTCACTTGAGAAAAGGGTAAACATACTTCAAAATTCATGAAATTTAATCTTAAATAAATATAAGGAAGTAGAGATTATGTTCCTAAAAAATATAAAAATTAATGTTAACATTACTTTTTTGCTGCTGACTCATGTAATTTACTTGAGCTGGTAGCTTCCTTCACCGCTAGTGAATTTTCCATTTTCTCATATATATATATATATATATATATATATATATATATATATATATATATATGAGAAAATGGAAAATTCACTAGCGGTGAAGGAAGTTCATTCACCACCGCTTAGGTAGCCCAATAAAATTATTACACGTGGCGCCACTCAAGGTAACAAATAAAAGAATTTTCTTAATCGCCCTTTGAGTAACGCTATGTGTAATAATTTTATTGGGCCACCTAAGTAGCGGTGAAGGAACTCCCTTCACCGCCGTTGAATTTCCCGTTTACTCTCTCTCTCTCTCTCTCTCTCTCTCTCTCTATATATATATATATATATATATGAGGAAAATAGAAATGAGCTGACCGCTCAAGCAAGTTGCCTGAGCTGCAGTTCATTTCCACTATCTATAATAATCTTTTTAAAAAGGTTTCTTTTGGATTATGATCTCGACCCCTTAAGGTTCACTCATACCAAATTTCTTGGTTTTAGTTCTGATTTGTTCCTCAATCAAGTTAATACAAAATTAACGGTTTGCAATGAATAAGACATTTTGTATGCATACGATGAAAAGGTAAATGAACTTCAAAATTTATGGAATTTAATCTGAAAGTAGTTAAAGAGATAGAGATTGTAATTGGAGAAAATTCATTGGATCATTATAGTTTTGCCGCTAGCTCACGTAACTTTTCCTAAGCTGGCAGCTCACCTACAGTAATCTCTCTCTCTCTCTCTCTCTCTATATATATATATATATATATATATATATATATATATCTCTATATATATATATAGGGATTACTGTAGGTGAGCCGCCAGCTCAGGAAAAGTTACGTGAGCTAGTGGCAAAACTATAATGATCCAATAATTTTTCTTCAATTTTTTTTAACAATTATTATCTCTACTTCCTTAACTTCTTTTAGATTAAATTTCATAAATTTTGGAGTTCATTTAACTTTTCATCAAATGCATACAAAGTATTTTATTCATTGAAAACCGTTAATTTTATGCTAACTTGATGGAGGACTAAATCAAAACTAAAACCCAAGAAATTGGGTATGAGTGAACCCTAGGGGGTCGAGATCATAATTCAAAAGAATTTTTTTAAAAATAATTATTGGAGATAGTGGAAATGAACTGCAGCTCAGGTAACTTGCGTGAGCTGTCAGCTCATTTCCATTTTTCTCATATATATATATATATATATATATATATATAGGCTAGGCTACTATTAATATTATTAGATTGTTGATAGTATTGACCAAGATTTAAGAATGGAGAACTCAAAATGAAAATTCATGCCGGTATATGTGATCTATTCTTAATAAATTATCAATAAATAAAGTTTTATAATAATTGGATTTTATTTACTAATAGATCAAGCATTTAAAAATTCGTAAATTTTATGAAAGTAATGCAGGCATTATAGTAAAAGAAGCTCCAAATAGAATATAAGAGTTTGAAATAACCATACCAATACAATCCCCTGGCTAAAATTTCCAATTTAATCGGCTATTATCTCATGACTAAAATCTCTTTCTTTTGTCAATTTTGACAATTGCACAATTGTAAATTTGCATGAAGGAGTGAGTGGGAGTGTACTTTCTCCCTATACTTGCATTAAATACACTCCATCGCCCATCGCACTCAGCCTTACTTGAGTACATATAGACTTAACCTTGTTCCTTCTTCTCATTTCAGTACTCTTCCTTATCTTTCTTTTTCTCCTTTCTCTGCAAGCCCCAATCTTAGTAGCTCCTACTGGACCCAAGCAAATCTCCTGCCAAGCTTCTCCTTCAGACCTCAAGGCCAAAAATCATTAACAATAACTGCACTCCAAGTACATATAATTACATTAATTTTAGCTATAAACTCTCTTCTCTCAACTCTCTCTCCAACAAGAACCCCTCGGATCTACTAATTCCAAGTGGTTTATTTCTTACATTGAGTTCATGTTGTTAGTTCAGCAGTTATCGATATTTTGATCATAATTTTTAATCTATAACTCCATATAAATTGATTCTGGTCCCATTTGAAAGAGAATTCGATTTTTACAATTTTAATGTTTTACATATTAAAGGGAGATACCATAAAGGTGATCAACGACATAGTCTTGTAGTTTCTGGTATGTTGTTGACCATTCTCCAGCTCTATGTTGACAAGATCGTAGTCCTGGGCTCATGAGATACTCATAATAAGCGAACCATCATTGTTTAGTTCAAATTAGATGATAATAATATAAAACTTCAGATTTCAACCTGTAACCGTGCTCACTAAGTAGTAAAATCTTGATTTACCTGTTTTCTATAGAAACTTTCTAATTTTGTTCTTTATATTTGCCATTACTCTATATTTATGTATCTCTTGTATTATTGTGAGTACACACTTAATTATTTATTGCCGGATTTGACCCATGGGTTATCTTCATATGCTCAAGTGTCAAAGACCACATCGCAGAGGACTAGATTGACCCGCCCTTGATGATACATAATTCCAAGATCAAGCCAACCTCTAGAAGCTTGTTGAAGCTTTACTCTTTTGTTGTAAATACTTTTGCCTCTTAGCCATGATACTCGACGTTAAATTTAAAACCTTTTGTATCGTGAGTGGCTCCTTTTTGCATGATTGGGTGCTTGTATCTAAATTCAACCGAGCTACTTACTATCATATTTCCTTTTCAATAGTTATATTATGGATGATGTTATGTTACATTTTGGACCGTAGCAATATCAGATCCTTTTTGTGTGTACTCTAAATACGTGGTTATGTTATGAAGGGTTTGAATACTGGTTTTTGGTTATATGTCAGTAATATCTTACCCAATAATGAAATACCATCAAAACTTTTAGGATATAATTTAGTGAATTACAAGTTTGACAATGAAATTATATAGATTTTGAGGAGAAAAAAATTCAATAAATCATAAATATTTTTCCTGTTTGCGCGAAGCCTCTAGACTCCTACTTTACTTCGAATAATAGTACTTAGGCGTACATCCTTATGAGTTATTTGGGGATAGGATGACATCACTATCAAAGGCCAACTATATTTATGAGCAACTCATCAAAGTCACTCTTTAGGGTCGGCTTGCTTTATTCATGCTGCTGAGATTGTTGTTGGCTAAAAACTTTTAACATCCTTCTAAGAGATCCGTTTTTTTCCCCTAAATGTTTATATTATTAATCTGCAAATTTAAAAGCAATTAAGAAATAATCCTATTTATAAGAAATAATGCTATAAATAAATGAAGGACAAACAATATCAATTAATTGACCAGGAATTTGCTCTGATGCTATATACGAGTCTGTTCTCTTTTCTCATAGTTTTTTCAGAGAGCCGAACTCGATTCTTAGTCTTTTTCCTCCCTCATAACGCACTCTAGAGTTTCAGGAAATTCTAAATGAGCCTACCCTTTTGTTAAGTGAACCCCTTGCTAAGTGAGCCCACCCTATCTTTTGAAGCAAGAGGGTTTTACAAAGTGAGCCCACCCTTTTTTCCATCCGTTCCCTATCTTTTATTTTCTCCCCATCTTCACCTACGATTTGTGCCCTATCCCCAACTCCTTTGCCCACAGTCCGCGCATGAGGCCCTATCCGAAGTCTCCTGACCCAACCTCCCACGATCCCCTCCGTTCCATCGCCTCTCAGTGCAAGAGAAGGAAGTTTATGGAATGGAGAAGGGTAATGCTATTATGGATAAGACAAGGGAAACTTAGTAAAAAAAAATAATAATAATAATAAAATAGAAAAACTTGTAATTTTTTTTAAAGTTCTAGAAGTGGGCTCACTAAGCAAAATGGTGGGCGCATATAGAAGCTCCACAGAGTTTCTTCCAAAATAAAATAATATATATATATATATAGTTAATGGTCATCATATATATTGTGGTGTACGGGTACATGAAAATTTTGTAGCTTAATTGAATTCTTAGGCAAATTTAGGTTTAAATTACGGACCGAGACAACTTTAGATCAAATTACATTCTCCAATATTATTATCCAAATTGGATTCAGTCTACACTACATCCATTCCAACTTCAAAAATCCACAGCCTGCCATTTTTTTTTTTTTTTTCTGGAATTAAAGATTCATTCGCGATTCAATCTTAAGGTTAGGTGTAAATGGCTAAATCGAACTTGTGTCAGTTAAGAGGAAGCTTAGCCAGCTTAGGTTGAAGTTTATACTTTCACTTGATGAAAATAGACTTGGATGAAAAAGCAATACAAATTTAGTGAGGGATCGGACCAGAAGCATTATAAATTTAGTGAGGGATCGGACCAGGCTTGAGCATAACTCAGTCGAAACAATACATAATAAAGTAATTGATAATATATCTCTAGAAGTTAAGTATCATTCTTTTTTATAATGAATGTAGGCACTAAGTAATAAAACAATCTGCTAAAAGAAGAGTGCCAGACGTCCCCAGGCGCCCCGAAACCCAAAAGTGCAACTAGAGGCCTCTTGGCACCGCGAAGCACGCATCATAGAATGTGCACTATCCAAACGAGTGCATCCCATCCTCAGGAGCGTGCAGGTCCCCAACAAGCACATGCTGCCTAGGCGTGCGCAATCCAGAAACACAATTAGAGGCACAAGACTCTCGGCACCGCGAAGTGCGCATTGAAGAGCGCACACCATTCAAATGAGCACATCCTATTCTCAGGAGTGTGCACATCCTTAGCAAGCGCAGCGCCGCCAAGGCATGCGCAATCTAGAAGCGCAACTAGAGGCTAGTGCCGAGAAGCACACCACTTGGCGACACAAAGCACGCATCAAAAAAGCGAGCACCTTTCAGACAAGCGCATACCATCCTTAGGAGAGTGAACGTTCTCAACAAGTGCTTGTCTCCTAGGTGTGCGCAAGCCAGGAGCACAAACCGTGAAGCACATGCATAGGACGCACCCCGCGCACGCCTAGGACGCGCGGTCAAGCACACCTCGTGCATGCCTATGGCGCTGCATGCGTCCCTCCTGAGGCTCTACACGCTCACTCAAGGGGTGCTGCAGGCGCTCCCCAGGGTGCTATTCGTGCCCTCCAAGGGGAGTTGTACGCACACCACCAAGGGGGCGTTGTACGCACCCCTAGGGGCACGGCGCGCACACCCCATGGGATGCCCCACGCTCGCGCCCCAAGGTGATCCGCGTACCCCCCTAGGGGGCTGCACGCGCATGCCTCTAGGGGGTGGGCTGTGCCTGCGCGACCCCCAGGAGACACTGCACATGTGCCTCGGAGACGCTGTGCATGCTCGAAGCACTGCACGCTCATTTTGAGCACTTTATACGCTCCGGTTCGTGTGCAGAATTGGTTATAATGATCTGAGAGATCGTTCCCATGTTTAATCTCCGATTACGGAGAAATTTGAGCAATAGATACATTCCAGAGTTTATAAAAGACTTCTTTCCTGACAAAAAAGGAGCGAGGGAGGAGAAACCAACAGACTAAAAGAAAAAGTAACAAATGAGGAAATTGACTGAAAGAAAAAGTCACAGGAACGGAGAAAATCTGTAGAAATTAAAAGAAAAAGTCAGCGACGTAGAGAGATGGGAAAATCCAGATAGCAGAGTTCACTTTTCTTCTCTTCCAGTCAGATAGATCAATGAGATTCAGAGATCCAAAAAAGAAGAGATAGAAAGATCAAGCAAAAGAGAACCAAAAAAGCAAAAGTTACAACACTTCAAGAGTTCCTCCTCTCCTCCGGCTAGAGCTTGGTGCCAGAGAAATTAGTTGACGTGACATTTGGATTGTCAACGGAAGACAGTAAGGAACTTCCACTGCTACCAAAGATCCCATAAAAATTAAAAGGGAAAAAGTCATCTCTTTTCCCTACCCCTATAATATGATTTGAGTGATTGTTGTTCTTCTTTTATTTTACTGTAATCTCCATCAATGGTAATGAAAGAGAACTTTCTAGATTCGGGCATACAAGAGTTGGCGACTACAATGGGCACCTCTCTTTACTAAAGAGAAAATAGTGGTGCAATCTGACGTTATTGTCATTCTTTTGGCTCCAAACCCACAAGGCGTTATTGCCGGGTGACAACCAAAATTATGAGGCATTATCACCCATTAATAAAAACAATATGCTAAAAGAAGAGCGCCAGACGCTCACGTCCAGGCACGAGCAACTTAGAAGTGCAACTAGAGGCGAGTGACAAGAAGTACGTCTCTCAGCACTGCGAAGCACTCATCGTAGAGCATGCATTATCCAAACAAGCGCATCCCATCCTAAAGAGTGCTCACTGTCCCTAGAAAGCAAGCGCCGCCCAAGCGCATGCAATCTAGAAGCACAACTAGAGGTGCATGCTAAGGAACACGCCTCTCGGCACTAAGAAGTGTGTATCGAAGAATGCATACCCGTCAAGCAAGTGCATCCCATTCAGGAGTGCGCACGTCCTTAGCAAGCGCGGCGCTGCCTAGGCACGCGCAATCCAGAAGTGCAATTAGAGGTGCACGCCAAGAAACAAGCCTCTTGGTGACACAAAGCGCGAGTCAAAAAAGCATGCACCCTCTAGACGAGCGCATACCGTCCTCAGGAGTGCGAACGTTCTCAACAACCACTCGTCTCCCAGATGTGTGCAAGCTAGGAGCACAAACCGTGAAGCACACGCACTGGGCGCACCTCGCACGTGCTCAGGACGCACCACGCGTGTGCCCAGGGTGCTACGCGAGTCCCTCCTGAGGCACTGTGCGCACTCAAGGGGCACTGTGGGCGTGTCCCACGGTGTTGTGCGTGCCCTCCAAGGGGGAGCTGCGTGCACACCTCCAAGGGGGAGCTGTACACGCCCCCTAGGGGGTGTTGTGCGTGCCCCAAGGGGACGCCCCATGCTATCACCCTAAGGAGATGCCCCACGTGTCTCCTAGGGGTAGGCTGCACATGCACGCTCCCAGGGGGTGCATCACATGCACGCCCCCAGGGGGTGGGTTGTGTGTGTGCACCCCCCAGGGGCACTGCATGTGCACCTCCAAGACACTTTACGTGCTCATGCTGTGTGCTTTTTTTAGCTTTTCATGTGCTCCACTTCGTATGCAGGATTGGTTATAATGATCTGAGAGATCGTTCCAGCATTTAATCTCCAATTACAGAGAAATTTGAGGAACAAATATGTTCTAGAGTCTATACAAAACTTCTTTCTTAACAAAAAAAAGGGCGCAAGGGAGGTGAAATCCACATACTAAAATAAAAAGTCACAGAAGAGGAAATAGATTGAAAGAAAAATCGTAGGAAAGGAGAAAATCTACAGAGTCTAAAGGAAACGTCAGAGATGCAGAGAGATGAAAAAATCCAGAGAACAGAGTTTCCTTTTCTTGTGTTTCAGCTAGATAGATCAGATAGATCTAGTGATCCAAAAATGAAAAGATCCAAATATCCAGCAATATAGAACCAGAAAAGCAGAAGTTACTGCACTTTAAGAGTTCCTCGTCTCCTCCGGCTAGAGCTTGGTGCCAGAGAAATCAGTCGACGTGATGTTCGGATCATCAACGGAAGGTACTAACGAACTTCAACTGCTACCAAATATCCCGAAAAATTAAAAGGGGAAAAATCATCTCTTTTTCCTACCCCTACGATTTGAGTGATTTGTAATTCTTCTTTTATTTTGCTGTAATTTCCATCAATGGCAATGAAAGAGAACTTCCCCAAATTTGGGCGTACAGAAGTTGGCAATTATAGTAAGCGCTTCACTTTACTAAAGAGAAAACAATGGTGTAATATGATGTTATTGTCATTTTTCTGGCTCCAAACCCATAAGGCATTATTGCTGGGTGACAGTCGAAAATTATGAGACATTATCACCCATTTACAAAGACAAGGCATTATCGTCTGTTGAAAAATATGAGGTATTATCACCCATTAACAAAGGCAAGGTTTTATTGCCTATCGACAAATATGAGGCATTATCACTGAGAACACTATGCTAGCCTTGTACAAGCATAGCCTGCGCACATTGGAACTGAATGTACGGGAATGGCATGCAAAAATCGCGTGCGCAGTCCTGATAGGCATGCATGACAGGAGCACTAGCTTTGATAGGCATGTGCAGTGCACCAATAGGTGTGTGCACAGCGCCCAATTGGGCCAGCTCTGTGTCTCAACACCCAAATGGGTGTGCATGACCCAACCAGGGCACACCAGTGCCCAACTAGGCGTGGACACAATGCCCCAACTGGGTAGTCTTGATGGGCTCACGCGATGAGCACCCTCAACCTCTATGTAGCCATGTTTTAAAGAAATTATAAGGAAATCAATAAGCAATTCTCTTAAAAACTTTTTGGACCAAGCACGCCACCCCCTGCATCCAAGTGAGCTATCCAGGTAGCTTGACCTCCATATAACTCGTGTGATATGATTCAAGAGGGGCATATATTTAACTATACATATATTTAACTATATTGGATAAGTAATATTTTTTCCAACATTCAAGAAAATTGAAGAAGATAATGGTTAAAATATCAATTTCACATGTTAAATATGCATTGAAATGTGTTCGAAGAAGAGAATGATGCATCATCTGAAAAGTTGTTGGGGGTCTTTCAATTTGAAGAGTATAAGAAATACCAAACAACCACCAACACGATAACTATTATGAGATACTAATAATATAATATTACTCTCACTACTAGTGTGCGACAGAAATTGGGTCAAGCTCAAGCCTAAGTTGTATCCAACAACAGACTCAAGATTCTCAAAGAAGAAGCATAACTTGTGAAGCCTGCATTAATCATGTGTCTTAAGCAATCAGATGTGAGGCTCAACCTAGTGTGATTCAGATCATGCATAAGGCTTGGTTCCATTTGAATCAAATCAGATGTGACACTTAGCTCCATGTGAACCAAAGCAGACATAGAGCTCAAACTTGCCTAAATCACTCAGTACATGATTATCATATGTTGCAATCTAAGGAATCTTGCATGGCCCACTTAGGGGGTAGGGCCCATGTCCGTATTTCAAAAAGACTCTTGCTTTAATATGGTCCACCCAGGGGGTAAGGCCCATGTCTATATTTCAAGAGGGCTCTTACTTATTACAAGCCAACATAGAGATCAAAATTATAATCTTCAGTCATACTCAGTTTCAGCATGCAATCCTAATGAAGCTCAGCTACCCGGAAAGAACAAAAGTGACAGCTGATCCACTTGCAAAGTAAGGCTTAAATAACTTATTCTTGTTGTAGAGTTTTATATAATAAGATTGATCAGTGCCCATCTAAACAAAGTACTTTCCAACCCAAGAAATGAGCTCTCTTTTCTAACCCTAAAGAAGCTCTCATGTCTAAGAAAAGCGAACAAAATCATCCAAAGCAGTGCTAGAAATGCTTTCGCCATGTGATTTGCGTCGATCTTGATGCACATACATATGGCATAGCCCACTGTATTGGGGACAGTTATTACCGATTCTTTATATTTCAGATGAGGCTATATTAATCATCCGAGCAACAGTCAATAATGGCAAATTGCAATATTCGGATGACTCAAAGGGAGAGGGAGAGAGAGAGACAACAGCTAGATGAGACTTCATCTTCTCACTATCGGTCTGCTTCAGTTCTCCTTCTAGTCTTTGAAGACATTTTAGTCTGATATAGGCTTAGTAAATACGAAAGAATTGATTCTTTTTTCTACATTAAGAATTGATTCAATATTTAACTAGGGGTCATGAATGAGATCTACGTAGTCCCCAAGGCTCTCCCATTTCCTCATATAATTATGAGGCTTACAGCATGTCCATCAACCATACCAACAGAGCACTAGCCTGAGACAAATTTCTATCTTGGCAAGAGGTTTTTTATAAGTTCAACAAGTGGAAAGTTAGTAAGATTTTCTGGTTTTGCAGATGAAAATATTCTTGTTTAACATAGCAAGACACACATCTTACCATCTATTCGGAAGATGAAGACGTGCAAATCAAGCAACTCAAAATTCCTTATGGAGCTCCTTAACCTCAATACAGAGTTCAAAATGACACTCGCATGTCTAAGCTCTCATGTGAGGCTTGTCATAATAGTCGCATGTTTCAGCTCCCATGTGAGGTTTTTCATGACACTCGCATGTCTCATGTCACATTCGAGGTTAGTCATGACACTCCCATGTTTCAATCAATAGGAGGCTCAAGTTGCATCCATTTTGTACCCAAGGTAAAAAAGCACAAGCCTTATTTTCAGTGTCGTGCAGTTTATAAGGGGCACTTGAAGAGGATTTCCTATCTAAAGCTCTCTCGAAATCAAAGTGATGCAATGACGACAGCAGGTTTGATCCCACCAATAAAACTAAAGCTTTCTTTGAGGCTCACGACCATCATGCTTGAATTACTAGGATTGACATACATCCCTCTGGAAGCTATTATTGAAATACAATGGCGTCCATGATGAAACTATCGATGCCTCAATTGCTTGGAAAGGGAACCATTCATCTCTCATGTCTCCATCTCTAAGCCTTCTCAGTAATGGAATTTTATTCCCAGAACGAAGCAAGCTATAATTTTTTGCTGTCACCTCTTACTCTCAAATAATTGAGGGTCAAATAGTTTGATACTTAAATCGCTCTAAGCTCAATCCCGACCAGCTTAAGAAAGACAAAGTCGGGTATTATAATTTAATGCTCTAATACCAAACAACTATCAAGCTGACGGGTATTCATGTTTGCATCATAAGAACATACATGCAGACACCTTGATATCGGTTGCAGTTATCCTACAACTGCTTGCCAAGATTGACAAACACATCATAGTTGCTTTCCAAGTCGATCAAAAACGTATTCTCTTCCGATCGTGTGTGACTTTATGTGATGATAGTGAAGATGAAGATCAGGAAGCTCCTAAATTCTATCATTATGGTCCAAAATCATTTCGAATGGTGACAAAATAGGATATAACTTCATCCAAAGTCATCTAAATGAAAGGTTATACTCACGGCCAAAATGTGAAGCTAACTCTCAACCCCACATAAACTTCAAGAAGCAAAAGGCTAAGGTTTGTGTCAGAGACTTAAGGCACTAGACCAACTAGCAACATTGCATAATATCTGATGAAGAAGAAACTCATCGTAACCAATCAAATGAGGACCACATTGGGGGTGGGACCTGCATCCAGTCAACCTTGCCGTTAAGCCCGTGTAAAGAGATGAAGACATGAGGCTAAGCTCATGTGAAGTAACTCATGCACAATGCTACGTCTACGTGGAATTCGAAGTTATGCTCACAACTAAATGCGAATCTGAGTCAGTATGCAAGGCTAAGTCAGCACATGAATCTAACTCAGTGTGCAAAGCCAAACTAGCACACAAGTCCAACCCCGCATATAACACAAAGTTATATTAAGCCGGTCGCGAGACTATGCCAGCTTAAAATGCGAGGCTAAGCCCGCTGTTATAGGGCTAAGGTTGCATCCTGAACGCGCAACAACAAATTGAGTTGTACCAAGAGCGCATCTCGAGAGCATTTAATAAGACAATTAAATGAAGAACTTTCAAAAAAAAGGAGAGTTGGATATAGCTATCGAAGGCCAATGATCATGACCCATAAGACTAGGGAAAAATTCGAACCCAAGTGGGAAGGACTTTTTGTAGTAGAAATCGTCTACTCAAATGGAGCCTATCACCTAATTAATCAAGATGGTGACAGGATAATGATGCTTATCAATGGCAAAATTCTTGAAGAAATACTATATTTAGCCACCTTAATAAAAAAGGGGGAAGGGGAGACTAATGAATCAACCGCCCAATGCTATCAAAAGCAACAGGAAGAGAAATCGAAAATTTCTTGCTATACCCATCATACTGAGGGTATTAATAAACCCGTAGCCTATAAGGAAAAGGGGAGAGAGAACGTTTGACATTTAAGCTCAAACAAAACTCCTAACAACTTATCATACTAAGGGGAATAGCATGTTCCAATGTTGGGGGTTTGTAAAAGCACATCAAATCCGTTCATAGTTGGGGGTTTGTTAAAAATTTCATAGCAAATTTGTTATAATATTATCCTATAAGGATACTCATAACCCAATGCTTCAAAAGCAAAGGGGAGAGGAATTCAAATTCTCGACAATTCCTTATGCTATGGTAAAAAGTATGAATCACTCAATGCTTCAAAAATGAAGGGAAGAGGTATCCAAGTCCTCACCAACCCTATCATACTGGGGATAGAAATAAACCGATGCCAAAAAAGCAAAGGGAATAAGGAACATTTGGCCTCTAAGCCCAAATAAAACCTTCGACAACTCATCATGCTGAGGAAAATAGTATGGCTAGCCCAACACAAACGGCGATTGGTAAAGGTATGTCAAATCTGTTAATAGCTCGGTGTTTGTTAAAATCCCCACAAATCTGTTATGTTAAGCTCTTACCTCTGATAACAAAATTCAAACTATCTTACCTCAATGCAAACAAATTTATCACGTTAAGCTCTTATCTCTAACAATGAGATTCAAACCATCTCATCTAAAAAAATTCAAACCTCTCATATTAAGATCTTACCTCTAATGGTGAACTTTGAATCATCACACACTACAATAAATAGTTTTTTCGTGATCCTAATCTGATCACCGGCTCTATCTGCCACCCAGACGAGTCATCTAGGTATGTGCAATTAGGAGCTTCTGCCGAAACAATGATCATGACTAGATCATCTTGATGTCTTCGCCAAAACTCTAGGCATGTGCAATTAGACACCTCTATCGAGACCCTATGGGTTTGTTTAACAGTACACCTCTACCCATGGTTTTTCGATCCTAATCCATCATTTTAACTTTTTCTGTTGGCCAGATGAGTCACCCCTTAATTCGAAAATAATCACCAGCTCTATCTATCAGTCATACGAGTCACATCATATTTAAAACACTCAGCTTGTTAAGATATTTCTGCACTCTTAACAAGTTCCATCTCCATGAACTCATCCACCAATTTTAAAAGAAAAATCCAAAGTATTTCAAAATTTT
Organism: Dracaena cambodiana; assembly: GCA_036321105.1. NCBI lineage: Eukaryota > Viridiplantae > Streptophyta > Magnoliopsida > Asparagales > Asparagaceae > Dracaena > Dracaena cambodiana. Next base: position 41,431,978 of record JAYEPQ010000004.1, read on the forward strand.
GCTAAACAAATGAATAAATAAAATTTTAAAAACTTTGGAGAGGGTCTTGTAGAACGAGAAAAATTATCCCCGCATTAATCTGAATCCAAAATACAAATTCTAATCCAAATCCAAAATCTGAATCCGAATCCAAATCCAAAACTCGAATTCGAATCCAAATTCAAAATCTAAATCCAAATCTAAATCAAATAATAATAATAATAATAATAATAATAATAATAATAATAAATATAAAAATAAAAAAGAAAAAGAAGAGGAAAGCCTCGCGAGTGAGAGGCAGAGAAAACCAGCTTGGATCTATAATTGACATCACTACCGATCTCTCCATTATTTTTTAAAAATTGTGTTACATATGAATAATTTTTATTTGAGATATCATTGGTATTTAATGCTTCAAATAAAAAACATAAAAATAAAAACAATAAAAGAAAAAAATATCAATATCCAGTCAAAGAGTTCTCTATGATTTCGTTATGGTAAAAGTTCATTATATCTAATACCATTAAGAAAAAAGAGAGCTTATATATGTAAATAAGTGTTAAAGAATGGTCCAAAATGATAAAAAAAAATAGAATATATTATTAAGCAAAAACTATTGGGTTGGCTAACCAAGGCCAAGAGTTGGTCGATCATGACCCATTATTAGTAGAGTAAAGGAAGGGATAGGTCATCAAATAAGAAAAATAACAAAAATAATACTCTAGATTGTTCGATTAGGAGCAAAGTTAAATTACCAATAATACCACAACAACAACAACAGCTAGTTGTTTTATCCCAAGTACTTGGGGTAGGCTACATGAACCAAAAAAGAATCATGCTGGATCAATCACGCTAGATCAATCACGTTGATAGTCCTTCTCCATTCATTTCTATCAAGTAATATCTCCTCATTTAGACCTTTAAAATCCATATATTTTGGTATCACTTCCATCAATGTTTTTTTCGGTTTTCTCTTCGTTCTTTTAACTTGTTCTAATTTGATGAACTTTCCTCGTCAAACTTATGCATATTTAGGCCCAGTTGCACATGACCAAACCATCATAAGTGATTTTTTTGCATCTTCTCATTGATGGGAGCTACACCTATCTTAGCAAAAATATCTTCATTTCTTACTTTATCTCTCCTAGTGTTGCCGTAGATCCAACGGAGCATGTGCATATCTGTTACACTTATCTTCTGTGAATGACATTTCTTTAAAGCCAAAATGACCAATAATACCAATAAAGAAAAAATAATACTCTAGATTGGTTGATAAATAATAGTGCTTATTGACCAATCATACTCAAAAGCAGTTTATAAATTGTGTATTAGCGGTATTAGTATTCTCTATCCAAGATATGGACTTGTAAGATAAATTGAAGAAAAACGCAAGTTCTAAAACTGATAGCCAACTATAATATAAATGTGTGTGTATCAAGGCTTTAAAAACATATAAAAATAAATGAAAAATTAACTAAATTTACGACAAATCTCAGATAAAGCATTTATCTTCATATTGCCTTATATGTACTTCATATAAACTTAAATTTCAGAAATAATGATTTTATATCTAAATTCCAACGTCCTCCCCTGTTGTATTAATGATAAATAGTTATTTCAATATATTAGCTTACATAGACTTTACTCCTAACAAAGCATAATTGTGATAATACTTTCCATATTAACAAGGTAATTTAGACTTAATGTCATTAATTATCTTCCTTTCATATCAACAAAATATATTATAAAGAGAAACTTGTCTTCATAACAAATTACAAATAAGCACTCTTTTTTTCTTTTTCTAAGTCCATCTGACCAACCCATGAAGGGTTGCGAGGCTGAACGAGGTGCGAAGAATGAATCTACACCCTCTTCCATTCTCAAGTGCAGAAATTGCTGGCCAGTTCCCACTCAATTCTTCGAGATCCCTTGAACAGAAGTAGGTCTCAAAGAGCCTCTCTCTTTTCCAAAAACGATGAACCGACAAACTACTGAATAATGCATAAGGTTGGGTATAACATAATGAAACAAACTACTAATGTGATGGTGGTAGAAATCCATGGTAAGACATGTCCGTCATTTGTAGTTGACTCTCTTACATGAGAATATATTGAGTCGTCAACATATCATAGTCTTCTCAAAATTTGTTTGAAATCTCAAAAAGAGCTTTCATAGTCTGACTAAGAGTGGGTTAAATGATGTCAAGTGTATTAGTGATAAGATAATCATGGCTATTTAAGATGTGTCCATCTTTTCTATGAAAATATTATATAATAGACATCATCAAAATATTCATGGATAGATGATAATGGATAAGATAATTGAGATGGAGATGGTTTAGTAGTAGGAGTGGACGTAGACTAAGTTTGAGTTTGGGGTGCTAGCTCATCAGGTTCATGCATGAGAAAAAGTTCTCGATATGCCATGCAAACCATTGTTATTATGTCAAGAGATACAATAAAACCTTTATTTTTTGATGCCTTACGTTAATGATATGTTGATAGTATGTTTTTGTGCTCAAGAGGTGAATGTTTTCGGTAGAAACAGGGTTGGATCTTTCCATTGCCATTGACAGAGAAAAATTACATATTATGAAAAATTCCTCTTTTTCGAATTACAATGAAAAGAAAAATAAAGAAACAGACAGAGAGGACTTTTAGATCGTCGCTCTCTTTTTACAGAAGATGTGGGATTCGAGGCAGCTATGGGGATTGGTCCTTTCCCCGTTGACGATCTGACGTCGATGGTTGGAGGCGAGCTCGTTCTTCTTCTCTGTTGATTCTTAGAAGAAGCACGAACTCTTGGACGGGAGAGAGATCTAGCCAAAGTTCTTCTCTTCTTTGGTTGCAAGACTTTGAGACTCTCGTGCGTAGATCGATCTGCCAAAGGATCCTCCTTGAGTTCTCTTAGAGGGTATTTATACGCCTCCGGTTGTTGAAGAGGTTTCCTTGTAGATAAGAACGAGATCCGGTTTCCTTATAGATAAGAACGAAATCCGGTTTCCTTGTAGATAAGAACGAAATCCGATTTGTGATCTCGATGAGATATTCAAACCTCTTGTTGACTTGATTTTCTCCAGATTCATTGAATCAGGTCCTGTTTCTGCACCCAAAATCAATTAAACTCAAATTAGAATTTAATTAGAATTTGTATGATTATCAAACTCTAATAAAATTAATTTAGAATTTATCATCCACAAATTAATTTGAATTTGATTAAAATTATAGAATTATCCAAACTCCAATAAATTTAATTTAGAATTTCTTATCCAAAAATCAATTTGATTTTAATTAAAATTTAGATTGCAAAATAATTGGAGATTGGACCAAAATACATTGTGTGCATGAAATCGGGGGCTTATTGCGAGAAATCGGGCGACCGAACTTGGTAAGCGAGCGATCGAACGAGACCGATGAGAGAGATAGAGAGAGATTTAATTTTTTTTCTTATTACACATGCCTTTTTACTTTTGCTCATTGAGCACCTTGGGAGCCTCTCCTTCTTGGGTGCGAGGCTGAGGTCACGGCCTCAAATATTTTTTTTTTAATTGCTTTTTTTTCTTTTTTTTTTCTTTCTTTTTTTTTGCATGGTTTGAGGATGCGAGCTTTGCATCCACGCGAGGCTCGCTTGGAAATTTTTTCTTTTTTTCTTCTTTTTCTTTTTTTTTTTTGCTTCAGCCTCGCATCCACGAGAGGCTGGGTGCGAGGCTGAGCCATGCAAAAATAATTTTAATTTTTTTTTCCTTCTTTTGGCCTCAGCCTCGCATCCACGCGAGGCTGCCTCGCGTGGGTGCGAGGCTGAGCCCTCTAATTTTTTTTTTCGTGTTTAAATTTTTCGGGAGACCTCTTCAGCCTCGCATCCACGCGAGGCTGCCTCGCGCGGGTGCGAGGCTCGCTGCCTTCTATTTTTTTTTAATTTGTTCAGTTTATTTCTTTTTCTCAGCCTCGCATCCACGCGAGGCTCAGCCTGGCGTGGGTGCGAGGCTGATTTATATTTTTTATTTTATTTTATTTATTATTATTATTTTTTAATTTAATTAATTAATTATTTATTATTATTATTATTTGAATTAGGATTCGTATTTGGACTCGGACTTGAACTCAGATTTTGAATCCGGATTAGATTCGAACTCGGATTTTAGATTCGAACTCGGATTTTGGATCTGGACTCGGACTTGGACTCAGATTTTGGATCCGGACTCAGATTCGAACTCGAATTTTGAATTCGAACTCCGATTTTCGATCTGGACTCAGACTCGAACTCGAATTTTAGATCCGGATTATTTTTATTGTTCTACAAGACCCCCTCCAAAGTTTTCAAAATTTTGCCTCTTCTGGAAATTTTGAAATACTTTGGATTTTTTTTTTTGAATGGGTGGATGAGTTTACAGAGATTGAACTTGTTATGCGTGTGGAGATACTTTAACAAGTTGAGTATTTTAACTGTGATGGGACTTGTTTGGGTTGCCAAACAGAGCCGATGACTTATCTGACAGACAGACATAGCCGACAATTACTTTCGAATCGAGATTGAAGAACCATGAGCAGAGGTGTTCAGAAAACGTACTCATGAGGCTTTGACAAAGATATCCTGTTAAGCATATCAAGACTGCTTGGTATGTTTAATGGGTTACCTTCTCTCTTTGCCTTTTCGGCATTTGATTGTTTCTACCCTCAGTATGATAAGACCGATCGAGGATTTTAACTACCTCTTGCCCCTTGCCTCAAGGGCGTTGGGCTGTCAGCTCATTCTTTCTTATCATAATAGGTAATCATTCAATAGATTGTTGGATTGTGACCGGGTGAGGGTCAAAAATCATGGGCAGAGGTGTTCAGAAAACGTACCCATGGGGTCTCGACAGAGGTGTTCAGAAAACGTACCGAGGTACCGGGTTAGGGTCCGAAAATCGTGACCAGAGGTGTTCAGAAAACATACTCACGATGCCTTGGCAGAGGTGTTCAGAAAACGTACCAAGGGGTTTCGGCAGAGGTGTACTGTTAAACATGCCGAAGGGGTCTCAGTAGAGGTGTTCAGAAAACGTACTGAGATGACCGTATTAGGGTCGGAAACCATGGGCAGAGATGTTCAGAAAACGTACCCATGGGGTCTTGGCAGAGGTGTTCAGAAAACGTACCAAGAAGTTTTGACAGAGGTGTACTGTTAAACATACCGAGATGATTGGATTTAAGTTATAAGGTAGCTCGTCCTGCCGACAGACAGAGCTGATGACTCGCCTGGCTGACAGACAGAGCCGGTGATCATGTTGGAATCATAGATTGCATTATTTGTGATTGCTAAAATCTTGCTGTCAGAGATAAGATCTTAATATGACAGGTTCACGGGATTTTTAGCAAACCCCCAGCTATCAATGGATTTGACATGCCTTTACCAATCGCCGTTCGCGTTGGGCTAGCCATGCTATTTCCCTCAGCATGATGAGTTATCGAAGGACATGTTTGGCCGTAGATGCCAAATGTTCCTTCTCCCCTTTGCTTTTAGAGCATTAGGTGGTTCACGCTTTTATCTCAGCATGAGGAGTTATCGAGGATTTGAATTCCTCTCCATTTTGCTTTTGGAGCATCAGGTCATAACTTATCATTATAAGATGGTATTGCAACAGATTTGTCACGGAATTTTTTTAGCAAACCCCCAGCTATGAACGGATTTGATATGCCTTTACCAATCGCCGTTTGCGTTGGACTAGCCATGCTTTTTCCCTCAGCATGATGAGTTGTCGAGAGTTTTGTTTGGGCTTAAATGCCAAACGTTCCCTCTTCCCTTTACCTTTTTGGTATTGGGCGATTGATTTCATACTCTTACCCCCAGTATGATAGGGTTGGCGAGAAAATTTTGATTTTTCTTCCTGTTACTTCTGACAGCATTGGGCGGTGGATTGACTAGCCTTCCCTTTTTTTTAAAGGTGGCTAGATGTAGTATTTCTTTAAGAATTTGCCATTGATAGGCATCATCATCCTGTCACCGTCTTGATTGATCAGGCGATAGGCTCCATTTGAGTAGACAGTTTCTACTACAAAAAGTCCTTCTCACTTGGGTTCGAATTTTCCCTTAGTCTTGTGGGTCAGGATTATTGGTCTTTTGACAGCTAAGACCAAGTCTTATTCTTTGAAAGTTCTCCATTTAACTTTCTTATTAAATACCCTCGAGATGCGTGCTTGGTACAACTCGATTTGTTGCTTTGCGTTCAGGCGTTTTTCATCCAAGACCTCTAATTCTTGGAGTCGCTTTTGATGTTTTCTTCTGTCGTCATTTTTGTAGCCAGCGCTACTCGCAGGGATGGGATTTGGATTTCCAAGGGCAATACTGCTTCGCAACCATACACCAAAGAGAAGGGCGTAGCTTTTGTTGGAGTTCGCACCGTCGTATGGTAAGCCCACAAACGCTCGCCTAACTTTTCATCCCAATCGCGGCGACTTGAAGAAACAAACTTTTGTAAAAGCTTTACAATAGTTTTGTTGAAAGTTTCGGCTAATCCGTTGGCTGCCGGATTAGAAGGCGTTGAAGCCACATCTTGAATTCTGAACTTGCCGCAGAATTTCACGAAGCCTTGACTAATGAATTGAGGCCCATTGTCGTGGATGATCCGTCGAGGCACACCAAAGCGGTAAATTACGTTGTGTTTGATGAATTTGACCACGTTCGTTGTCTTCACTTCTCTCATGGGGACAACTTCTGCCCATTTAGAGAAGTAATCGGTTATCGCCAATATGAAACGGTGTCCTTTGGAGGATGGCGGAGTGATCGGCCCGACAACATCCATTCCCCAAGTCTCGAACGGCCAACTGGCAGTCGATGTATGTAAGTACTCTGGAGGTTGGTGTATAAAATTAGCATGGACCTGACATGCATGACAACGCTTTGCATATGCCACTGTATCAGTGATCATCTTGGACCAGAAATATCCCAACCTTCTAATACGATCCCAAAGTTTTGGTCCAGGCTGGTGGGCCCCGCAGGTCCCATCATGGGTTTATTTAATCACTTCCTGAGCTTCGCTTTTTGATAAGCAACGAAGTAGGACGCCATCATGAGATCTTCGATACAGAGTCTGGAGCATGGCATTATAATAAAATTTTGCCGCCTTGTTTCTTATAGAAGCGGCTTCTTTAGGGTCCTCAGGGAGGATGCCATGCAATGTATAGTCCACAAGTGGAAAACGCCAGTCTCGTGGCTCAAACTTTATTCCAACTTGGTTCGCTTCGTCTACTTCCATGATTACTTTTGGGTGTATGAGTTCGCGACTTCCAATGGTAACATGCTTAGTTGACCCGCTCGGTACCGCCAGGGTCGCAGCCAGCGATGCAAGGGCATCGGCATATGTATTCTCGTATCTTGGTACATGGTCGATATAAAATTCTTCAAACTTGTTTGCTAGTCGCATTGCTGTTTGATGATACAGTATGAGGGCTTCATGCTTTACCTCATATTCTCCGGGCATCTGGTTAACGACAAGTTTTGAATCGCCATATGCTTCGAGATGCCTCACCCCCAGTTGCCAAGCTATTTGGAGGCCAGTGATAAGAGCATTGTACTCTGCCACATTATTTGTGCAGGGCTTGGTTAACGAGTATCCTTGAGGCACTATGTGTTTGTGGGGAGAAACCAGTACGACCCCCACGCCGACAGTATCTCTTCTTGCTGCTCCATCAACGAACAGTTGCCACATCTGTTCTTCTGAGACTGCATTAACTTCCGCAGCTTCATCTGGATTGTCAATTTGGAGTTTCGAGTTCTCTGGAACTGGGTGCTCGGCAAGAAAGTCTGCTATGGCTTGGCCTTTCATCGCTTTCTGAGGCACGAAATGCGTGTCGTAGGGAGACAATAATAACGCCCAATTGGCGAGCCGGCCGTTTAATGATCCTGGCTTTGTCATGAGCAATTTCAGTGGGTTTACCCGAGAAATGACATGTATCGTCTGACCAACTAAGTAGTGTCGCATTTTCTGGACTGCGAACACTAGCGCTAGGCATTCTTTTTCGATTGGGCTGTACCGATGCTCAGCACCAATCATTGTACGGCTCAAGTAGTAGATTGCCTGCTCCTAGTCTTGATCATTATGTTGAGCCAATAGAGCCCCTAGGGCGTGGTCCATTGCTCGCACATAGATCAGAAAAGGCTTTCCTGAAACAGGTGCCATTAACACAGGCGGTTTTGTGAGGTAATTCTTAATGTCATCAAAAGCTCGTTGACAATCTTCATCCCAGATGAAAGAGACTCCCTTCTTCATTAACTTTGAGAATGGCTGGCACCTTCCTGACAGATTTGCTATGAACCGCCGGATATATGCCAGCTTCCCTTGCAACCCCCTGAGTTCCCTCAAATTCCGTGGTGGTTGCATTTCTTTTATCGCTTTGACCTTATCAGGGTCCAGGTGGATTCCCTTCGAGGTAACAACAAATCCTAGGAACTTCCCGCTCGATACTCTAAGAAATGACTTGGTAGGATTCATCTTCAGTTGATGCTTCCTCATGATATTAAACATCACCCTCAAGTCTTGCAGGTGATCTTCTTTCTTCTTACTTTTAACGGCGAGGTCATCCACATAGCACTCAACGGTTTTACGTAAGTGTTCTTGAAAGATGACGCTCATAGCCCGTTGGTAAGTAGCGCCGGCATTCTTCAATCCGAAGGGCATCACTGTGTAGCAGTATATTCCGAGCGGTGTTCTGAATGTCGTGTGTTTCTCATCTTCTGGATACATTTTAATTTGGTTGTATCCTGATAAACCATCCATGAAGGACATCCGCTCAAACCCACACGTGTTATCAATCATGACATCCGTGATGGGGAGTGGGAATTCATCTTTTGGGCATGCAGCATTGAGATCTCGGAAGTCTATGCATATCCGTATCTTGCCGTTTTTCTTGAGTACCGGCACGATATTTGCTACCCAGTCAGGATGTTGCTCTTCGCGGATAAAGTCTGAGTCTATCAACTTCTTGACTTCAGACTCTATAGCTTCCATCAACTCGGGCTTGAAACGCCTTTGTTGTTGTTTTACAGGTTTAGCATCCGGCTTAATATTAAGTCGGTGCATGGCAACCTGTGGGTCCAAGCCTGGCATGTCTTCGTAGCTCCATGCGAAGACGTCAATGTACACTCTTATGAGGGACACGAGATTCTCTTTCTCTTGAGAAGTGAGAGTCTCGCTTATAAAGATGGGTTTCGGATCTTCTTCACTTCCCATATTGACTTGAACCACTTGGTCTTCAGTTGGCGGTTCTCTCTGCTCAAATCTGATATCCCATTGGATATCCATGTGTTGTGCCCAGGAATCCTCTGATTCTTCATGGCTTACTGAAACCATGTTCACAGCAAAGGTCTTGAATATTATACTTGTACCAACGTCAGAATCCCATTCTATGATTTCTTTAAGATTTTCTGATTCAGCTGAGTCTATGTACTCTCTTCCCAAGGATTCGGAAGTAGTAACATATCCCAACCCCCTGCGGGTTTTATGATAGTAATCGGGATTCTTTCCTCGTGGGACAAACGAACGTAAAAGGTTTCGTCGTCCTCTTCCGAAATTTAATCCCTGTTTTCGGTTGAAATCGTAGCCCATGCTTTTCATCATTTGATGGGAGATTGATTCGTAATGGCCAAATTGAGGTGCCGTTTGGTCATCGCTTTCACTACTTATGGTATGCTCGGGCCACGACTCAACTCGCCCGAATATTATCGGCTGTTGGTCTGGCCATCGAGCGGGCACCTCAAAAGTAGTCCCATCTACATTATGAATTTTGGTTTGCCCAGCAAACAACGACCATATTGGCAGATGGAATGCTGCTAGAGCCTCGCACTCGGATATGTTATCCACTTCTGTGCTTGTACAAGACGGAGTAGAATCCGAAGCAACAACAGGAACATAAGCAAAACCTATGTTTTCATTAATAATCCACTCGTTTGCCTCATCAGCAGCGCTGGTTACATCAAAATCATTAATATTGATTACAAAAGGATTTATCTCGAATTCGCAGTCTTCTTCATCTGCCGGCTCGGGTTCAGTGTCTGCTTCGTTGCCGTTGTCATAGTCCCATTTGACATTCTTTGTTGATTCCGCGGATGCCTCTGCTGTATCTCTATACAGCATGGCATCCGTGAAGTAGTTTTCCACCCCCTTGAAGGGCTGCTTGTCGGCAATCAACGTGTGGAATGTCCCCTGATCATCGCAATATTTCATACATTGGTGGAGAGTAGAGGGCACCACCATGTTGGAATGAATCCAAGGACGTCCTAAAAGTATGTTGTAAGAAGTGTCGGCATCGATGACATAACACGTCGCCTCTGACTTCAGACTTCCACTTTGGCAGCGAAGTCGAATCTTCCCCAAGGGATGGCTCCCATTGGAGTTAAAGCCAAAGATGGAAGTGTTGGTGGGCGTCAATCGGCTGACTGAGATCTCAAGTAATTGCATCAATCTCCTTGGGATGATACTTAAGGCAGACCCTGGGTCTTTGAGAATTCGGTCAACTTTAAGAGAGCCCATGTATCCTGTATAATACAAGGGTCTGTTATGTTTAAAGTTTTTGACCTGCATATCATCCGGCGAGAAGGTGATGCATGAAACCTGCCTCGTCACTTGGTTGCAGTGCGGGCAAGGTTCTTCAGCGTTCACAGGCGGCTCTTCGATTTGAGCCAAAAAGGCTTCGGAGTCAGCTAGAGCTTCCCTCAATGCGTCTCTGGTTGTCTTGGATAATCGCAACAACTCGTACAGAGTTATGCGAGCCGGTATGTTTGCTAGCTGGGCAAGCACATCAAACTTAAATGGCGCACCAGCTGCCTCACTATCCTTCTTTGTCCCCTTCTGAAAGCGGAGCTCCTTTTGTGTAGAGGGTGGCTCTTCATTCGTTGTGGTGTGTTCGTTGGGCCGCACTTTGGAGAAATCTTTGAGATAACTCCTCCCCGAACGAGTTCCTGATGGGCCTGCCTCATCTTGATGAGTGGCCAAAGCCGATGCTTCCGTTTTGGAATCGGTTAACATAGTTGCCTCATCGTGGTCATCACCGATGATTGCAGAAATCGCATGGCAATTTTTTCCTTTGCTCAGCTTCTGCTTATTAGATGAAGACCATTGCCCATCGTTCAAAAGATCCGGATGTACCCACATAATCTCACCTTTCTTCGTGGTGACTGGGGAGAGACCTTTTTCCTTCATATTATGTGGGTCCTGATTAACCAGCACCATTTTTCCAGCAGGCACTGGGGACACTCCTGCGGGAAACTCATTAGTTCCAACAGTTAGAGTGACCGAGTTAGCCGTCACCCTTTTCTGCTCTGACTTTAGTGTGATTACTTTGGCTTCGATTAGTGCTTGGATCTTTCTCTTTAATGTATAGCAATCCTTCGTAGCATGCCCCACGTTCTAATGATAGAGACAGTACTTGGGGTCGTTGGTCTTCCCCGCTTCCTCCGGCCTCGGATTGGAGGGAAATTGGAGTTGAGCAAATTGAAGAGCGTTACTGTTTGCTCATCTTTAAAGTCATAGACAGGTGCGGGGTACTGCTTGGGCGCGCCTTCTTCTTTTTGATCTTTGGCTTTCTGTTGCGGAGGCGTTCCTGCTGTCATAGCCTCTTTTCCTTTCGATCGAAAGTTTTGAGGATATCGTCGTCCTTCCGGGGCGTTTCTTGTGGGGCGTTGTTCTCCCAGGCGGCGGATGAGATTTTCAGCTAGTTCGCTTTGCTTAACTAGCTCTTTCCAGCTTTTAGATTCCACCACTCCTATTTTGACCAATATCTCGGTTTGCAGGTTGTGTTTGCATGTCTCCACCAATGTCTCCTGCGACATGCCATGCGGGCATCGCATTGACATCTCGCGGAAACGCTCGATGAAACTTTTAACTGTCTCATCCTCTTTTTGCTTATTTGCTAGAAGAGAGTGAATGGATACTTCGGTGTCATCTTCGAAGAAGCGAGTTAGGAACTCCCTTTCCACATCAGACCAAGCATTAATGGTTCCCGGGGGCAACTGCATAAACCAAGTAAATGCAGACCCTCGCAGGGTACTTGCAAAATTTTTTGTCATCACTGGGTCATTGCCCATGAGATGGCCGGTCTGTGAAAGGAAGTAGTACATATGTTGGTTCGGAAATCCCTTCCCATCATATGACTCTAACTTGAGAGGCTTATACTTTGCTGGAAATGGGGTGGACTCCCACTCTATCGGGTAGGGTCTCGTGATCCCTGTTTCTTTCAATCCTTTGCGGTGCATCAAGGCCTCTATCTGGTTTTGAAGCTTCTACATTTTTTCGGCATGAGGATCAACGTAATATTCGTCCTCACTGCCTTTTCTCCGTTGTCTCGGTTAGATTCAGCTTCATCCTTCTTGGTTTTATCACGGTTGGATTCACTTTCATCCTTCTCTTTATTAGTTTTATTAAAAGAGGAAGAACCCCCTGTACCGTCTTCTGTGATTGTTTTCCAGGACCTTCGCAAGCATCGCTTTGAGGTCTTCGATGCTTTTTTGTTGCTCCTGGATGAGGCGTTCTTGTGCCTCAATCCTCTGTCTCATCTCGACCGATGGTTCAGCCATATGAACTGTCCCCCTGTCGGACCAAGAGGAAGCATACGATCGTGGCGTTGCTATGGCCGAGTGATCGCTAAATTCTTCATATCCTTCATCAAGACCCCTTGCCAATTTTTTGTAATTGCGGGGAGCTGCCACACCTGTCTAAGGCGTGTGTGCTAATAAGTCTTTTCTGCCTCGATGTCAGAGACATACCCTCCTGAGACTGGCTTCTTGCCTTTACTCACCATATTTGATGTGAAAATGGGCAATTCTTAGTCCGAGTCCGAGTCTCATCTCTGCAGTCATCTTTTCTTTGGTGTAAGATTCTGGTGCTGACAGTCGGCTGAACACCAACGTTCTCGGGGATTCACAGCAACAGTGAGTCAAAACTGTGGCAATTAATTTTTCGCAGCAGCATGACTGATGGGACTGTGCGGCTTCCCTTTTTTTCGTCAGATAACTTCGTAAATCCGGAGTTTCTTCTAGTGGTGCAGATATGACCATCTTTTGGGAACGGGACTTGCCTCTTGGGTTATGTCTACTCATCCAGACAGATGGCTCCGAGAAATTATAGAAGTTATGTTTCTTAACTCCAAGTCTAGTTCGATGTTCACAATTAATTTTGGCATGTCTTGCATGACCCTGTTGGGTAGCTTTGCATCCTTCTGTTCTTGTGTGAAGCTGAGGCTTGACTCTTGCCTCGCGTGCTGGTTTAGACTTAGTTTGGTTTTGAAATTTATTTATGCCATGCTGGCATCTAGTCTTATTCATGCCAAGCTGATGAGTGCAAGGCTGAGTTTTGCTTGGCTGAGAGGTGCTAGGCTGACATTTGCCAGGATGAGAGGTGCTAGGCTGACCTTTGCCAGGATGAGAGGTGCAATGCTGCCCTTTGCCATGATGAGAGGTGCAAGGCTGCCCTTTGCCACGATGAGAGGTGCAAGGCTGCCCTCTGCCACGATGAGAGGTGCAAGGCTGACCTCCGTCAAGTTGATTGGTGCAAGGCTGACTTTTTCTAGGATGAGAGGTGCAAGGCTGCCTTTGGCCAAGCTGATGGGTGCAACGCTGACCTCTGCCAGAATGAGAGGCGCAATGCTGACCTCTGTCAGGATGAGAGGTGCAAGGCAGCCTTTGGCCAAGCTGATGGGTGCAACGCTGACATCTGCCAAGCAGATGGGTGCAAGGCTCCCCTTCGCCAAGCTGATGGGTGCAAGGCTCCCCTTCGCCAAACTGATGGGTGCAAGGCTGGTCTTCACCAAGCTGATGGGTGCAAGGCTGTTTTTGAGCCTGACATCCTCCTTGCTTCATGCTAGACTGATTTTGAGCCTGACATGCAAAACGAGCTTTGAGTCCGGTTGCGTGCCCTTCGATTCCGGTTGCGGATTTGGGTCCATTTTTGTGCCGCGATAGGTTCTCCTTTGGCATCATATGCAGCGAGCTCGCTGAACATTGGAAGAAACATAGTTGGCTTTGATGAATCATAGTTCGGAGATCCAAGGGGCTGTTGATGAATCAACGCTTCCTTGTCATCCAAAACCATGAAGTCCTCCTTTTGTTCAGAGTTAGTCTTTTCATGCTTCCGCCGTGCAGATCTCTTATGGCATGGACTCGATGAGTCCGAAGATACGTAATCTTCATATTTCTGCTGGTCGACTTCGATTACCAGCATCTCGACCGTCTCTCCAATCTTGTGGACATCAGATTGGACCACCATCTCTTCTTCAGTATAGGAAATCTCTCCCATTGTGGTCGCCAGTCTGTTTTCAGTAGAAACAGAGTTGGATCTTTCCATTGCCATTGACAGAGAAAAATTACAGATTATGAAAAATTCCTCTTTTTCGAATTACAATGAAAAGAAAAATAAAGAAACAGACAGAGAGGACTTATAGATCGTCGCTCTCTTTTTACAGAAGATGTGGGATTCAAGGCAACTATGGGGATTGGTCCTTTCCCCGTTGACGATCTGACATCGATGGTTGGAGGGGAGCTCGTTCTTCTTCTCTGTCGATTCTTAGAGGAAGCACGAACGCTTGGTCGGGAGAGAGATCTGGCCAAAGTTCTTCTCTTCTTTGGTTGCAATACTTTGAGACTCTCGCGCGTAGATCGATCTGCCAAAGGATCCTCCTTGAGCTCTCTTAGAGGGTATTTATAGGCCTCCGGTTGTTGAAGAGGTTTCCTTGCAGATAAGAACGAGATTCGGTTTCCTTATAGATAAGAACCAAATCCGGTTTTCTTGTAGATAAGAACGAAATCCAATTTGTGATCTCGATGAGATATTCAAACCTCTTCTTGACTTGATTTTCTCCAGATTCATTGAATCAGGTCCTGTTTCTGCACCCAAAATCAATTAAACTCAAATTAGAATTTAATTAGAATTTGTATGATTATCAAACTCTAATAAAATTAATTTAGAATTTATCATCCAAAAATTAATTTGAATTTGATTAAAATTATAGAATTATCCAAACTCCAATAAATTTAATTTAGAATTTCTTATCTAAAAATCAATTTGATTTTAATTAAAATTTAGATAGAATTGCAAAATAATTGGAGATTGGACCAAAATACGTTGCGTGCATGAAATCGGGGGCTAATTGTGAGAAATCGGGCGACTGAACGGGGTAAGCGAGCGATCGAACGGGACCGATGAGAGAGATAGAGAGAGATTTAATTTTTTTCTTATTACACATGCCTTTTTACTTTTGCTCAGTTTTACTTTTGCTCAGTGAGCACCTTGGGAGCCTCTCCTTCTTGGGTGCGAGGCTGAGGTCGCGGCCTCAAATATTTTTTTTTAATTGCTTTTTTTTTCTTTTTTTTCTTTCTTTTTTGCATGGTTTGAGGATGCGAGCCTCGCATCCACGCGAGGCTCGCTTGGAAATTTTTTCTTTTTTTCTTCTTTTTTTTTTTTTTTTTGCTTCAGCCTCGCATCCACCCGAGGCTGGCCTCGCGTGGGTGCGAGGCTGAGCCGTGCAAAAATAATTTTAATTTTTTTTCCTTCTTTTGGCCTTAGCCTCGCATCCACGCGAGGCTGCCTCGCGTGGGTGCGAGGCTGAGCCCTCTAATTTTTTTTTTTTTCGTGTTTAAATGTTTCGGGAGACCTCTTCAGCCTCGCATCCACGCGAGGCTGCCTCGCGCGGGTGCGAGGCTTGCTGCCTTCTATTTTTTTTTTTAATTTGTTCAATTTATTTCTTTTTCTCAGCCTCGCATCCACGCGAGGCTCAGCCTGGCGTGGGTGCGAGGCTGATTTATATTTTTTATTTTATTTTATTTATTATTATTATTTTTTAATTTAATTAATTAATTATTTATTATTATTATTATTTGAATTAGGATTCGTATTTGGACTCGGACTTGAACTCAGATTTTGGATCCGGACTCAGATTCGAACTCGGATTTTGGATTCGAACTCGGATTTTGGATTTGGACTCGGACTTGGACTCAGATTTTGGATTCGGACTCAGATTCGAACTCGGATTTTGGATTCGAACTCAGATTTTGGATCTGGACTCAGACTCGAACTCGAATTTTAGATCTGGATATTTTTATTGTTCTACAGTGAACAAGTTAAAAAGGAAACTATCTAGCAAGTTTATAAGAAAAGATATGTGAACCTGATTCTTGATATGCGAACTATCAAGGATAGAGTGGCTAGTAAGCTGACTCTATCATAGACTAAATATGTCAGAAAGATTCTAAAAAAGTTTAGTATACATGATGCTAAGCCAATTAGCATTAGGTAGTCAATACTAGCTATTTAAAGAATATCACACACTATGTAGACAAAGTGTGCTCACATAAATCGGATACCATATGCTTCTATTATTGGTAGTCTTATGTATGCTATGCTGTGTGCCAAACATATGGCATATGCAAAGGGGTTGTGAACAGGTATATGAGTAATCCAAAGGAGTATTAGGAGGTCGTCACATGGATTCTTTGATATTTACACATTACATGGTACTGCTATTAGTCGGGTCTCTCAATTATAATAGATTGTTGCTCTTTCTACTGCAGAGACTGAGTAAGTTGCCATAGCAGAGGCTAGCAAAGGGATGATTTGGTTGCGAGTTTTCTTAATCAAATTGGTAAAGAAACAAGATATTAGTACTGTGTATAGTAATAGTCAAAATTCCATTTGTCTTATTAGAGTTCCATTTGTCTTATTATGAATTCAATATTTTATTCAAAAAAAAAGCATATAAGAAAGAAGAACTGTTTCATGCATGATAATTTAAAAAGTAAAAAAATATTATTTAAGAAGATCCGAAGAAAGGAAAATCCAACTATGCTAACCAAGACAGCTAATAAACTGTAGCTATACATAATTTCAAGTGTCCTGGAAGTGTTAGGTTTCAGGGTGAGCAAGCAAGGCATGTTCATAACGTTGATGAGAAGAAATAGATGGATGTAAATAAATTCAATCTCTAAATGGAGAGATTATTAACTTATATGGAGCCTAAAAGTATTGTACGCCAAATCTCCAACTACATAAATCCACCTTCATGGAAAGATGGTGAAGGGTGATTTGGAGTAGCACCCCCTCACCTGAAGAGGGCTTTGAGGGTGTAGCCTCGAAAAAATATTTAGAACGGCACTTAGGTATTTTCACATATTAGGGGATTGTTGTCCATATATATATATATATATATATATATATATATATATATATATATATATATATATATATATATATATATATATATATATAAAGAGAGAGAGAATAATGGAAATAAACCGCCATCTCAAGTAAGTTACCTGAATTGCAGTCCATTTCCACTATTTCTAATAATTTTTCTCTCAAAATTCTTTTTTGGATTATGATCTAAACTTTTTAGGATTACTTATACCAAATTTTTTTATTTAGTTTTGATTTGGTCTTCTATCAAATAGAAACAAAATTGATGATTTTCAGTGAATACAACATTTGTATTCACTTGAGAAAAGGGTAAACATACTTCAAAATTCATGAAATTTAATCTTAAATAAATATAAGGAAGTAGAGATTATGTTCCTAAAAAATATAAAAATTAATGTTAACATTACTTTTTTGCTGCTGACTCATGTAATTTACTTGATCTGGTAGCTCATGGTCAGCAATTATATATATATATATATATATATATATATATATATATATATATATATATATATATATATATATATATATATATATATATATATATATGAGAAAATGGAAAATTCACTAGCGGTGAAGGAAGTTCCTTCACCACCGCTTAGGTAGCCCAATAAAATTATTACACGTGGCGCCACTCAAGGTAACAAATAAAAGAATTTTCTTAATCACCCTTTGAGTAACGCTATGTGTAATAATTTTATTGGGCCACCTAAGTAGCGGTGAAGGAACTCCCTTCACCGCCGTTGAATTTCCCGTTTACTCTCTCTCTCTCTCTCTCTATATATATATATATATATATATATATATGAGGAAAATGGAAATGAGCTGACCGCTCAAGCAAGTTGCCTGAGCTGCAGTTCATTTCCACTATCTATAATAATCTTTTTAAAAAAGTTTCTTTTGGATTATGATCTCGACCCCTTAAGGTTCACTCATACCCAATTTCTTGGTTTTAGTTCTGATTTGTTCCTCAATCAAGTTAATACAAAATTAACGGTTTGCAATGAATAAGACATTTTGTATGCATACGATGAAAGGGTAAATGAACTTCAAAATTTATGGAATTTAATCTGAAAGTAGTTAAAGAGATAGAGATTGTAATTGGAGAAAATTCATTGGATCATTATAGTTTTGCCGCTAGCTCACGTAACTTTTCCTAAGCTGGCAGCTCACCTACAGTAATCTCTCTCTCTCTCTCTCTCTCTCTCTCTCTCTCTATATATATATATATATATATATATATATATAGGCTAGGCTACTATTAATATTATTAGATTGTTGATAGTATTGACCAAGATTTAAGAATGGAGAACTAAAAATGAAAATCCATTCCGGTATATGTGATCTATTCTTAATAAATTATCAATAAATAAAGTTTTATAATAATTGGATTTTATTTACTAATAGATCAAGCATTTAAAAATTCGTAAATTTTATGAAAGTAATGCAGGCATTATAGTAAAAGAAGCTCCAAATAGAATATAAGAGTTTGAAATAACCATACCAATACAATCCCCTGGCTAAAATTTCCAATTTAATCGGCTATTATCTCATGACTAAAATCTCTTTCTTTTGTCAATTTTGACAATTGCACAATTGTAAATTTGCATGAAGGAGTGAGTGGGAGAGTACTTTCTCCCTATACTTGCATTAAATACACTCCATCGCCCATCGCACTCAGCCTTACTTGAGTACATATAGACTTAACCTTGTTCCTTCTTCTCATTTCAGTACTCTTCCTTATCTTTCTTTTTCTCCTTTCTCTGCAAGCCCCAATCTTAGTAGCTCCTACTGGACCCAAGCAAATCTCCTGCCAAGCTTCTCCTTCAGACCTCAAGGCCAAAAATCATTAACAATAACTGCACTCCAAGTACATATAATTACATTAATTTTAGCTATAAACTCTCTTCTCTCAACTCTCTCTCCAACAAGAACCCCTCGGATCTACTAATTCCAAGTGGTTTATTTCTTACATTGAGTTCATGTTGTTAGTTCAGCAGTTATCGATATTTTGATCATAATTTTTAATCTATAACTCCATATAAATTGATTCTGGTCCCATTTGAAAGAGAATTCGATTTTTACAATTTTAATGTTTTACATATTAAAGGGAGATACCATAAAGGTGATCAACGACATAGTCTTGTATTTTCTGGTATGTTGTTGACCATTCTCCAGCTCTATGTTGACAAGATCGTAGTCCTGGGCTCATGAGATACTCATAATAAGCGAACCATCATTGTTTAGTTCAAATTAGATGATAATAATATAAAACTTCAGATTTCAACCTGTAACCGTGCTCACTAAGTAGTAAAATCTTGATTTACCTGTTTTCTATAGAAACTTTCTAATTTTGTTCTTTATATTTGCCATTACTCTATATTTATGTATCTCTTGTATTATTGTGAGTACACACTTAATTATTTATTGCCGGATTTGACCCATGGGTTATCTTCATATGCTCAAGTGTCAAAGACCACATCACAGAGGACTAGATTGACCCGCCCTTGATGATACATAATTCCAAGATCAAGCCAACCTCTAGAAGCTTGTTGAAACTTTACTCTTTTGTTGTAAATACTTTTGCCTCTTAGCCATGATACTCGACGTTAAATTTAAAACCTTTTGTATTGTGACTGGCTCCTTTTTGTCTGATTGGGTGCTTGTATCTAAATTCAACCGAGCTACTTACTATCATATTTCCTTTTCAATAGTTATATTATGGATGATATTATGTTACATTTTGGACCGTAGCAATATCAGATCCTTTTTGTGTCTACTCTAAATACGTTATGTTATGAAGGGTTTGAATACTGGTTTTTGGTTATATGTCAGTAATATCTTACCCAATAATGAAATACCATCAAAACTTTTAGGATATAATTTAGTGAATTACAAGTTTGACAATGAAATTATATAGATTTTGAGGAGAAAAAAATTCAATAAATCATAAATATTTTTCCTGTTTGCGCGAAGCCTCTAGACTCCTACTTTACTTCGAATAATAGTACTTAGGCGTACATCCTTATGAGTTATTTGGGGATAGGATGACATCACTATCAAAGGCCAACTATATTTATGAGCAACTCATCAAAATCACTCTTTAGGGTCGGCTTGCTTTATTCATGCTGCTGAGATTGTTGTTGGCTAAAAACTTTTAACATGCTTCTAAGAGATCCGTTTTTTTCCCCTAAATGTTTATATTATTAATCTGCAAATTTAAAAGCAATTAAGAAATAATCCTATTTATAAGAAATAATGCTATAAATAAATGAAGGACAAACAATATCAATTAATTCACCAGGAATTTGCTCTGATGCTATATACGAGTCTGTTCTCTTTTCTCATAGTTTTTTCAGAGAGCCGAACTCCTTTCTTAGTCTTTTTCCTCCCTCATAACGCACTATAGAGTTTCGGGAAATTCTAAATGAGCCTACCCTTTTGTTAAGTGAACCCCTTGCTAAGTGAGCCCACCCTATCTTTTGAAACAAGAGGGTTTTACAAAGTGAGCCCACCCTTTTTTCCATCCCTTTCCTATCTTTTATTTTCTCCCCATCTTCACCTACGATTTGTGCCCTTTCCCAAAATCCTTCACCCACAATCCGCGCATGAGGCCCTATCCGAAGTCCCCTGACCCAACCTGCCACGATCCTCTCCGTTCCATCACCTCTCAGTGCAAGAGAAGGGAGTTTATGGAATGGAGAAGGGTAATGCTATTATGGAGAAGACAATGGAAACTTAGTAAGAAAAAATAATAATAATAATAATATAAAAAAGCTTGTAATTTTTTTAAAGTTCGAGAAGTGGGCTCACTTAGCAAAATGGTGGGCGCATATAGAAGCTCCACAGAGTTTCTTCCAAAATAAAATAATATATATATAGTTAATGGTCATCATTTATATTGTGGTGTACGGGTACATGAAAATTTTGTAGCTTAATTGAATTCTTAGGCAAATTCAGGTTTAAATTACGGACCGTGACACCTTTAGATCAAATTACATTCTCCAATATTATTATCCAAATTGGATTCAGTCTACACTACATCCATTCCAACTTCAAAAATCCACAACCTGCCATTTTTTTTTTTTTTTTTTCTGGAGTTAAAGATTCATTCGCGATTCAATCTTAAGGTTAGGTGTAAATGGCTAAATCGAACTTGTGTCAGTTAAGAGGAAGCTTAGCCAGCTTAGGTTGAAGTTTATACTTTCACTTGATGAAATAGACTTGGAGGAAAAAGCAATACAAATTTAGTGAGGGATCGGACCAGAAGCATTATAAATTTAGTGAGGGATCGGACCAGGCTTGAGCATAACTCAGTCGAAACAATACATAATAAAGTAATTGATAATATATCTCTAGAAGTTAAGTATCATTCCTTTTTATAATGAATGTAGGCACTAAGTAATAAAACAATCTGTTAAAAGAAGAGTGCCAGACGTCCGCGTCCAAGCGCCCGAAACCCAAAAGTGCAACTAGAGGCCTCTTGGCACCGCGAAGCACGCATCATAGAATGTGCACAATCCAAACGAGTGCATCCCATCCTCAGGAGCGTGCACGTCCCCAACAAGCACACGCTGCCTAGGCGTGCGCAATCCAGAAACGCAACTAGAGGCACAAGACTCTCGGCACCGCGAAGTGCGCATTGAAGAGCGCACACCATTCAAATGAGCACATCCTATTCTCAGGAGTGTGCACATCCTTAGCAAGCGCAGCGCCGCCAAGGCATGCGCAATCTAGAAGCGCAACTAGAGGCTAGTGCCGAGAAGCACCCCTCTTGGTGACACAAAGCACGCGTCAAAAAAGCGAGCACCCTTCAAACAAGCGCATACCATCCTTAGGAGAGTGATCGTTCTCAACAAGTGCTTGTCTCGTAGGTGTGCACAAGCCAGGTGCACAAACCGTGAAGCACATGCATAGGACGCACCCCGCGCACGCCTAGGACGCGCGGTCAAGCACACCTCGTGCATGCCTATGGCGCTGCATGCGTCCCTCCTGAGGCTCTACACGCTCACTCAAGGGGTGCTGCAGGCGCTCCCCGGGGTGCTATTCGTGCCCTCCAAGGGGAGTTGTACGCGCACCACCAAGGGGGAGTTGTACGCACCCCCTAGGGGTACGGCGCACACACGCCATGGGATGCCCCACGCTCGCGCCCCAAGGTGATGCCCCGCGTACCCCCCTAGGGGGCTGCACGCTTGCGCCCCCCGAGGGGGCTACACGCGCACGCCTCTAGGGGGTGGGCTGTGCCTGCGCGACCCCCAGGAGACACTGCACATGTGCCTCGGAGACGCTGTGCATGCTCGAAGCACTGCACGCTCATTTTGAGCACTTTGTACGCTCTGGTTCGTGTGCAGAATTGGTTATAACGATATGAGAGATCGTTCCCATGTTTAATCTCCGATTACGGAGAAATTTGAGTAATAGATACATTCCAGAGTTTATAAAAGACTTCTTTCCTGACAAAAAAAGGAGCGAGGGAGGAGAAACCTATAGACTAAAAGAAAAAGTAACAAATGAGGAAATTGACTGAAAGAAAAAGTCACAGGAACGGAGAAAATCTGTAGAAACTAAAAGAAAATGTCAGCGACGTAGAGAGATGGGAAAATCCAGATAGCAGAGTTCACTTTTCTTCTCTTCCAGTCAGATAGATCAGTGAGATTCAGAGATTCAAAAAAGAAGAGATAGAAAGATCAAGCAATAGAGAACCAAAAAAGCAAAAGTTACAGCACTTCAAGAGTTCCTCCTCTCCTTTGGCTAGAGCTTGGTGCCAGAGAAATTAATTGACGTGACATTTGGATCGTCAACAGAAGACAGTAAGGAACTTCCACTGCTTCCAAAGATCCCATAAAAATTAAAAGGGAAAAAGTCATCTCTTTTCCCTACCCCTATAATATGATTTGAGTGGTTGTTCTTCTTCTTTTATTTTATTGTAATCTCCATCAATGGTAATGAAAGAGAACTTTCTAGATTCGGGCATACAAGAGTTGGCGACTACAATGGGCACCTCTCTTTACTAAAGAGAAAATAGTGGTGCAATCTGACGTTATTGTCATTTTTTTGGCTCCAAACCCGCAAGGCGTTATTGCCGGGTGACAACAAAAATTATGAGGCATTATCACCCATTAATAAAAACAAGGTGTTATCACCTATCAAAAATTATGAGGCAATATTGCCCATTAACAAAGGCAAGGTGTTATCACCTGTCGATAAATATAAGGTGTAATCGCCGAGAATACTACGCTACATGCACAAGCACAGCCCTGCGTGCACCGAAACAGCATATAAAGCAATGGCATGTGAAAATTGTGCACACAGTCCTGATGGGCGTGCCCAATAGGAGTGCCAGCTTTGATGGGCGTGCACAGCGCCCTAGCTATGTGCGCATGCAGTGCCCAACTGGGCGGGCGCTGCGCCTCAACTAGGTGCACTCACACAACGCCCAACTGGGCATTGCGCGCAGTACCCAACTGGGCATGCGTGACCCATCCAGGGCACGCCAGTGCCCCAACTAGGCACCGGTGCAATGCCCCTACAGGGCAAGATTGATAGGCGCACACGATGCGCACCCTCAACCTCTATACAACCAAGTTTTTGAAGAAATTTATAAGGAAATCAATAGCTAGTTCTCTTAAAACTTTTTGGTCTGAGTGCGCCCCCCCTACACCCCTGATAGGTTATCCAGGTAGCTCGACCCCCGTATAAGTCGCGCGATATGATTCGAGAGAGGCATATTTAACTATATTGGATAAGTAATATTTTTTCCAACACTCAAGAAGATTAGGGAAGATAATGGTTAAAATATCAATTTCATATTTTAAATGCATTGAAATGTGTTTGAAGAAGAGAATGATGCGTCATATGAAACAGTTGTTGGGGGTCTTTCAATTTGAAAAGTATCGAAAATACCAAACAACCACCAACATGGTAACTATTATGATGCTAAGAATATAATGTTACTCTCACTATCAGTAAGATAGAAATTGGGTCATGCTCAAGTCTAAGTTGTATCGAACAACAGACTGAAGATCCTCAAAGAAGATGCATAGCTTGTGAAATCTGCATTAATCATGTGTTTTAAGCAATCAGATGTGAGGCTTAGCCTAGTGTGATTCAGATCATGCATAAGGCTCAGCTTCATCTAAATCAAATCAGATGTGAGGCTTAGCCCCATGTGAACCGGAGCAGACATAGGGCTCAAACTTGCCTAAATCACTCAGTACATAATTATTATACGCTGCAATCCAAGGAATTTTGCATGGCCCATCTAGGGGGTAGGGCCTGTGTCCATGTTTCAAGAAGACTCTTACTTTCGTATAGCCCACCGAGGGGGTAGGGCCCATATCTGTGTTTCAAGAAGGCTCTTACTTATTACAAACCAACATGGAGATCAAAATTATAGTCTTCGGTCAGACTCAGTTTCAGTATACAATCCTAATGAAGCTCGGTCACATGGAAAGACCAAAAGAGATAGCTGAACATACGACGTAAGGATTAAATAACTTATTCTTATTGAAGGGTTTGATATAATAAGATTGATAAGTACTCATCCAAACAAAATACCTTCCAACCTGAGAAAAGGGCTCTCTTTTCTAACCATGAAGAAGCTCTCATGTCTAAGAAAAGTGAAAAAAATCATCCAAAGCAATGCCAGAAATGCTTTCACCCTGTGATTTGCGCTGATCTTGATGCACATACATATGGCATAGCCCACTGTATTGGGGGTAGTTATTACCCATTCTTTATATTTCAGATGAGGCTATATCAATCATCCAAGCAATAGTTAATATGGCGAACTGCAATATTCGGATGATTCAAGAGAGAGAGAGACAAACAACAACTAGATGAGACTTCGTCTTCTCACTATCGGTTTGCTCCAGCTCTCCTTCCAGTCTCTGAAGACACTTCAGTCTGATCGAGGCTTAATAAATACCAAATAATTAATTCTTTCCTCTACATCAAAAATTGATTCAATATTCAACTGGGAGTTATGAATGAAATCTATGAAGTTCTCAAGGCTTCCCAATTTCCTCATGTGATTCATGAGGCTTACAGCATGTCAATCAACCATACCAAAAGATCTCTAGCCTGAGACAAATTTCTATCTTGGCAAGAGGACTTTTATAAGTTCAGCAAGTGGAAAGTTAGTAAGACTTTTCAGCTTTCTGGTTGAAAATATTCTTATTCAATTTAGCAAGACGTGCATCTTGCCATGATTCTAGAAGATGAAGATGTGCAACTCAAATAACTCAAAATTCCTCATAGATCTCCTCAGCCTCAATATAGAGTTCAAAATGATACTCGCATGTCTAAGCTCTCATGCGAGGCTTGTCATGACACTCGCATGTCTTAGCTCCCGTGCGACCTTTGTCATGACACTCGCATGTCTCAGGTTGCATTCGAGATTTGTCATGACACTCGCATATTTCAATCCACAGGAGGCTCAAGTTGGTTTTTGTATGTTGAAATCATCACACAAGACTCATCTTCAGGAGGGACAAGTCTTATTTTCAGCATCGTGTAGTTTATAAGGCACACTTGAAGGTGGTTTCCTCTCTAAAGCTCTCTCGAAATCGAAATGATGCAACGACAATAGCAGATTTGAACTCACTGCAAGCTAAATCTTTCTATGAGGCACATGACCGTTCGTGCATGCATTACTGGGCCTAACATACATCCCTCTGGAAGCTATTATTGAAATACAATGGTATCCATGATGAAACTATTGATGCCTCAGTTGCTTGGAGTGGGAACCATTCATCTCACATGTCTTCATCTCCAAGCCTTCTCAGAAATGGAATTTTACTCCAAGAACAAAGTAGGGTATATTATTCTCCTGTCGCCTCCAACTCATCAAATAATTGAGGGTTAAATAGCTTGAGACTTAAATCACTCTAAGCTCAACCTCGACTAGCTCAAGAAAGACAAAGTCGGGTATTATGATTTGATACTCTAATACCAAACAACTATCAAGTTGACGGGCATTCATGTTTTGCATCATAAGAACATACATGCAGACACCTTGGTATCGATTGCAATTATCCTACCACTGCTTGCCAAGATTGACAAACACATCATAGTTGCTTGCCAAGTTGATAAAATATCTGTTCTCTTTAGATCGATCATGTGTGACTCTATTTTATGATAGTGAAGACGAAGATCAGAAGCCCCCAAATTCAATCATTACGGACCAAAATCATTCTGAATGATATAGAAAATGGGATATGACTTCATCCAAAGTCTAGGATCAAATTTCAGTGGAGGACATTGAAACTTAGTATGCGCCTTCTTTCCCGAAGGAGAAGAGCAACAATATTATCTCAAAATCGGCCGGGGATTAGAATATGTCACAACACCTGATCTTTCAAGTATAGATGACATGACCTGCTAAATACAGAAAACTCTGATTGGGCTCAGATATCAGTTTTAAAGTTCTATCTAAGGAGTTGGCTGCGAACATGATATTTTCTAGCCCGACTCCAGGCGAAAGCGATAAACTAACTCTTTCCCAAAATGAAGCGTTAATTAAACACCTTGATGCCCAATGGAACATGCGCTTTGAATAGCGCAAACCGCCTACCAAAGACCAACTGATTCATGTGACTATAGGTGACAAAGCTAATCCTAAGCCCATATTCATAAGTGAGAGTTTGCCTTTTAATGAAAGAGAATACCTTATAACTCTCATCTGATAGTATATCAATGTATTTGCCTGGAACTACGAAGACATGCCAAGTTTAGAACTTCAAGTTGCTATGCATCGATTTAATATTAAGCCAAATGCAAAACCAGTAAAGTAACATAAAAAAGATTCCGTCAGAGCTAATGGAATTGATCGATGATGAAGTTAAGAAGTTTATACAATCTGTCTTCATCTGGGAAAAGCAATATTCTGATTGGGTAGCAAATATTATTCTTGTTCCTAAGAAGAATGAAAAGATCCAAATTTGCATTACTTTTGAAATCTGAACTCATTATAAACCAAGTAAGAGAAGAGTATGAAGTCAAGTATGAATATCTCCTACCTTACTATCAGGCAACAATGGAAATTGCCAACTCATTCGAGAAGTTTTACATTGATTATGTACCATGGCAAGAAAATATATATGTTGATGCTTTGGTTCCCCTTGCAGCCACATTAGCGCTCCCTCCTAAATTTAGCAACGCATTACAATCGGAAGTTGTGAGTTTTTTTGCCCTAAAGAAATACTTGAGGCAAATGAAGCACATGCATCATGGATGAACTTCAAACCCAAATATTGGTGATTCGTTTTCGTTAACCTCGTACTCTATGGGATATTGCTAGAAGATCCCAAAGAAGCAGATAAAATGAAGAAAAAGGCAGAAAAGCTTCATTACAATCCCAAGATAGGCACTTTGTATTGAAAAAAATACCAAGTAGAGTGTTACTTCAATGCTTATCACAACAAAAAGCACAAGAAGTGCTCAAAGAAGCACATGATGGAGCTTGCAGTGCTCACCAGCTAGGACAGAAATTAAGGGAACGAATAAAAAGAATGGGTTTCTACTAGCCGATGATGATGGCAGATGCTATGACATATACAAAGAAGTGTCATGCCTGCCAAGTGCATGGGAACTACATACATCAGGCTCCAGAGCACCTATATCCAACTACGATTACTTAGCCTCTCGAGACATGGGGAATGAAAATTATTGGCCCTACTACACCATTTTCTCATGGACATTGATTCATATTAGCTATAACCGATTACTTCTCAAAGTGGGTAGAATATATCCCTTTAAGAGAAGTGAAAACAGTGGATGTGGTCAACTTTATCAAACACTATATCATCTATTGCTTTGGTGTTCCTAGATGGATCATCAGTGATAATGATTCTCAATTCACTAGTAGGGCCTACAAAAATTATATGATAAATTTAGAATACAGAATGTGTTTTCATCCCCATATAACTTAGCCGCCAATGGCCAAGTAGAAGTATTCAACAAAACCATCATAAAGCTTTTATAGAAATTCATCACCACAGGTCAGTGTGACTGAGATAAGAAATCAGAAACTTGTCTATGGGCTTATCGGTAAGAACACTAACAAGAGCCACACCTTCTCCTTGGTGTATGGATGTGAGGCTATCCTCATCAGGAAATCTAGATTCCTTCCCTTTGGGTGGCATTAGCAAAAAGAATGACCATTGAAGAAAAATAATTTCAACGACTTCAAGAATTAGAAGCGTTAGATGCAAAGTGCTTAAAAGCTCAATAACAGATAGAGCTCTATCAAGCACAAATATCTCAAGCCTTCAACAAAAAGTAAAAGGACTTTTAAAGAAGGTGATCTGGTCTTAGTAGTAATAGTCATGGCACGTAAGACTAAAGAAAAATTTCAACCGAAATGGAAGGGTACATTGGTAGTAGAGACGATCTACTCAAATAGAGTATACTAGTTGATCAATCAACACGGTGATCGGATGATGATGAAAATTAATAGAAATTTCCTAAAGAAATACTAATCTTAAATGAATGAGTCATCCAATCTCTACTTCAATATAGTAGATGAAGAAATACTGGCTCACTGCTAAGGTGAAGTTCCATGCCCCTGAATGGGGATGCCAGACAAAAAAATCATATGTCTCTATAACTAAGAATAGAGAAAAACTTTGGTATGTAAACCCAAATAAAATTCTCACTAATCCTATTATTCTAGGGGTAAAAGCTTGAACCGTCCTAAGCTGCTTGATGAGTATCATATATTGTATTTTTCCTCCCATATTTTATCTACTTTTGTATATAAATAAATACTACTCGAGTATTTTTAGTGTCTTTTTCAGGAATTTTATTCGTACAAAGAGGTGGCATGAAATCAGAGTTGGAATAGAAAATTAAAGTTCAAAAAGTTTCTAAAGTGGGCAAGACTACGAGACTACGATGCTGTAGAGACTCAAAGTCAAATAAAGTAAGGAAAATTAAATTTACAAGACAATAGTTTTACGTGAAAAAAATTTCAAGAATTTGTCAAATATTTAGACAGCTAAATAGCGGTAATTACCGCTAATTAGCGGTCTAATAGTGAACTGACACGAGTATTTTTCTCCCACAGCTTCTTTATAATATTTTAGTTTCACAATTGTATTATAATTGGGTTTAGATTTTCCAAACCTATATATTGGTCGTATCCTTGTATTCTAGGGTTTTATGCAGTAATTAATGTAGATTAGGATTTATTTTATACTCGTCTTTCATTAATAAAATCAGGGTTTGCTGAAGGGGTGGCGGCCACAATACTGTGCTCCAGAGGTAATCCATTGCTTTCTAATCTTTATTTGCTTTTTAGATAGATTTAATTGCTTTCTAGTATAGATTTATTTAATTACTTTCTAGTATAGATTTATGTGCTTTCTAGATTAAATTTTATTACTTTAAAGAATCATGTGTAGCTAATTAGTTTAGCTCTAGGATGTAGATGAAGTTAGGATCCACCATGTAATTGCTCCCTATTATTTTCTTCTTAAATAAAATAATAAAGATATGATTTTTCTATAAAAAAGATTAAAATACAAGAACTCGAAAATTAAGACTTTGATAGGTTATACTCGAATTAGGTTTCTTGATAGCCTATGCTTAGTTAGGGTTTGGGGTTGTTGATTTTATCTTTATCATTGAGTTATCTAAAGATTTAATTTGTTTTTATGAAAAGTAGTATATTTGATTAGTTAGACTTGCACACCAATTGATAGCTCATACTTAGAACAGTTTAAATAAAGATTAAAATAAAAAGATCAAATTTTTATAATAGAAGAAGATAATAGAAGTAAGAACATGATTGGAAATTAGTGGATTTTAAATCCTAGGCTATTTAGATTAACTTAACTTCAAACTAGAATCTTTAGTTAGTCCGTTAGAATAAGGAAAGAGTAAAGAACGTAAAGTAAAGGTTATTATGAACTCAAATTTCCTCTTGTTCTGTGATTTGGTTCCCTGATTCTGTAAAATAATTCAAAAAAAAAACAATCAATCTTTTTGTTTTATTTTCTTTTCCATCTCTCTCCCTCTCCACCTTTTTCAAAAAAAATTAATTAAAAAAATATTTAAAAATCAAACCGGTTGCTATCATTGTCGTGATCCATATCATAATTATTATCAGTATCCATGGATAGGAAGTTCGCTAGGATTAGGTCATAATCAAATTCACAACACATATAATGAACCTACGAGCGCTTCTTATACACAAAATTACAATTATAAATAGATGAATAATTCTAATTTTGCATATAATCAAGAGTCATACCAAGAGAGTCCTCTATCTGATCCTTTCTTTATGGGCTATTCATCTTCATGTTCTACATTTAATCATGAACAAGATATTCAATTGAACATGTTAGATGAAAGATTAAAATGATTAGAAGCGAGGTATGCATATCATGAGAATCTACCTCCAACTACTTCATATCTGTCATCAAATATGTATATGGATCCATCATATCATTCTTCAAATTTTACTCATGATCTCGAGGTGCAATTATTTGAGAAAAATAAGGAAAATTATGATCATGAGTCTGAGGAACGAAAACGTAGAGTAGAGGAAGACATGAAAGCTTTGCTAAAATCATCATCTCAAAAATCATCCTCTCAAAATGAATCTTGTATGGAAGATCTTCTTAAAGCGATTTTTCAAGCTAAACATATCTAATAGTTTGAACATATCTGACTCCAACGAGCAATCACTCCAGTCATCTTCTGAAATAGATATGATTCAAAATTAATTAAATAGTTTTGTGCATAATGAATCTATAATTCAACATTGTGATCAACCTATTTTAGACCATTGTGAAGATAATTATGATGAAACTGGTGATAAAGAAAATATTTTGCTTGATGATTTATCTCATGGTGAGCTTGCAAGTGACACATTATCATTTGATTCTTTTGATGAAAATTGCGAAGAAATTTGTGAAGAAGAATTTTTATCCCTTCATAATAACTTGACTAATGATAAGTCCACTAGTATGACATTTTCTTTTGAGAATTTTTATGACAGGTTTGAAGAAAATTTGCATGACGAGCCCAAAACATTAGAAGAATGGAAAGAACCTCAAAAAGAAGAGGTCATGGCACCTGATAATTTGAAAGAACCCTTCAAAATCGAGCTCATGATTCCACAACACCAAAGTGAGTATGTTATTTCACAAGTTGATAAAATCAAAATACTTACTAATATGAAAGATGCTCATGGATGGAATATGAACGATGGTAAAGGTATACTTTCCAACTTCAAAATTTTATTATTGAATAAAAAAAGTAGAAATAAATTGAGAAAAATAAAAAATAAGATGGAGAGATTAAAAGCAAAATTGACAAAAAGACTAAGTTCATCCATATCAAAACATAAAAGGACACATTATGAGAGTGGAAAGCGATCAAGAAGTCGTAACCGTTTGAATTTTCTAATAAGTGTATGATATTTGTATAATAGTTTTCTTTTTTTTTTTTATTTTACCACCCTTGGTTTGTGTTTGAGGGCATATACGAGTTTAGGTGTGGGGGAATGGGTTAGGATATTTTCTTCATATTTTTCTAGGATTTTTAATTTTTTTTAGATTCTTTATTTTTTTTTTTTAGATACTTGGGTTTCTTTATTTTACACTATGGGTAGTTTTTAGGGTAACTAACTGAAAAAAAATTAAAAAAACTGAAAAAATTTAAAAAAACTGAAAAGAAAAAATAAATTAGAAAAAATTTATGTATTTTTATCAATAGATCAAACTACTTACAGATAAAGAAACAAATTTATATTTGAAATTGGATAAGAGAGTAGATTGGATGATACACTTTGAATTTTATGAAAAATATCAAAATCCAAAAAATAAATATCGCTAACAGTAGTTTTGAGGCAAGTATACATTTATTTTTTTCACTTCACAATAGTTTATTAGGTTAAGGATAAAGATGATAACGATTGAATAAGTCTTCTCTCTCTAAACAAAAAAAAAAAAAAAAAAGAGAAAAAAAGAGAGTTATAAAATAATGGGGTGCGCTTGGTATTAAGGCAATAGTCTCAAGAGTGAAAAAAATAGCGTATGATCCAAGTAATCAGGTATTTTGCGCCTAAGTAAGCGTGAATATTCGCATGAAAGGTGAAATATTCTAAAAAAAAAGAAAAAGAAAAGAGTATGAACTGAGTAATCGGGTACGTTACGCCTAAGCAAGCGTGAATATTCGCATGAGAGGTGAAATATTCTTAAAAAAAAAATAAAATAAAGAAAAAAAAGAAAAAAAAAATTATTAGAGAGGAGATGAATCATGAGTTAGAGTTGGAGTCCAAGACCAAAGTAGACTATCACACGTGCACGTAGATGTATAGGAGCCAATGGATTATCTGTTAGTGGGTATTGAAAGATAGGATTTAAATTTTTGATTAAAATGATAAGTGTATTTGATATGATGCTCGATTTGAAAATTGATAATTTAAATGCGCTCTTGAGTTTGTATATTAGTGAGATTAATTGATAAAAATATCATTAAAAAAAGATTTTCTTTTCTTTTGTATAAAATTTTTAAAAAAAGATTTTCTTTTCTTTTGTATAAATTTTTTATTTTTCTTAATTTTTTATTATCCTTATTTTTCTTTTCTTTATTCCTTAATCTATTTTCTTCACGAATTTTGTGGGTATATTCACTGCAAACTCTCACGAGACACAACTCGTCCACTAGGGCAACCTAGGGGCTTAAAAACTTGTTGCACGTGCTAAGTGCAATCGCGATTCCTGCAAAAATAAGTTAGGATTTTTATTTTTATTTTTAGAATTAGGTTTTGTTCGAGGACTAGCAAAAGATAGGTGTGGGGGTGTGATGAGTATCATATATTGTATTTTTCCTCTCATATTTTATCTACTTTTGTATATAAATAAATACTACTCGGGTATTTTTAGTGTCTTTTTCAAGAATTTTATTCGTACAAGGAGATGGCATGAAATCAGAGTTAGAATAGGAAATTAAAGTCCGAAAAGTTTCTAAAGTGAGAAAGACTACGATACTACGATGCCTAAGAGACTCAAAGTCAAATACAGTCATGAACATTAAATGTAGAAGACAATAATTTTATGTGGAAAAAATTTCAAGAAATTTTCAAATATTTGGACCTCTAAAGAGCTATAGTTAATTAGCGGTCTAATAGTCGACTGAGACGTGGAGATTTCTCCAACATCTTCATTATAATATTGTAGTTTCATAATTGTATTATAATTGGATTTGTATTTCCGAAACCTATATATTGGCCGTATCCTTGTATTCTAGGGTTTTATGCAGTAGTTAATGTAGATTAGGATTTATTTTGTACTCGTCTTTCATTAATAAAATCAGGGTTTTGCTGAAGGGGTGGCGGCCACAATACCGTACTCCAGAGGTGAGCCATTGCTCTCTAATCTTTATTTGTTTATTAGATAATTTAATTGCTTTCTAGTATAAATTTATTTGCTTTTTAGATTAGATTTTATTGCTTTCTAGAATCATGTGTAGCTAATTAGTTTAGCTCTAGGATGTAGATGAAGTTAGAATCCACTATGTAATTGCTCTCTATTATTTTTTTCTTAAATAAAATAATAAAGACATGATTTTTCTATAAAAAAGATTAAAATACAAGAACTCGAAGATTAGGACTTTGATAGGTTATACTTGAATTAGGTTTCTTGATAGCCTATCTTAGTTAGGGTTTGGGGTTGTTGATTTTATCTTTTTCATTGAATTATCTAAAAATTTAATTTGTTTTTATGAAAAGTTGTATCTTTGATGAGTTATACTTGCACACCACTTGATAGCTCATACTTAAAACACTTTAAATAAAGATTAAACTAAAAAGATCAAATTTTTATGATAGAAAAAGATAATAGAAGTAAGAATATGGTTGGAAATTAGTGGATTCTAAATCCTAAGATATTTAGATTAACTCAACTTCAAACTAGAATCTTTAGTTAGTCCGTTAGACTAAGGAAAGAGTAAAGAATGCAAAAATACCTTAGATCCCTATGGGACGACATGTACAGCGCTAAACCGACACTGTGCATTTGCAGTAAATATCACATCACTGCTAAAGCAAAGGAAGAGGAAAGTTTGGCATGTAAGTCCATAAAATCATAGACAACTTAGTATACTGAGGGAAATAGCATGGCTAGCCCAACTCAAATGATAATCGGTAAAGTCAAATCAAATTCGTTGATAGGTAGGGGTTTGCTAAAAATTCCAAGATAAATTTGTTGCAACCGTATCCTTATTCGATTATAAGGGTATATCATTATCCGAAACTGCTAAAGTAAAGGAAAGAGAAAAAGTTTGGCATATATACCCAAATAAAATCCTTAACAACTCATCATGCTGAGGGAAATAACATTCTAGCCCAACTCAAATGGTAATTGTAAAGGCTAGCCAAATATGTTTATAGTTGGGAATTTACTAAAACTCCCACGACAAACTTGTCATAGCAAGTATCCTGATTCAATCATAAGGGTACGTCACTGCCCAAAGCTGCGAAGGCAAAGAGAAGAGAAAAGTTTGGCAAGTAAGCCCAAACAAAATCATCGACAACCCATTATGCAAGGAAAATAGCATGGCTAGTCAAATGTAAACGACGATTAGTAAAGGCAAATCAAATCCATTGATAGCTGAGGGTTTAGTAAAAATCCTAATGAGATCAATTTTCTCTCACATTAAGATTTTACCTCTGATAGAAATGCTTCAATCTCCTACAATTTCTCAGTCAGAAAAGTCAAGTTAACAATTATCTCTTACAATTATTTAAGACTTGAGTTCAACTTTTCATATGCTTCCTGTCAAGTTAAAATCACACCTCTGATGAACAAAATCCAAATTAAATTTTAGATTAACCCAAGTAGTGGTAATCTGATTGTTATTGGATTGTATGTCAAGTCAATCTTACCTCTAATAACAAAAATTTTCTTGTCACTTTTTTCTAGTAGAGTCAGCATCCCTCCAAAATATTTGTCACATTAAAATCATACTTTTGACATCAAAATACAAAATCAAATCAATGTTTCCAATGGGATCAAATCCAACTTTATCACTTATCATGTTAAGATTTCACATCTGACAGAATAGACAAAACAAATTCATCAAGTATAACAATACAACCTCTGATGAACTAAATTTTGGCATCGTTATAGTTAACATTTCTCTAACAAAAATCATCTCCCTATCAAGTTAACGTTTCTCTCTAATAGTTAACTCACAAGATTAAACACATTATATATTACCTCTGTTTAGCCAGCTCATTCCCATCATGTCCTAACCCTCCGAATCGGACGAGTTTTGAGGCAAGTTTAATGACACCTCTGTCCTTGCTGAAATCCCGTTATGCTAGATGTTGCTGAATGGATAGATTAAACATATTAAACCCTATCTCTGTTTAATCAGTTTATTACTATTATGTCCCGAACCTCTGAATAGATTGAATCACAAGATATATTTAATGATACCTCTATCATTTTCTAATTTGTCATACTAGATATCACTGAACGGCTATGATCATATTTTTGCAAACTCTTGTCTATCATGTCCAAAACCTCTTAATAACTTGAATCAATAGAGCATGTTAATATCATACCTCTGCTTATTATCTATATCTCTTAACCTATCATACTAAATGTCACTAAATAGTTAGAACTCTACTCTTTCGAAGACTTTCTATCACACCCAACACCTCTGAATCTTTTGAGGCTCTATCCATAAGACACGTTAACAATTATCTCTATCTTCATACTTTTGTTTGTCATGCTGTTAGCCTCTGAACAGAATATTTCATATTGTAGACAACAATTTTTCTAAAAGCAAAACTATAAGTTGAAGTCTGGCTGGGCAACACAAGCACAAAGGCTAGCATCAAGAAGAATTTCTTGCAAACAATTTGTGATGCTTCGAAGAGGTTCAATAATATACCCATGAAGATCAAGAAAATTTATGGATAAGATTTAACTAGTTTCATAACGATTCAACAGTACACCTGCAACAACCAAATAACTAGAAGATAGTTAGCAAAGTATGAGTCCGGGACTTGCGCATAAGTTACTTGACTTGCGGTCCATTTCCTTTTTCTCTAATAGACTTTCTTACAAATTTTCTTTTGGATTATGATCTCGACCCTATAGTTCATTCACACCCAATTTAGGTTTTAGTTTTAATTTGGTATTCCATCAAGTAGATACATAATTAATATTTTTGGTGAATACAATATTTTATACCCACTTGATGAGAAAATAAATGAACTTCAAATCCAATAAAATTTGATCCTAAAGTAGTGAAGAATGTAGAAATCATGATCAAAATAATAATAATAATAATGGGGTCACTACTTATTCGTCGTTGACTCACGTAACTTATCTGAGCTGCCAATCATACAAAGTAATCCCATATATATGTATGCATGTGTGCATGAGTGAGTGAATGTGTGTATTTGTGTATATATAATTTTTGAATAATTCGGTCAGTTTGGTTTGCTTTCAGGTTTCAAATCTGAAAAATAAAAACCAACTAAATTATTTTGGTTCAGTTCGGTTTTATGTATTTGGTTTGGTTTCGATTGGTTATTTAAGTTTTAACTAAACTCTGCTCGCCCTTACTTACTCCGTAAACCACGGGCAACCAGGGTCTCAGAAATCATATGTCGGGGTGGGTTAATCATTGAACCCTAATTAATTTCTTCATCATTTACTTATTTACCTGATATATCATGAAATTTTCCCTCAGCATAAACTTCGTTGCCCGAAAACTTATGAATTACTCCATTAGCATTTGGCAACACAATAAATCTAGAGTCACATTTCTACTTGTTAGTGGATGCACAAAGATTTGGTAATCTCGGTTGATTGGTTAACGATTCTTCTCGATCTCTAATCCCCTTATCCGTACTGGCATGCACAAGACCTTTCTGTGTCCTTGACTTTTCCGGTGTTGCTATCCATAGCCCATAGAGATTAGTCGCATTTCTTCCTTAATAATGGTCACCATGTTATCACCAACAACTTACATGTTTCCCTCCATGGATTCACTAGATACTTGGCCCCTCGCCTGTCAAAACACCAAGAGATCCACCTTCCTGGTAACTGCCATAACCTTGCACTTTGTTGCTCAACCAGTTGGAACAGACAATTCACTGAATAGGGTCCCAATATCCTTCATTGGAAGCAAACGTTCACATATTCATAGAAAAATTCTTGTCAATCAGGCTCCTCCAGCGAGCCCAAAGGCACTTCCGTAACTAGCAGTTTAGCTTTCTTTTGTGGAGTGAGTTAAGATTGTTGGTGATTTGAAATTCAAACATAAATCTATTAATTATTTTAATTAAGTAAATTACTGCATATAATTTTTTTATTATCTCTTATGTAAATTTACCATTATATATTAAATTGAGATATTAATTTTAAAAATATATATATTTTTTGGATGTAGTAAGGCTAGGGCATTACAGTTGCTTCGACTAGATAATTAGAATATAGCTAAGAAAGAGTAAGCTTTTCGCATAAGCTCCCTCTATTTAATGCATATAAGTTGGCGGGACCAAATAACTTGCGTGAATTAATTACAGATGTTCAAATAAAATGGACCGCAGGGCAGCTGGTTGATTCACTGATATCTCCCATGAAAAATTTCATTGCACACACACATGCACACACGACATAAAATGTAAAGAAAGAAAAGCATTTAAAACCAAGTTCACGCACCAACGGCTTACAAATCAAGATTCAAGAATCATTGTTCAATATAGCCTGTGAACTTTCATCAATTCGAGATTTGGTTCCCTCCCCCTTATTTAAAACCAAGTTCTTTCTTTCTCTCTTTTTCATGGGATAAAGTATCAAGAATTATTTATTTGTGTTTAATTTTCATTTTACAAAATGTCTCATGAAATCTCTTTTTAATGAAACGATGGAACTTGTAATAAAAGGAGAAATAATGTATTTTAAAAGACATAGTTGTTGTTGTTATGTTCCTCTTAGCATTACAATGCAAAGACTAAATTGATTATTGAAAGTTTCTGGGTCAAGCTTGTATTTTTCCCTAAATGTTGATATTATTAATATGCAAATTTAACAGCAATAAAGAAATAATCCTGTTTATAAGAAATAATGCTATAAATAAATGAAGGACAAACAATATCAATTAATTCACCAGGAATTTGCTCTGATGCTATATACGAGTCTGTTCTCTTTTCTCATAGTTTTTTCAGAGAGCCGAACTCCTTTCTTAGTCTTTTTACTCCCTCATAACACACTCATAACGCACTCTAGAGTTTCGAGAAATTCTAAATGAGCCTACCCTTTTGTTAAGTGAACCCCTTACTAAATGAGTCCACCCTATCTTTTGAAACAAAAGGGTTTTACAAAGTGAGCCCACCCTTTTTTCCATCGCTGCCCTATCTTTTATTTTCTCCCCATCTTCACCTACAATTTGTACCCTATCCCCAAATCCTCCGCCCACAATCCGCGCATGAGGGCCTATCCAAAGTCCCCTGACCCAACCTGCCACGGTCCTCCCCATTCCATCGCCTCTCAGTGCAAGAGAAGGGAGTTTATGGAATGGAGAAAGGAAATGCTATTATGGAAAAGACACGGGAAACTTAGTAAAAAGAAAAATAATTATAATAATATTAAAATAGAAAAACTTGTAATTTTTTTAAAGTTCTAGGATTGGGCTCACTTAGCAAAATGGTGGGCGCATATAGAATCTCCCCAGAGTTTCTTCCAAAACAAAATAATATACATATAGTTAATGGTCATCATATATATGGTGGTGTACGGGTACATGAAAATTTTGTAGCTTAATTGAATTCTTAGGCAAATTTAGGTTTAAATTACGGACCGAGACAACTTTAGATCAAATTACATTCTCCAATATTGTTATCCAAATTGGATTCAGTCTTCACTACATCCATTCCAACTTCAAAAATCCACAACCTGCCATTCTTTTTTTTTTTTCTGGATTTAAAGATTCATTCGCGATTCAATCTTAAGGTTAGGTGTAAATGGCTAAATCGAACTTGTGTCAGTTAAGAGGAAGCTT
Source organism: Dracaena cambodiana (assembly GCA_036321105.1). Classification (NCBI taxonomy): domain Eukaryota; kingdom Viridiplantae; phylum Streptophyta; class Magnoliopsida; order Asparagales; family Asparagaceae; genus Dracaena; species Dracaena cambodiana. The sequence goes on from JAYEPQ010000004.1 coordinate 41,471,144, forward strand.
AGCCAGCTTAGGTTGAAGTTTATACTTTCACTCGATGAAAATAGACTTGGAGGAAAAAGCAATACAAATTTAGTGAGGGATCGGACCAGAAGCATTATAAATTTAGTGAGGGATCGGACCAGGCTTGAGCAAAACTCAGTCGAAACAATATAGAATAAAGTAATTGATAATATATCCCTAGAAGTTAAGTATCATTCTTTTTTATAATGAATGTAGGCACTAAGTAATAAAACAATCCGCTAAAAGAAGAGTGCCAAATGCCCGCACCCAGGCGCCCGAAACCCAGAAGTGCAACTAGAGGCCTCTCGGCACCGCGAAGCACGCATCATAGAATGTGCACTATCCAAATGAGCGCATCCCATCCTCAGGAGCATGCACATCCCCAACAAGCACGCGCTGCCTAGACGTGCGCAATCCAGAACTGCAACTAGAGGCACACGACTATTATGAGATACCAAACAACTACCAACACGATAACTATTATGAGATGCTAATAGTATAATATTACTCTCACTACCAATGTATGACAAAAATTGGGTCAAGCTTAAGCCTAAGTTGTATCCAACAACAGACTCATGATTCTCAAAGAAGAAGCATAACTTGTGAAGCCTGCATTAATCATGTGTCTTAAGTAATCAGATGTGAGGCTCAACCTAGTGTGATTCAGATCATGCATAAGGCTCAGTCCCGTTTGAATCAAATCAGATGTGACACTTAGCCCCATGTGAACCATAGCAGACATAGAGCTCAAACTCGCCTAAATCACTCAGTACATAATTATCACATGTTGCAATCTAAGGAATCTTGCATGGCCCACTTAGGGGGTAGGGCCCATGTCCGTATTTCAAGAAGACTCTTGCTTTCATAGGGTCCACCCAGGGGGTAGGGCCCATGTCTGTGTTTCAAGAGGGCTCATACTAATTACAAGCCAACATAGAGATCAAAATTATAGTCTTCGGTCATACTCAGTTTCAGCATGCAATCATAATGAAACTCAGCTACATGTAAAGAATAAAAGTGACAGCTGATCCACATGCAGAGTAAGGCTTAAATAACTTATTCTTGTTGTAGAGTTTGATATAATAAGATTGATCAGTGCCCATCTAAACAAAATACTTTCCAGCCTGAGAAATGAGCTCCCTTTTCTAACCCTAAAAAAGCTCTCATGTATAAGAAAAGCGAACAAAATCATCCAAAGCAGTGCTAGAAATGCTTTCGCCATGTGATTTGCGCCGACTTGATGCACATACATATGGCATAGCCCACTGTATTGAAGGCAGTTATTACCGATTCTTTATATTTCAGATGAGGCTATATCAGTCATCCGAGCAACAGTCAATAATGGCAAATTGTAATATTCAGATGATTCAAACAGAGAGGGAGAGAGAGAGAGAGAGAGAGAGAGAGAGAGAGACAACAGCTAGATGAGACTTTGTCTTCTCACTATCAGTTTGCTCCAGCTCTCCTTCCAGTCTTTGAAGACATTTTAGTCTGATATAGGCTTAGTAAATACCAAAGAATTGATTCTTTTCTCTGCATTAAGAATTGATTCAATATTTAACTAGGGGTTATGAATGAGATCTATGAAGTCCCCAAGGCTCTCCCTTTCCTCATATAATTATGAGGCTTACAACATGTCCATCAACCATACCAACAGAGCACTAGCCTGAGACAAATTTCTATCTTGGCAAGAGGAATTTTATAAGTTCAACAAATGGAAAGTTAGTAAGATTTTCTGGTTTAGCAGTTGAAAATATTCTTGTTCAACATAGCAAGACGCACATCTTACCATCTATTCGGAAGATGAAGATGTGCAAATGAAGCAACTCAAAATTCCTTGCGGAGCTCCTTAACCTCAATATAGAGTTCAAAATGACACTCGCATGTCTAAGCTCTCATGTGAGGCTTGTCATGACAGCAGCATGTCTCAGCTCCCATGCGAGGTTTTTCATGACACTCGCATGTCTCATGTCACATTCGAGGTTAGTCATGACACCCCCATGTTTCAGTCTATAGGAGGCTCAAGTTGCATCCATTTTGCACCCAAGGTAGAAAGCACAAGACTTATTTTTAGTGTCGTGCAGTTTATAAGGTGCACTTGAAGAGGATTTCCTCTCTAAAGCTCTCTCAAAATCAAAGTGATGCAATGACGATAGCTGGTTTGAGCTCACTACAAAGCTAAAGCTTTCTATGAGGCTCACGACCATCATGCTTGAATTACTGGGACTGACATACATCCCTCTAGAAGCTATTATTGAAATACAATGGCGTCCATGATGAAACTATCGATGCCTCAATTGCTTGGAAAGGGAACCATTCATCTCACATGTCTCCATCTCCAAGCCTTCTCAGTAATGGAATTTTATTCCAAGAATGAAGCATGGTATAATTTTTTGCCGTCACCTCCTACTCATCAAATAATTGAGGATCAAATAGTTTGAGACTTAAATCACTCTAAGTTCAATCTCGACCAGTTTAAGAAAGACAAAGTCGGGTATTATAATTTAATGCTCTAATACCAAACAACTATCAAGCTGACGGGCATTCATGTTTTGCATCATAAGAACATACATGCAAACACCTTGATATCAGTTGCAGTTACTCTACAACTGCTTGCCAAGATTGACAAACACATCATAGTTGCTCGCCAAGTTGATCAAAAACCTATTCTCTTCCGATCGTGAGCGACTTTGTGTGATGATAGTGAAGATGAAGATCAGGAAGCTCCTAAATTCTATCATTACAGACGAAAATCATTTCGAATGATGAGAAAATGGGATATAACCTCATCCAAAGTCTAGGATCAAATTTCATCGAAGGACGTCGAAACCACTATGCTCCTTCTTGCCTAAAGGAAAAGAACCGAACTATTATCACAAAACCGGCAGGGGTTGGAATATGTCACAATACCTGACCCTTCTAATATAGATGATATGACCTGCCAAAATATATAAAAACTTCAATTGGAACTCAGATATCAGTCTGGAAGATATCAGTCTGGAAGTTCTATCTAAGAAGCTGACTACGAGCATGATGTCTGTCAGCCCAACTCTAGATGAAAGTGATGAACTAACTCTTCCCCAAGACGAAGTATTAGTTAAACACCTTGATGCCCAATGAAACCTGCGCTTTGAATACTGCAAGATGCCTACCAAAGATAAAGTGATTCAGGTGAATATGGGTAACGAAGCTAATTCTAAGGCCACATTCATAAGTGAGAGTTTGTCTTCTAATGAAAGAGAAGACCTTATAACTCTCATCCGAGAGTACATGAACGTCTTTGCATGGAACTACGAAGACATGCCAGGTTTAGATGCTCAAGTTGCTCTCATTGGCTTAATATTAAGCCAGATGCAAAACCAGTAAAACAACATAAAAAAATTCCATCCAGAGCTAATGGAATTGATCAAGGATAAAGTCCAGAAGCTTATGCAATCTAGCTTCTTCTATGAAGAGCAGCATTCTGATTGGATAGCGAATATTGATCCTGTACTCAAGAAGAATGAAAAGATTTGAATTTGTATTAACTTTCAAGATCTGAACTCATTGTAAACTAAGTAAGAGGAGAGTATGAAGTCAAGCATAAACATCTCCTACCCTACTATCAGGGAACAATTGAAATCACCAACTCGCTTGAGGAGTTTTACATTGATTATATACCATGGCACGAAAATATATATGTTGATGCTTTGGTTTCCCTCACAGCCACATTAACGCTCCCTCCTAAATCCAGCATACACATTGCAATTGGAAGTTGTGAGTTTCTTTGCCCTGAAGAAATACTTGAGGCAAATGAAGCACATGCATCATGGATGAATTTCAAGCCTAAATATTGTTGTTTCATTTTCATCGACCTTGCACTCTATGGGATATTGCCAGAAGATCTCAAAGAAGCTGCCAAAATGAAGAAAGAGGTGGAAAAGCTTCATTACAATCTCGATCTAGGCACCTTGTATTGAAAAATACCAAGTGGAGTGTTACTTTGGTGCTTATCACAACAAGAAGTATAAGAAGTGTTCAAGAAAGTGCATAATGTAGCTTGCAGTGCAAACCATCCGGGACCGAAATTAGGGGACTGGATAAAAAGAATGGATTTCTACTAGCCGATGATGATGCTAGACACCATGGCATATGCAAAGAAGTGTCATGCCTGCTAGGTGCATGCGAACTACATACATCAGGCTCCAGAGCACCTATGTCCAACTACAACTACTTGCCCACTCGAGACATGGGGATTGGATATTAATGGCCCCATTACTCCACCATCTTCTCAAGGACATAAGTTCATATTAGCTATAACCGATTACTTTCCAAAGTGGGTAGAAGTTGTTCCTTTAAGAGAAGTAAAAATTATAGATGTGGTCAACTATATCAAACACCACATCATCTATTGCTTCGGTGTTTTAAGAAGGATTTTCAGTGACAATAGTCCTCAATTCACTAGTAGGGCCTATACCAAATTCTGTGATAAATTTAGAATATAGTATGTGTTCTTATCCTCATATAACCTGGCCATCAATGGTCAAGCAGAAGTATTCAACAAAACCATCGTGAAGCTTTTGTAAAAATTCGTCATCACAAGTCACCATGATTGAGATGAGAAATTAGGAGTTTGTCTATGGGCTTATCGATAAAAACACTGACAAGATCTATGCCTTCTCCTTGGCGTATCGATGTGAGGCTAATCTACCACTGGAAATCCAAATTTCTTCCCTTCAGGTGGCATTAGCAATAAGAATGACCATCGAAGAAGAACACAACCAATGACTTTAGAAATTAGAAGCGTTGGATCAAAAATGCTTAAAAACTCAATAACTGATAGAGTTCTATCAAACGCAAATATCTTGAGCCTTCAACAAAAAGTGAAAGATTGTTAAAGAAAGTGACCTGGTCTTAGAAGTCAGCCAACCAATAGGCATGACACATAAGACTAAACAAAAATTCCAACCTAAATGGGAGGGCTTATTTGTAGCAGAGACGATCAACTCAAGAGGAGTATACCAGTTGATCAATCAACATGCTGATCGGATGATGAAGGCAATCAATGAAAATTTTCTAAAGAAACACTATTCTTAAATGAATGCAGTCATCCAACCTCTTCTTCAACACATCAAATGAAGAAACGTTGGCATGCTACTAAGGTGAAGCTCCATGCCCTCGACTCAGGATGCCAGATGAAAAGAATCCTACGTCTTTATGATTAAGAATAGAGGAAAACTTTGGTATGTAACCCCAAATAAAATTCTTGCTAATCCGATCATGTTGGGGTTAAAAGCATAAACCGCTCTAGGCTGTTAAAGCAAAGAGAAGAGAAAAGTTTAGCATGTAAGCCCAAATAAAATGCTCGACAACTCACAATGCTAATGGAAATAGTATGGCTAGCCCAACTCAAACGATAATTGGTAAAGTCAAACCAAATCCGTTGATAGCTTGGGGTTTGCTAAAAATCTCACAATAAATCTTTCGCAACCTTATCCTTATTCGATTATAAGGATACGTCACTCTCCAAGGCTGGTAAAGCAATGGGAAGAGGAAAAATTTAGAATGAAAGCCCAAACGAAATTCTCGACAACTCATCATGCTGAGAGAAATAGCATGTTAGTCCAACTCAAACGACAATTGATAAAGGCTAACCAAATCTGTTGATAACTAAGGGTTTGCTAAAAATCCCATGAAAAATATGTCACAACAAGTATCCTGATTCAATCATAAGGGCACATCATTATCCAAAGCCGTGAAGGTAAAGAGAAGAGAAAAAGTTAGGCATGTAAGCCCAAACGAAATCCTCGGCAACTCATAATGCTAGGAAAATAGCATAACTAGCCTAATGCAAATGACGATTAGTAAAGGTAAACCAAATCCGTTGATAACTGAGAGTTTGCTAAACCCTAATGAGGTCAATCTCCGATCATGTTAAGATTTCACCTTTAATAGAAATACTTTAATTTCCTACAATTTCTCAATTAGAAAAATCAAGTTAACAATTATCTTTGACAATCATTTCTAAACTACTTGAGTTTAAGTTTTCGTACGCTCCCTATCAAGTTAAAATCACACCTTTGATGAACAAAAATCCAAATTAAATTTTAGATTAACCCAAGTAATGGTAATTCGATTGTCATTGGATTGCATGTCAAGTTAATCTTACCTCTAATAACAAAACTTTCCTTATCACTTTTTCTCCTAGTAGAGTCAGTGTCCCTCCAAATTATTTGTCATGTTAAAATCATACATTCGGCGTCAAAATACAAAATCAAATCAATTTTTCCAATGGGATATAATCCAACAAAATCAATTGTCATGTTAAGTTTTCACATCTGACTGAACTGACAAAACCAATTTATCAAGTCTAACAATACAACCTCTAATAAACTAATTTATGGCATTGTTAAGTTAATAATTATCTCTAACGAAAATCATCTCCCTATAAATTTAATATTTACCTCTAATAGTTAACTCACAAGATTAAACACGTTAATTATTACCTCTGTTTACCCAGCTCATTCCTATCATGTCCCGAACCTCCGAATAAGTCGAGCTTTGAGGCACATTTAATGATATCTCTGTCTTTGCTCAAATTCTGTTATACTAGATATCTCTAGATGGGTAGATTAACCATGTTAAACTCTATCTTTGTTTAATCGGTTAATTACTAAAATTTCCCAAACCTCTGAACAGATTGAATCATAAGATATATTTAATGATATCTCTATCTTTTCCTAATTCTTCATACTGGATGTCACTAAACGGCTAGGATCATATTCTTGCAAACTCTCGTCTATCATGTTCAGAACCTCTAAATAGCTTGAATCAATAGAGTATGTTAATATCATAATTTTGCTTATTATCTATATCTCCTAATCTGTCATGCTAGATGTTACTGAACATTTATGACTCTATTCTTTTGAATTCTATTACTTCCAACACCTCCGAATAGTTTGAGTCTTCATCCATGAGACACGTTAACAATTACCTCTATCTATCCAATTCATCCTTTGGTCTGTCAGCATGTTTTAGATTGTAGACAACAGTTTTTTTGAATACAAAACTACAAGTTGAAGTCTGGTTGGACAACACAAACGCAAAGGCCAGGAAGAATTCCTTGCAAGAAATTTTTGATACTTTGAAGAGGCTCAACAATATTTCCATGAAAATTAAGAAAATTTGTGGATATGATTTGACAAATTTCATAAAGGTTCAACAATACATCTACAACAACCTAATAACTAGAAGATAGTTATCAAAGTCCGAGCCCAGAACTCACGCATAAGTTACTTGACTTGCAGTCCATTTTCATTATCTCTAATAGTTTTTCTTACAAATTTTTTTTTGCATTATGATCTCGACCTCTATAGTTCATTCATATCCAATTTCTTAGGTTTTAGTTTTAGTTTGGTATTCCATCAAGTAGATACAAAATTAATATTTTTGGTGAATATAATATTTTGCATCCACTTGATAAGAAAATAAATGAATTTCAAAACTAATAAAATTTGATCCTAAAGTAGCAAAGGATATAGAAATCATGATCAAAATAATAATAATAATAATAATAATAATAATAATGTGGTCATTACTTATTCGTCATTGACTCATTTAACTTACCTGAGTTGCCAATTCATATAAAGTAATCCCATATATATGTACGTATGTGTGTGTGAGTGAGTCAGTATATTTGTGTATATATAATTTCTGAATAATTCGGTCAGTTTGGTTTGTTTTCAGGTTTCAAAGCTTGAAATTAAAAACCAATTGAATTATTTTGGTTTAGTTCGGTTTTATGTATTTGATTCGGTTTCGATTGGTTATTTCAGTTTGAACTAAACTCTACTCGCCCTTGCTTACTCTGTGATCCCCGGGCATCCAAGGCCTCAGGAATCATATCTCGGGGAGGGTTAACATTGAACCTTAATTAATTTCTTTAGCATTTACTTCTTTGCCTGATTTATCATGAAATTTTCCCTCAGGATAAACTTCTTTTCCCGACAAGTTATGAATTACTCCATTAGCATTTGGCAACACATTAAATCTAGAGCCACATGGCTACTCATTAGTGGATGCACGGAGAATTGGTGATCTCGGCTAATGATTCTTCTCAATCTCAAATCCCATGATTCTTACTGGCATGCACAAAACCTTTCTGTCAATAGATGGATGTAAATAAATTCAATCTCTAAATGGAGAGATTATTAACTTATATGGAGCCTAAAAGTATTGTACGCCAAATCTCCAACTACATAAATCCACCTTCATGGAAAGATGGTGAAGGGTGATTTGGAGTAGCACCCCCTCACCTGAAGAGGGCTTTGAGGGTGTAGCCTCAAAACAATATTTAGAACGGCACTTAGGTATTTTCACATATTAGGGGATTGTTGTCCATATATATATATATATATATATATATATATATATATATATATATATATATATATATATATATATATATATATATATATATATATATATATATATATAAAGAGAGAGAGAATAATGGAAATAAACCGCCATCTCAAGTAAGTTACCTGAATTGCAGTCCATTTCCACTACTTCTAATAATTTTTCTCTCAAAATTCTTTTTTGGATTATGATCTAAACTTTTTAGGATTACTTATACCAAATTTTTTTATTTAGTTTTGATTTGGTCTTCTATCAAATAGAAACAAAATTGATGATTTTCAGTGAATACAACATTTGTATTCACTTGAGAAAAGGGTAAACATACTTCAAAATTCATGAAATTTAATCTTAAATAAATATAAGGAAGTAGAGATTATGTTCCTAAAAAATATAAAAATTAATGTTAACATTACTTTTTTGCTGCTGACTCATGTAATTTACTTGAGCTGGTAGCTTCCTTCACCGCTAGTGAATTTTCCATTTTCTCATATATATATATATATATATATATATATATATATATATATATATATATATATATATATATGAGAAAATGGAAAATTCACTAGCGGTGAAGGAAGTTCATTCACCACCGCTTAGGTAGCCCAATAAAATTATTACACGTGGCGCCACTCAAGGTAACAAATAAAAGAATTTTCTTAATCGCCCTTTGAGTAACGCTATGTGCAATAATTTTATTGGGCCACCTAAGTAGCGGTGAAGGAACTCCCTTCACCGCCGTTGAATTTCCCGTTTACTCTCTCTCTCTCTCTCTCTCTCTCTATATATATATATATATATATATATATATATATATGAGGAAAATAGAAATGAGCTGACCGCTCAAGCAAGTTGCCTGAGCTGCAGTTCATTTCCACTATCTATAATAATCTTTTTAAAAAGGTTTCTTTTGGATTATGATCTCGACCCCTTAAGGTTCACTCATACCAAAATTCTTGGTTTTAGTTCTGATTTGTTCCTCAATCAAGTTAATACAAAATTAACGGTTTGCAATGAATAAGACATTTTGTATGCATACGATGAAAAGGTAAATGAACTTCAAAATTTATGGAATTTAATCTGAAAGTAGTTAAAGAGATAGAGATTGTAATTGGAGAAAATTCATTGGATCATTATAGTTTTGCCGCTAGCTCACGTAACTTTTCCTAAGCTGGCAGCTCACCTACAGTAATCTCTCTCTCTCTCTCTCTCTCTATATATATATATATATATATATATCTCTATATATATATATAGGGATTACTGTAGGTGAGCCGCCAGCTCAGGAAAAGTTACGTGAGCTAGTGGCAAAACTATAATGATCCAATAATTTTTCTTCAATTTTTTTTAACAATTATTATCTCTACTTCCTTAACTTCTTTTAGATTAAATTTCATAAATTTTGGAGTTCATTTAACTTTTCATCAAATGCATACAAAGTATTTTATTCATTGAAAACCATTAATTTTATGCTAACTTGATGGAGGACTAAATCAAAACTAAAACCCAAGAAATTGGGTATGAGTGAACCCTAGGGGGTCGAGATCATAATTCAAAAGAATTTTTTTAAAAATAATTATTGGAGATAGTGGAAATGAACTGCAGCTCAGGTAACTTGCGTGAGCTGTCAGCTCATTTCTATTTTTCTCATATATATATATATATATATATATAGGCTAGGCTACTATTAATATTATTAGATTGTTGATAGTATTGACCAAGATTTAAGAATGGAGAACTCAAAATGAAAATCCATTCCGGTATATGTGATCTATTCTTAATAAATTATCAATAAATAAAGTTTTATAATAATTGGATTTTATTTACTAATAGATCAAGCATTTAAAAATTCGTAAATTTTATGAAAGTAATGCAGGCATTATAGTAAAAGAAGCTCCAAATAGAATATAAGAGTTTGAAATAACCATACCAATACAATCCCCTGGCTAAAATTTCCAATTTAATCGGCTATTATCTCATGACTAAAATCTCTTTCTTTTGTCAATTTTGACAATTGCACAATTGTAAATTTGCATGAAGGAGTGAGTGGGAGAGTACTTTCTCCCTATACTTGCATTAAATACACTCCATCGCCCATCGCACTCAGCCTTACTTGAGTACATATAGACTTAACCTTGTTCCTTCTTCTCATTTCAGTACTCTTCCTTATCTTTCTTTTTCTCCTTTCTCTGCAAGCCCCAATCTTAGTAGCTCCTACTGGACCCAAGCAAATCTCCTGCCAAGCTTCTCCTTCAGACCTCAAGGCCAAAAATCATTAACAATAACTGCACTCCAAGTACATATAATTACATTAATTTTAGCTATAAACTCTCTTCTCTCAACTCTCTCTCCAACAAGAACCCCTCGGATCTACTAATTCCAAGTGGTTTATTTCTTACATTGAGTTCATGTTGTTAGTTCAGCAGTTATCGATATTTTGATCATAATTTTTAATCTATAACTCCATATAAATTGATTCTGGTCCCATTTGAAAGAGAATTCGATTTTTACAATTTTAATGTTTTACATATTAAAGGGAGATACCATAAAGGTGATCAACGACATAGTCTTGTAGTTTCTGGTATGTTGTTGACCATTCTCCAGCTCTATGTTGACAAGATCGTAGTCCTGGGCTCATGAGATACTCATAATAAGCGAACCATCATTGTTTAGTTCAAATTAGATGATAATAATATAAAACTTCAGATTTCAACCTGTAACCGTGCTCACTAAGTAGTAAAATCTTGATTTACCTGTTTTCTATAGAAACTTTCTAATTTTGTTCTTTATATTTGCCATTACTCTATATTTATGTATCTCTTGTATTATTGTGAGTACACACTTAATTATTTATTGCCGGATTTGACCCATGGGTTATCTTCATATGCTCAAGTGTCAAAGACCACATCGCAGAGGACTAGATTGACCCGCCCTTGATGATACATAATTCCAAGATCAAGCCAACCTCTAGAAGCTTGTTGAAGCTTTACTCTTTTGTTGTAAATACTTTTGCCTCTTAGCCATGATACTCGACGTTAAATTTAAAACCTTTTGTATCGTGAGTGGCTCCTTTTTGCATGATTGGGTGCTTGTATCTAAATTCAACCGAGCTACTTACTATCATATTTCCTTTTCAATAGTTATATTATGGATGATGTTATGTTACATTTTGGACCGTAGCAATATCAGATCCTTTTTGTGTGTACTCTAAATACGTGGTTATGTTATGAAGGGTTTGAATACTGGTTTTTGGTTATATGTCAGTAATATCTTACCCAATAATGAAATACCATCAAAACTTTTAGGATATAATTTAGTGAATTACAAGTTTGACAATGAAATTATATAGATTTTGAGGAGAAAAAAATTCAATAAATCATAAATATTTTTCCTGTTTGCGCGAAGCCTCTAGACTCCTACTTTACTTCGAATAATAGTACTTAGGCGTACATCCTTATGAGTTATTTGGGGATAGGATGACATCACTATCAAAGGCCAACTATATTTATGAGCAACTCATCAAAGTCACTCTTTAGGGTCGGCTTGCTTTATTCATGCTGCTGAGATTGTTGTTGGCTAAAAACTTTTAACATCCTTCTAAGAGATCCGTTTTTTTCCCCTAAATGTTTATATTATTAATCTGCAAATTTAAAAGCAATTAAGAAATAATCCTATTTATAAGAAATAATGCTATAAATAAATGAAGGACAAACAATATCAATTAATTGACCAGGAATTTGCTCTGATGCTATATACGAGTCTGTTCTCTTTTCTCATAGTTTTTTCAGAGAGCCGAACTCGATTCTTAGTCTTTTTCCTCCCTCATAACGCACTCTAGAGTTTCAGGAAATTCTAAATGAGCCTACCCTTTTGTTAAGTGAACCCCTTGCTAAGTGAGCCCACCCTATCTTTTGAAGCAAGAGGGTTTTACAAAGTGAGCCCACCCTTTTTTCCATCCGTTCCCTATCTTTTATTTTCTCCCCATCTTCACCTACGATTTGTGCCCTATCCCCAACTCCTTTGCCCACAGTCCGCGCATGAGGCCCTATCCGAAGTCTCCTGACCCAACCTCCCACGATCCCCTCCGTTCCATCGCCTCTCAGTGCAAGAGAAGGAAGTTTATGGAATGGAGAAGGGTAATGCTATTATGGATAAGACAAGGGAAACTTAGTAAAAAAAAAAAATAATAATAATAAAATAGAAAAACTTGTAATTTTTTTTAAAGTTCTAGAAGTGGGCTCACTAAGCAAAATGGTGGGCGCATATAGAAGCTCCACAGAGTTTCTTCCAAAATAAAATAATATATATATATATATAGTTAATGGTCATCATATATATTGTGGTGTACGGGTACATGAAAATTTTGTAGCTTAATTGAATTCTTAGGCAAATTTAGGTTTAAATTACGGACCGAGACAACTTTAGATCAAATTACATTCTCCAATATTATTATCCAAATTGGATTCAGTCTACACTACATCCATTCCAACTTCAAAAATCCACAGCCTGCCATTTTTTTTTTTTTTTTCTGGAATTAAAGATTCATTCGCGATTCAATCTTAAGGTTAGGTGTAAATGGCTAAATCGAACTGGTGTCAGTTAAGAGGAAGCTTAGCCAGCTTAGGTTGAAGTTTATACTTTCACTTGATGAAAATAGACTTGGATGAAAAAGCAATACAAATTTAGTGAGGGATCGGACCAGAAGCATTATAAATTTAGTGAGGGATCGGACCAGGCTTGAGCATAACTCAGTCGAAACAATACATAATAAAGTAATTGATAATATATCTCTAGAAGTTAAGTATCATTCTTTTTTATAATGAATGTAGGCACTAAGTAATAAAACAATCTGCTAAAAGAAGAGTGCCAGACGTCCCCAGGCGCCCCGAAACCCAAAAGTGCAACTAGAGGCCTCTTGGCACCGCGAAGCACGCATCATAGAATGTGCACTATCCAAACGAGTGCATCCCATCCTCAGGAGCGTGCAGGTCCCCAACAAGCACATGCTGCCTAGGCGTGCGCAATCCAGAAACACAATTAGAGGCACAAGACTCTCGGCACCGCGAAGTGCGCATTGAAGAGCGCACACCATTCAAATGAGCACATCCTATTCTCAGGAGTGTGCACATCCTTAGCAAGCGCAGCGCCGCCAAGGCATGCGCAATCTAGAAGCGCAACTAGAGGCTAGTGCCGAGAAGCACACCACTTGGCGACACAAAGCACGCATCAAAAAAGCGAGCACCTTTCAGACAAGCGCATACCATCCTTAGGAGAGTGAACGTTCTCAACAAGTGCTTGTCTCCTAGGTGTGCGCAAGCCAGGAGCACAAACCGTGAAGCACATGCATAGGACGCACCCCGCGCACGCCTAGGACGCGCGGTCAAGCACACCTCGTGCATGCCTATGGCGCTGCATGCGTCCCTCCTGAGGCTCTACACGCTCACTCAAGGGGTGCTGCAGGCGCTCCCCAGGGTGCTATTCGTGCCCTCCAAGGGGAGTTGTACGCACACCACCAAGGGGGCGTTGTACGCACCCCTAGGGGCACGGCGCGCACACCCCATGGGATGCCCCACGCTCGCGCCCCAAGGTGATCCGCGTACCCCCCTAGGGGGCTGCACGCGCATGCCTCTAGGGGGTGGGCTGTGCCTGCGCGACCCCCAGGAGACACTGCACATGTGCCTCGGAGACGCTGTGCATGCTCGAAGCACTGCACGCTCATTTTGAGCACTTTATACGCTCCGGTTCGTGTGCAGAATTGGTTATAATGATCTGAGAGATCGTTCCCATGTTTAATCTCCGATTACGGAGAAATTTGAGTAATAGATACATTCCAGAGTTTATAAAAGACTTCTTTCCTGACAAAAAAGGAGCGAGGGAGGAGAAACCAACAGACTAAAAGAAAAAGTAACAAATGAGGAAATTGACTGAAAGAAAAAGTCACAGGAACGGAGAAAATCTGTAGAAATTAAAAGAAAAAGTCAGCGACGTAGAGAGATGGGAAAATCCAGATAGCAGAGTTCACTTTTCTTCTCTTCCAGTCAGATAGATCAATGAGATTCAGAGATCCAAAAAAGAAGAGATAGAAAGATCAAGCAAAAGAGAACCAAAAAAGCAAAAGTTACAACACTTCAAGAGTTCCTCCTCTCCTCCGGCTAGAGCTTGGTGCCAGAGAAATTAGTTGACGTGACATTTGGATTGTCAACGGAAGACAGTAAGGAACTTCCACTGCTACCAAAGATCCCATAAAAATTAAAAGGGAAAAAGTCATCTCTTTTCCCTACCCCTATAATATGATTTGAGTGATTGTTGTTCTTCTTTTATTTTACTGTAATCTCCATCAATGGTAATGAAAGAGAACTTTCTAGATTCGGGCATACAAGAGTTGGCGACTACAATGGGCACCTCTCTTTACTAAAGAGAAAATAGTGGTGCAATCTGACGTTATTGTCATTCTTTTGGCTCCAAACCCACAAGGCGTTATTGCCGGGTGACAACCAAAATTATGAGGCATTATCACCCATTAATAAAAACAATATGCTAAAAGAAGAGCGCCAGACGCTCACGTCCAGGCACGAGCAACTTAGAAGTGCAACTAGAGGCGAGTGACAAGAAGTACGTCTCTCAGCACTGCGAAGCACTCATCGTAGAGCATGCATTATCCAAACAAGCGCATCCCATCCTAAAGAGTGCTCACTGTCCCTAGAAAGCAAGCGCCGCCCAAGCGCATGCAATCTAGAAGCACAACTAGAGGTGCATGCTAAGGAACACGCCTCTCGGCACTAAGAAGTGTGTATCGAAGAATGCGTACCCGTCAAGCAAGTGCATCCCATTCAGGAGTGCGCACGTCCTTAGCAAGCGCGGCGCTGCCTAGGCACGCGCAATCCAGAAGTGCAATTAGAGGTGCACGCCAAGAAACAAGCCTCTTGGTGACACAAAGCGCGAGTCAAAAAAGCATGCACCCTCTAGACGAGCGCATACCGTCCTCAGGAGTGCGAACGTTCTCAACAACCACTCGTCTCCCAGATGTGTGCAAGCTAGGAGCACAAACCGTGAAGCACACGCACTGGGCGCACCTCGCACGTGCTCAGGACGCACCACGCGTGTGCCCAGGGTGCTACGCGAGTCCCTCCTGAGGCACTGTGCGCACTCAAGGGGCACTGTGGGCGTGTCCCACGGTGTTGTGCGTGCCCTCCAAGGGGGAGCTGCGTGCACACCTCCAAGGGGGAGCTGTACACGCCCCCTAGGGGGTGTTGTGCGTGCCCCAAGGGGACGCCCCATGCTATCACCCTAAGGAGATGCCCCACGTGTCTCCTAGGGGTAGGCTGCACATGCACGCTCCCAGGGGGTGCATCACATGCACGCCCCCAGGGGGTGGGTTGTGTGTGTGCACCCCCCAGGGGCACTGCATGTGCACCTCCAAGACACTTTACGTGCTCATGCTGTGTGCTTTTTTTAGCTTTTCATGTGCTCCACTTCGTATGCAGGATTGGTTATAATGATCTGAGAGATCGTTCCAGCATTTAATCTCCAATTACAGAGAAATTTGAGGAACAAATATGTTCTAGAGTCTATACAAAACTTCTTTCTTAACAAAAAAAAGGGCGCAAGGGAGGTGAAATCCACATACTAAAATAAAAAGTCACAGAAGAGGAAATAGATTGAAAGAAAAATCGTAGGAAAGGAGAAAATCTACAGAGTCTAAAGGAAACGTCAGAGATGCAGAGAGATGAAAAAATCCAGAGAACAGAGTTTCCTTTTCTTGTGTTTCAGCTAGATAGATCAGATAGATCTAGTGATCCAAAAATGAAAAGATCCAAATATCCAGCAATATAGAACCAGAAAAGCAGAAGTTACTGCACTTTAAGAGTTCCTCGTCTCCTCCGGCTAGAGCTTGGTGCCAGAGAAATCAGTCGACGTGATGTTCGGATCATCAACGGAAGGTACTAACGAACTTCAACTGCTACCAAATATCCCGAAAAATTAAAAGGGGAAAAATCATCTCTTTTTCCTACCCCTACGATTTGAGTGATTTGTAATTCTTCTTTTATTTTGCTGTAATTTCCATCAATGGCAATGAAAGAGAACTTCCCCAAATTTGGGCGTACAGAAGTTGGCAATTATAGTAAGCGCTTCACTTTACTAAAGAGAAAACAATGGTGTAATATGATGTTATTGTCATTTTTCTGGCTCCAAACCCATAAGGCATTATTGCTGGGTGACAGTCGAAAATTATGAGACATTATCACCCATTTACAAAGACAAGGCATTATCGTCTGTTGAAAAATATGAGGTATTATCACCCATTAACAAAGGCAAGGTTTTATTGCCTATCGACAAATATGAGGCATTATCACTGAGAACACTATGCTAGCCTTGTACAAGCATAGCCTGCGCACATTGGAACTGAATGTACGGGAATGGCATGCAAAAATCGCGTGCGCAGTCCTGATAGGCATGCATGACAGGAGCACTAGCTTTGATAGGCATGTGCAGTGCACCAATAGGTGTGTGCACAGCGCCCAATTGGGCCAGCTCTGTGTCTCAACACCCAAATGGGTGTGCATGACCCAACCAGGGCACACCAGTGCCCAACTAGGCGTGGACACAATGCCCCAACTGGGTAGTCTTGATGGGCTCACGCGATGAGCACCCTCAACCTCTATGTAGCCATGTTTTAAAGAAATTATAAGGAAATCAATAAGCAATTCTCTTAAAAACTTTTTGGACCAAGCACGCCACCCCCTGCATCCAAGTGAGCTATCCAGGTAGCTTGACCTCCATATAACTCGTGTGATATGATTCAAGAGGGGCATATATTTAACTATACATATATTTAACTATATTGGATAAGTAATATTTTTTCCAACATTCAAGAAAATTGAAGAAGATAATGGTTAAAATATCAATTTCACATGTTAAATATGCATTGAAATGTGTTCGAAGAAGAGAATGATGCATCATCTGAAAAGTTGTTGGGGGTCTTTCAATTTGAAGAGTATAAGAAATACCAAACAACCACCAACACAATAACTATTATGAGATACTAATAATATAATATTACTCTCACTACTAGTGTGCGACAGAAATTGGGTCAAGCTCAAGCCTAAGTTGTATCCAACAACAGACTCAAGATTCTCAAAGAAGAAGCATAACTTGTGAAGCCTGCATTAATCATGTGTCTTAAGCAATCAGATGTGAGGCTCAACCTAGTGTGATTCAGATCATGCATAAGGCTTGGTTCCATTTGAATCAAATCAGATGTGACACTTAGCTCCATGTGAACCAAAGCAGACATAGAGCTCAAACTTGCCTAAATCACTCAGTACATGATTATCATATGTTGCAATCTAAGGAATCTTGCATGGCCCACTTAGGGGGTAGGGCCCATGTCCGTATTTCAAAAAGACTCTTGCTTTAATATGGTCCACCCAGGGGGTAAGGCCCATGTCTATATTTCAAGAGGGCTCTTACTTATTACAAGCCAACATAGAGATCAAAATTATAATCTTCAGTCATACTCAGTTTCAGCATGCAATCCTAATGAAGCTCAGCTACCCGGAAAGAACAAAAGTGACAGCTGATCCACTTGCAAAGTAAGGCTTAAATAACTTATTCTTGTTGTAGAGTTTTATATAATAAGATTGATCAGTGCCCATCTAAACAAAGTACTTTCCAACCCAAGAAATGAGCTCTCTTTTCTAACCCTAAAGAAGCTCTCATGTCTAAGAAAAGCGAACAAAATCATCCAAAGCAGTGCTAGAAATGCTTTCGCCATGTGATTTGCGTCGATCTTGATGCACATACATATGGCATAGCCCACTGTATTGGGGACAGTTATTACCGATTCTTTATATTTCAGATGAGGCTATATTAATCATCCGAGCAACAGTCAATAATGGCAAATTGCAATATTCGGATGACTCAAAGGGAGAGGGAGAGAGAGAGACAACAGCTAGATGAGACTTCATCTTCTCACTATCGGTCTGCTTCAGTTCTCCTTCTAGTCTTTGAAGACATTTTAGTCTGATATAGGCTTAGTAAATACGAAAGAATTGATTCTTTTTTCTACATTAAGAATTGATTCAATATTTAACTAGGGGTCATGAATGAGATCTACGTAGTCCCCAAGGCTCTCCCATTTCCTCATATAATTATGAGGCTTACAGCATGTCCATCAACCATACCAACAGAGCACTAGCCTGAGACAAATTTCTATCTTGGCAAGAGGTTTTTTATAAGTTCAACAAGTGGAAAGTTAGTAAGATTTTCTGGTTTTGCAGTTGAAAATATTCTTGTTTAACATAGCAAGACACACATCTTACCATCTATTCGGAAGATGAAGACGTGCAAATCAAGCAACTCAAAATTCCTTATGGAGCTCCTTAACCTCAATACAGAGTTCAAAATGACACTCGCATGTCTAAGCTCTCATGTGAGGCTTGTCATAATAGTCGCATGTTTCAGCTCCCATGTGAGGTTTTTCATGACACTCGCATGTCTCATGTCACATTCGAGGTTAGTCATGACACTCCCATGTTTCAATCAATAGGAGGCTCAAGTTGCATCCATTTTGTACCCAAGGTAAAAAAGCACAAGCCTTATTTTCAGTGTCGTGCAGTTTATAAGGGGCACTTGAAGAGGATTTCCTATCTAAAGCTCTCTCGAAATCAAAGTGATGCAATGACGACAGCAGGTTTGATCCCACCAATAAAACTAAAGCTTTCTTTGAGGCTCACGACCATCATGCTTGAATTACTAGGATTGACATACATCCCTCTGGAAGCTATTATTGAAATACAATGGCGTCCATGATGAAACTATCGATGCCTCAATTGCTTGGAAAGGGAACCATTCATCTCTCATGTCTCCATCTCTAAGCCTTCTCAGTAATGGAATTTTATTCCCAGAACGAAGCAAGCTATAATTTTTTGCTGTCACCTCCTACTCTCAAATAATTGAGGGTCAAATAGTTTGATACTTAAATCGCTCTAAGCTCAATCCCGACCAGCTTAAGAAAGACAAAGTCGGGTATTATAATTTAATGCTCTAATACCAAACAACTATCAAGCTGACGGGTATTCATGTTTGCATCATAAGAACATACATGCAGACACCTTGATATCGGTTGCAGTTATCCTACAACTGCTTGCCAAGATTGACAAACACATCATAGTTGCTTTCCAAGTCGATCAAAAACGTATTCTCTTCCGATCGTGTGTGACTTTATGTGATGATAGTGAAGATGAAGATCAGGAAGCTCCTAAATTCTATCATTATGGTCCAAAATCATTTCGAATGGTGACAAAATAGGATATAACTTCATCCAAAGTCATCTAAATGAAAGGTTATACTCACGGCCAAAATGTGAAGCTAACTCTCAACCCCACATAAACTTCAAGAAGCAAAAGGCTAAGGTTTGTGTCAGAGACTTAAGGCACTAGACCAACTAGCAACATTGCATAATATCTGATGAAGAAGAAACTCATCGTAACCAATCAAATGAGGACCACATTGGGGGTGGGACCTGCATCCAGTCAACCTTGCCGTTAAGCCCGTGTAAAGAGATGAAGACATGAGGCTAAGCTCATGTGAAGTAACTCATGCACAATGCTACGTCTACGTGGAATTCGAAGTTATGCTCACAACTAAATGCGAATCTGAGTCAGTATGCAAGGCTAAGTCAGCACATGAATCTAACTCAGTGTGCAAAGCCAAACTAGCACACAAGTCCAACCCCGCATATAACACAAAGTTATATTAAGCCGGTCGCGAGACTATGCCAGCTTAAAATGCGAGGCTAAGCCCGCTGTTATAGGGCTAAGGTTGCATCCTGAACGCGCAACAACAAATTGAGTTGTACCAAGAGCGCATCTCAAGAGCATTTAATAAGACAGTTAAATGAAGAACTTTCAAAAAAAAGGAGAGTTGGATATAGCTATCGAAGGCCAATGATCATGACCCATAAGACTAGGGAAAAATTCGAACCCAAGTGGGAAGGACTTTTTGTAGTAGAAATCGTCTACTCAAATGGAGCCTATCACCTAATTAATCAAGATGGTGACAGGATAATGATGCTTATCAATGGCAAAATTCTTGAAGAAATACTATATTTAGCCACCTTAATAAAAAAGGGGGAAGGGGAGACTAATGAATCAACCGCCCAATGCTATCAAAAGCAACAGGAAGAGAAATCGAAAATTTCTTGCTATACCCATCATACTGAGGGTATTAATAAACCCGTAGCCTATAAGGAAAAGGGGAGAGAGAACGTTTGACATTTAAGCTCAAACAAAACTCCTAACAACTTATCATACTAAGGGGAATAGCATGTTCCAATGTTGGGGGTTTGTAAAAGCACATCAAATCCGTTCATAGTTGGGGGTTTGTTAAAAATTTCATAGCAAATTTGTTATAATATTATCCTATAAGGATACTCATAACCCAATGCTTCAAAAGCAAAGGGGAGAGGAATTCAAATTCTCGACAATTCCTTATGCTATGGTAAAAAGTATGAATCACTCAATGCTTCAAAAATGAAGGGAAGAGGTATCCAAGTCCTCACCAACCCTATCATACTGGGGATAGAAATAAACCGATGCCAAAAAAGCAAAGGGAATAAGGAACATTTGGCCTCTAAGCCCAAATAAAACCTTCGACAACTCATCATGCTGAGGAAAATAGTATGGCTAGCCCAACACAAACGGCGATTGGTAAAGGTATGTCAAATCTGTTAATAGCTCGGTGTTTGTTAAAATCCCCACAAATCTATTATGTTAAGCTCTTACCTCTGATAACAAAATTCAAACTATCTTACCTCAATGCAAACAAATTTATCACGTTAAGCTCTTATCTCTAACAATGAGATTCAAACCATCTCATCTAAAAAAATTCAAACCTCTCATATTAAGATCTTACCTCTAATGGTGAACTTTGAATCATCACACACTACAATAAATAGTTTTTTCGTGATCCTAATCTGATCACCGGCTCTATCTGCCACCCAGACGAGTCATCTAGGTATGTGCAATTAGGAGCTTCTGCCGAAACAATGATCATGACTAGATCATCTTGATGTCTTCGCCAAAACTCTAGGCATGTGCAATTAGACACCTCTATCGAGACCCTATGGGTTTGTTTAACAGTACACCTCTACCCATGGTTTTTCGATCCTAATCCATCATTTTAACTTTTTCTGTTGGCCAGATGAGTCACCCCTTAATTCGAAAATAATCACCAGCTCTATCTATCAGTCATACGAGTCACATCATATTTAAAACACTCAGCTTGTTAAGATATTTCTGCACTCTTAACAAGTTCCATCTCCATGAACTCATCCACCAATTTTAAAAGAAAAATCCAAAGTATTTCAAAATTTTGCTAAACAAATGAATAAATAAAATTTTAAAAACTTTGGAGAGGGTCTTGTAGAACGAGAAAAATTATCCCCGCATTAATCTGAATCCAAAATACAAATTCTAATCCAAATCCAAAATCTGAATCCGAATCCAAATCCAAAACTCGAATTCGAATCCAAATTCAAAATCTAAATCCAAATCTAAATCAAATAATAATAATAATAATAATAATAATAATAATAATAATAAATATAAAAATAAAAAAGAAAAAGAAGAGGAAAGCCTCGCGAGTGAGAGGCAGAGAAAACCAGCTTGGATCTATAATTGACATCACTACCGATCTCTCCATTATTTTTTAAAAATTGTGTTACATATGAATAATTTTTATTTGAGATATCATTGGTATTTAATGCTTCAAATAAAAAACATAAAAATAAAAACAATAAAAGAAAAAAATATCAATATCCAGTCAAAGAGTTCTCTATGATTTCGTTATGGTAAAAGTTCATTATATCTAATACCATTAAGAAAAAAGAGAGCTTATATATGTAAATAAGTGTTAAAGAATGGTCCAAAATGATAAAAAAAAATAGAATATATTATTAAGCAAAAACTATTGGGTTGGCTAACCAAGGCCAAGAGTTGGTCGATCATGACCCATTATTAGTAGAGTAAAGGAAGGGATAGGTCATCAAATAAGAAAAATAACAAAAATAATACTCTAGATTGTTCGATTAGGAGCAAAGTTAAATTACCAATAATACCACAACAACAACAACAGCTAGTTGTTTTATCCCAAGTACTTGGGGTAGGCTACATGAACCAAAAAAGAATCATGCTGGATCAATCACGCTAGATCAATCACGTTGATAGTCCTTCTCCATTCATTTCTATCAAGTAATATCTCCTCATTTAGACCTTTAAAATCCATATATTTTGGTATCACTTCCATCAATGTTTTTTTCGGTTTTCTCTTCGTTCTTTTAACTTGTTCTAATTTGATGAACTTTCCTCGTCAAACTTATGCATATTTAGGCCCAGTTGCACATGACCAAACCATCATAAGTGATTTTTTTGCATCTTCTCATTGATGGGAGCTACACCTATCTTAGCAAAAATATCTTCATTTCTTACTTTATCTCTCCTAGTGTTGCCGTAGATCCAACGGAGCATGTGCATATCTGTTACACTTATCTTCTGTGAATGACATTTCTTTAAAGCCAAAATGACCAATAATACCAATAAAGAAAAAATAATACTCTAGATTGGTTGATAAATAATAGTGCTTATTGACCAATCATACTCAAAAGCAGTTTATAAATTGTGTATTAGCGGTATTAGTATTCTCTATCCAAGATATGGACTTGTAAGATAAATTGAAGAAAAACGCAAGTTCTAAAACTGATAGCCAACTATAATATAAATGTGTGTGTATCAAGGCTTTAAAAACATATAAAAATAAATGAAAAATTACACTAAATTTACGACAAATCTCAGATAAAGCATTTATCTTCATATTGCCTTATATGTACTTCATATAAACTTAAATTTCAGAAATAATGATTTTATATCTAAATTCCAACGTCCTCCCCTGTTGTATTAATGATAAATAGTTATTTCAATATATTAGCTTACATAGACTTTACTCCTAACAAAGCATAATTGTGATAATACTTTCCATATTAACAAGGTAATTTAGACTTAATGTCATTAATTATCTTCCTTTCATATCAACAAAATATATTATAAAGAGAAACTTGTCTTCATAACAAATTACAAATAAGCACTCTTTTTTTCTTTTTCTAAGTCCATCTGACCAACCCATGAAGGGTTGCGAGGCTGAACGAGGTGCGAAGAATGAATCTACACCCTCTTCCATTCTCAAGTGCAGAAATTGCTGGCCAGTTCCCACTCAATTCTTCGAGATCCCTTGAACAGAAGTAGGTCTCAAAGAGCCTCTCTCTTTTCCAAAAACGATGAACCGACAAACTACTGAATAATGCATAAGGTTGGGTATAACATAATGAAACAAACTACTAATGTGATGGTGGTAGAAATCCATGGTAAGACATGTCCGTCATTTGTAGTTGACTCTCTTACATGAGAATATATTGAGTCGTCAACATATCATAGTCTTCTCAAAATTTGTTTGAAATCTCAAAAAGAGCTTTCATAGTCTGACTAAGAGTGGGTTAAATGATGTCAAGTGTATTAGTGATAAGATAATCATGGCTATTTAAGATGTGTCCATCTTTTCTATGAAAATATTATATAATAGACATCATCAAAATATTCATGGATAGATGATAATGGATAAGATAATTGAGATGGAGATGGTTTAGTAGTAGGAGTGGACGTAGACTAAGTTTGAGTTTGGGGTGCTAGCTCATCAGGTTCATGCATGAGAAAAAGTTCTCGATATGCCATGCAAACCATTGTTATTATGTCAAGAGATACAATAAAACCTTTATTTTTTGATGCCTTACGTTAATGATATGTTGATAGTATGTTTTTGTGCTCAAGAGGTGAATGTTTTCGGTAGAAACAGGGTTGGATCTTTCCATTGCCATTGACAGAGAAAAATTACATATTATGAAAAATTCCTCTTTTTCGAATTACAATGAAAAGAAAAATAAAGAAACAGACAGAGAGGACTTTTAAATCGTCGCTCTCTTTTTACAGAAGATGTGGGATTCGAGGCAGCTATGGGGATTGGTCCTTTCCCCGTTGACGATCTGACGTCGATGGTTGGAGGCGAGCTCGTTCTTCTTCTCTGTTGATTCTTAGAAGAAGCACGAACTCTTGGACGGGAGAGAGATCTAGCCAAAGTTCTTCTCTTCTTTGGTTGCAAGACTTTGAGACTCTCGTGCGTAGATCGATCTGCCAAAGGATCCTCCTTGAGTTCTCTTAGAGGGTATTTATACGCCTCCGGTTGTTGAAGAGGTTTCCTTGTAGATAAGAACGAGATCCGGTTTCCTTATAGATAAGAACGAAATCCGGTTTCCTTGTAGATAAGAACGAAATCCGATTTGTGATCTCGATGAGATATTCAAACCTCTTGTTGACTTGATTTTCTCCAGATTCATTGAATCAGGTCCTGTTTCTGCACCCAAAATCAATTAAACTCAAATTAGAATTTAATTAGAATTTGTATGATTATCAAACTCTAATAAAATTAATTTAGAATTTATCATCCACAAATTAATTTGAATTTGATTAAAATTATAGAATTATCCAAACTCCAATAAATTTAATTTAGAATTTCTTATCCAAAAATCAATTTGATTTTAATTAAAATTTAGATTGCAAAATAATTGGAGATTGGACCAAAATACATTGTGTGCATGAAATCGGGGGCTTATTGCGAGAAATCGGGCGACCGAACTTGGTAAGCGAGCGATCGAACGAGACCGATGAGAGAGATAGAGAGAGATTTAATTTTTTTTCTTATTACACATGCCTTTTTACTTTTGCTCATTGAGCACCTTGGGAGCCTCTCCTTCTTGGGTGCGAGGCTGAGGTCGCGGCCTCAAATATTTTTTTTTTAATTGCTTTTTTTTCTTTTTTTTTTCTTTCTTTTTTTTTGCATGGTTTGAGGATGCGAGCTTTGCATCCACGCGAGGCTCGCTTGGAAATTTTTTCTTTTTTTCTTCTTTTTCTTTTTTTTTTTTGCTTCAGCCTCGCATCCACGAGAGGCTGGGTGCGAGGCTGAGCCATGCAAAAATAATTTTAATTTTTTTTTCCTTCTTTTGGCCTCAGCCTCGCATCCACGCGAGGCTGCCTCGCGTGGGTGCGAGGCTGAGCCCTCTAATTTTTTTTTTCGTGTTTAAATTTTTCGGGAGACCTCTTTAGCCTCGCATCCACGCGAGGCTGCCTCGCGCGGGTGCGAGGCTCGCTGCCTTCTATTTTTTTTTTAATTTGTTCAGTTTATTTCTTTTTCTCAGCCTCGCATCCACGCGAGGCTCAGCCTGGCGTGGGTGCGAGGCTGATTTATATTTTTTATTTTATTTTATTTATTATTATTATTTTTTAATTTAATTAATTAATTATTTATTATTATTATTATTTGAATTAGGATTCGTATTTGGACTCGGACTTGAACTCAGATTTTGAATCCGGATTAGATTCGAACTCGGATTTTGGATTCGAACTCGGATTTTGGATCTGGACTCGGACTTGGACTCAGATTTTGGATCCGGACTCAGATTCGAACTCGAATTTTGAATTCGAACTCCGATTTTCGATCTGGACTCAGACTCGAACTCGAATTTTAGATCCGGATTATTTTTATTGTTCTACAAGACCCCCTCCAAAGTTTTCAAAATTTTGCCTCTTCTGGAAATTTTGAAATACTTTGGATTTTTTTTTTTGAATGGGTGGATGAGTTTACAGAGATTGAACTTGTTATGCGTGTGGAGATACTTTAACAAGTTGAGTATTTTAACTGTGATGGGACTTGTTTGGGTTGCCAAACAGAGCCGATGACTTATCTGACAGACAGACATAGCCGACAATTACTTTCGAATCGAGATTGAAGAACCATGAGCAGAGGTGTTCAGAAAACGTACTCATGAGGCTTTGACAAAGATATCCTGTTAAGCATATCAAGACTGCTTGGTATGTTTAATGGGTTACCTTCTCTCTTTGCCTTTTCGGCATTTGATTGTTTCTACCCTCAGTATGATAAGACCGATCGAGGATTTTAACTACCTCTTGCCCCTTGCCTCAAGGGCGTTGGGCTGTCAGCTCATTCTTTCTTATCATAATAGGTAATCATTCAATAGATTGTTGGATTGTGACCGGGTGAGGGTCAAAAATCATGGGCAGAGGTGTTCAGAAAACGTACCCATGGGGTCTCGACAGAGGTGTTCAGAAAACGTACCGAGGTACCGGGTTAGGGTCCGAAAATCGTGACCAGAGGTGTTCAGAAAACATACTCACGATGCCTTGGCAGAGGTGTTCAGAAAACGTACCAAGGGGTTTCGGCAGAGGTGTACTGTTAAACATGCCGAAGGGGTCTCAGTAGAGGTGTTCAGAAAACGTACTGAGATGACCGTATTAGGGTCGGAAACCATGGGCAGAGATGTTCAGAAAACGTACCCATGGGGTCTTGGCAGAGGTGTTCAGAAAACGTACCAAGAAGTTTTGACAGAGGTGTACTGTTAAACATACCGAGATGATTAGATTTAAGTTATAAGGTAGCTCGTCCTGCCGACAGATAGAGCTGATGACTCGCCTGGCTGACAGACAGAGCCGGTGATCATGTTGGAATCATAGATTGCATTATTTGTGATTGCTAAAATCTTGCTGTCAGAGATAAGATCTTAACATGACAGGTTCACGGGATTTTTAGCAAACCCCCAGCTATCAATGGATTTGACATGCCTTTACCAATCGCCGTTCGCGTTGGGCTAGCCATGCTATTTCCCTCAGCATGATGAGTTATCGAAGGACATGTTTGGCCGTAGATGCCAAATGTTCCTTCTCCCCTTTGCTTTTAGAGCATTAGGTGGTTCACGCTTTTATCTCAGCATGAGGAGTTATCGAGGATTTGAATTCCTCTCCATTTTGCTTTTGGAGCATCAGGTCATAACTTATCATTATAAGATGGTATTGCAACAGATTTGTCACGGAATTTTTTTAGCAAACCCCCAGCTATGAACGGATTTGATATGCCTTTACCAATCGCCGTTTGCGTTGGACTAGCCATGCTTTTTCCCTCAGCATGATGAGTTGTCGAGAGTTTTGTTTGGGCTTAAATGCCAAACGTTCCCTCTTCCCTTTACCTTTTTGGTATTGGGCGATTGATTTCATACTCTTACCCCCAGTATGATAGGGTTGGCGAGAATTTTTTGATTTTTCTTCCTGTTACTTCTGACAGCATTGGGCGGTGGATTGACTAGCCTTCCCTTTTTTTTAAAGGTGGCTAGATGTAGTATTTCTTTAAGAATTTGCCATTGATAGGCATCATCATCCTGTCACCGTCTTGATTGATCAGGCGATAGGCTCCATTTGAGTAGACAGTTTCTACTACAAAAAGTCCTTCTCACTTGGGTTCGAATTTTCCCTTAGTCTTGTGGGTCAGGATTATTGGTCTTTTGACAGCTAAGACCAAGTCTTATTCTTTGAAAGTTCTCCATTTAACTTTCTTATAAAATACCCTCGAGATGCGTGCTTGGTACAACTCGATTTGTTGCTTTGCGTTCAGGCGTTTTTCATCCAAGACCTCTAATTCTTGGAGTCGCTTTTGATGTTTTCTTCTGTCGTCATTTTTGTAGCCAGCGCTACTCGCAGGGATGGGATTTGGATTTCCAAGGGCAATACTGCTTCGCAACCATACACCAAAGAGAAGGGCGTAGCTTTTGTTGGAGTTCGCACCGTCGTATGGTAAGCCCACAAACGCTCGCCTAACTTTTCATCCCAATCGCGGCGACTTGAAGAAACAAACTTTTGTAAAAGCTTTACAATAGTTTTGTTGAAAGTTTCGGCTAATCCGTTGGCTGCCGGATTAGAAGGCGTTGAAGCCACATCTTGAATTCTGAACTTGCCGCAGAATTTCACGAAGCCTTGACTAATGAATTGAGGCCCATTGTCGTGGATGATCCGTCGAGGCACACCAAAGCGGTAAATTACGTTGTGTTTGATGAATTTGACCACGTTCGTTGTCTTCACTTCTCTCATGGGGACAACTTCTGCCCATTTAGAGAAGTAATCGGTTATCGCCAATATGAAACGGTGTCCTTTGGAGGATGGCGGAGTGATCGGCCCGACAACATCCATTCCCCAAGTCTCGAACGGCCAACTGGCAGTCGATGTATGTAAGTACTCTGGAGGTTGGTGTATAAAATTAGCATGGACCTGACATGCATGACAACGCTTTGCATATGCCACTGTATCAGTGATCATCTTGGACCAGAAATATCCCAACCTTCTAATACGATCCCAAAGTTTTGGTCCAGGCTGGTGGGCCCCGCAGGTCCCATCATGGGTTTATTTAATCACTTCCTGAGCTTCGCTTTTTGATAAGCAACGAAGTAGGACGCCATCATGAGATCTTCGATACAGAGTCTGGAGCATGGCATTATAATAAAATTTTGCCGCCTTGTTTCTTATAGAAGCGGCTTCTTTAGGGTCCTCAGGGAGGATGCCATGCAATGTATAGTCCACAAGTGGAAAACGCCAGTCTCGTGGCTCAAACTTTATTCCAACTTGGTTCGCTTCGTCTACTTCCATGATTACTTTTGGGTGTATGAGTTCGCGACTTCCAATGGTAACATGCTTAGTTGACCCGCTCGGTACCGCCAGGGTCGCAGCCAGCGATGCAAGGGCATCGGCATATGTATTCTCGTATCTTGGTACATGGTCGATATAAAATTCTTCAAACTTGTTTGCTAGTCGCATTGCTGTTTGATGATACAGTATGAGGGCTTCATGCTTTACCTCATATTCTCCGGGCATCTGGTTAACGACAAGTTTTGAATCGCCATATGCTTCGAGATGCCTCACCCCCAGTTGCCAAGCTATTTGGAGGCCAGTGATAAGAGCATTGTACTCTGCCACATTATTTGTGCAGGGCTTGGTTAACGAGTATCCTTGAGGCACTATGTGTTTGTGGGGAGAAACCAGTACGACCCCCACGCCGACAGTATCTCTTCTTGCTGCTCCATCAACGAACAGTTGCCACATCTGTTCTTCTGAGACTGCATTAACTTCCGCAGCTTCATCTGGATTGTCAATTTGGAGTTTCGAGTTCTCTGGAACTGGGTGCTCGGCAAGAAAGTCTGCTATGGCTTGGCCTTTCATCGCTTTCTGAGGCACGAAATGCGTGTCGTAGGGAGACAATAATAACGCCCAATTGGCGAGCCGGCCGTTTAATGATCCTGGCTTTGTCATGAGCAATTTCAGTGGGTTTACCCGAGAAATGACATGTATCGTCTGACCAACTAAGTAGTGTCGCATTTTCTGGACTGCGAACACTAGCGCTAGGCATTCTTTTTCGATTGGGCTGTACCGATGCTCAGCACCAATCATTGTACGGCTCAAGTAGTAGATTGCCTGCTCCTAGTCTTGATCATTATGTTGAGCCAATAGAGCCCCTAGGGCGTGGTCCATTGCTCGCACATAGATCAGAAAAGGCTTTCCTGAAACAGGTGCCATTAACACAGGCGGTTTTGTGAGGTAATTCTTAATGTCATCAAAAGCTCGTTGACAATCTTCATCCCAGATGAAAGAGACTCCCTTCTTCATTAACTTTGAGAATGGCTGGCACCTTCCTGACAGATTTGCTATGAACCGCCGGATATATGCCAGCTTCCCTTGCAACCCCCTGAGTTCCCTCAAATTCCGTGGTGGTTGCATTTCTTTTATCGCTTTGACCTTATCAGGGTCCAGGTGGATTCCCTTCGAGGTAACAACAAATCCTAAGAACTTCCCGCTCGATACTCTAAGAAATGACTTGGTAGGATTCATCTTCAGTTGATGCTTCCTCATGATATTAAACATTACCCTCAAGTCTTGCAGGTGATCTTCTTTCTTCTTACTTTTAACGGCGAGGTCATCCACATAGCACTCAACGGTTTTACGTAAGTGTTCTTGAAAGATGACGCTCATAGCCCGTTGGTAAGTAGCGCCGGCATTCTTCAATCCGAAGGGCATCACTGTGTAGCAGTATATTCCGAGCGGTGTTCTGAATGTCGTGTGTTTCTCATCTTCTGGATACATTTTAATTTGGTTGTATCCTGATAAACCATCCATGAAGGACATCCGCTCAAACCCACACGTGTTATCAATCATGACATCCGTGATGGGGAGTGGGAATTCATCTTTTGGGCATGCAGCATTGAGATCTCGGAAGTCTATGCATATCCGTATCTTGCCGTTTTTCTTGAGTACCGGCACGATATTTGCTACCCAGTCAGGATGTTGCTCTTCGCGGATAAAGTCTGAGTCTATCAACTTCTTGACTTCAGACTCTATAGCTTCCATCAACTCGGGCTTGAAACGCCTTTGTTGTTGTTTTACAGGTTTAGCATCCGGCTTAATATTAAGTCGGTGCATGGCAACCTGTGGGTCCAAGCCTGGCATGTCTTCGTAGCTCCATGCGAAGACGTCAATGTACACTCTTATGAGGGACACGAGATTCTCTTTCTCTTGAGAAGTGAGAGTCTCGCTTATAAAGATGGGTTTCGGATCTTCTTCACTTCCCATATTGACTTGAACCACTTGGTCTTCAGTTGGCGGTTCTCTCTGCTCAAATCTGATATCCCATTGGATATCCATGTGTTGTGCCCAGGAATCCTCTGATTCTTCATGGCTTACTGAAACCATGTTCACAGCAAAGGTCTTGAATATTATACTTGTACCAACGTCAGAATCCCATTCTATGATTTCTTTAAGATTTTCTGATTCAGCTGAGTCTATGTACTCTCTTCCCAAGGATTCGGAAGTAGTAACATATCCCAACCCCCTGCGGGTTTTATGATAGTAATCGGGATTCTTTCCTCGTGGGACAAACGAACGTAAAAGGTTTCGTCGTCCTCTTCCGAAATTTAATCCCTGTTTTCGGTTGAAATCGTAGCCCATGCTTTTCATCATTTGATGGGAGATTGATTCGTAATGGCCAAATTGAGGTGCCGTTTGGTCATCGCTTTCACTACTTATGGTATGCTCGGGCCACGACTCAACTCGCCCGAATATTATCGGCTGTTGGTCTGGCCATCGAGCGGGCACCTCAAAAGTAGTCCCATCTACATTATGAATTTTGGTTTGCCCAGCAAACAACGACCATATTGGCAGATGGAATGCTGCTAGAGCCTCGCACTCGGATATGTTATCCACTTCTGTGCTTGTACAAGACGGAGTAGAATCCGAAGCAACAACAGGAACATAAGCAAAACCTATGTTTTCATTAATAATCCACTCGTTTGCCTCATCAGCAGCGCTGGTTACATCAAAATCATTAATATTGATTACAAAAGGATTTATCTCGAATTCGCAGTCTTCTTCATCTGCCGGCTCGGGTTCAGTGTCTGCTTCGTTGCCGTTGTCATAGTCCCATTTGACATTCTTTGTTGATTCCGCGGATGCCTCTGCTGTATCTCTATACAGCATGGCATCCGTGAAGTAGTTTTCCACCCCCTTGAAGGGCTGCTTGTCGGCAATCAACGTGTGGAATGTCCCCTGATCATCGCAATATTTCATACATTGGTGGAGAGTAGAGGGCACCACCATGTTGGAATGAATCCAAGGACGTCCTAAAAGTATGTTGTAAGAAGTGTCGGCATCGATGACATAACACGTCGCCTCTGACTTCAGACTTCCACTTTGGCAGCGAAGTCGAATCTTCCCCAAGGGATGGCTCCCATTGGAGTTAAAGCCAAAGATGGAAGTGTTGGTGGGCGTCAATCGGCTGACTGAGATCTCAAGTAATTGCATCAATCTCCTTGGGATGATACTTAAGGCAGACCCTGGGTCTTTGAGAATTCGGTCAACTTTAAGAGAGCCCATGTATCCTGTATAATACAAGGGTCTGTTATGTTTAAAGTTTTTGACCTGCATATCATCCGGCGAGAAGGTGATGCATGAAACCTGCCTCGTCACTTGGTTGCAGTGC
The DNA here is from genome assembly GCA_036321105.1 of Dracaena cambodiana. NCBI lineage: Eukaryota > Viridiplantae > Streptophyta > Magnoliopsida > Asparagales > Asparagaceae > Dracaena > Dracaena cambodiana. The sequence goes on from JAYEPQ010000004.1 coordinate 41,503,508, forward strand.
GGGCAAGGTTCTTCAGCGTTCACAGGCGGCTCTTCGATTTGAGCCAAAAAGGCTTCGGAGTCAGCTAGAGCTTCCCTCAATGCGTCTCTGGTTGTCTTGGATAATCGCAACAACTCGTACAGAGTTATGCGAGCCGGTATGTTTGCTAGCTGGGCAAGCACATCAAACTTAAATGGCGCACCAGCTGCCTCACTATCCTTCTTTGTCCCCTTCTGAAAGCGGAGCTCCTTTTGTGTAGAGGGTGGCTCTTCATTTGTTGTGGTGTGTTCGTTGGGCCGCACTTTGGAGAAATCTTTGAGATAACTCCTCCCCGAACGAGTTCCTGATGGGCCTGCCTCATCTTGATGAGTGGCCAAAGCCGATGCTTCCGTTTTGGAATCGGTTAACATAGTTGCCTCATCGTGGTCATCACCGATGATTGCAGAAATCGCATGGCAATTTTTTCCTTTGCTCAGCTTCTGCTTATTAGATGAAGACCATTGCCCATCGTTCAAAAGATCCGGATGTACCCACATAATCTCACCTTTCTTCGTGGTGACTGGGGAGAGACCTTTTTCCTTCATATTATGTGGGTCCTGATTAACCAGCACCATTTTTCCAGCAGGCACTGGGGACACTCCTGCGGGAAACTCATTAGTTCCAACAGTTAGAGTGACCGAGTTAGCCGTCACCCTTTTCTGCTCTGACTTTAGTGTGATTACTTTGGCTTCGATTAGTGCTTGGATCTTTCTCTTTAATGTATAGCAATCCTTCGTAGCATGCCCCACGTTCTAATGATAGAGACAGTACTTGGGGTCGTTGGTCTTCCCCGCTTCCTCCGGCCTCGGATTGGAGGGAAATTGGAGTTGAGCAAATTGAAGAGCGTTACTGTTTGCTCATCTTTAAAGTCATAGACAGGTGCGGGGTACTGCTTGGGCGCGCCTTCTTCTTTTTGATCTTTGGCTTTCTGTTGCGGAGGCGTTCCTGCTGCCATAGCCTCTTTTCCTTTCGATCGAAAGTTTTGAGGATATCGTCGTCCTTCCGGGGCGTTTCTTGTGGGGCGTTGTTCTCCCAGGCGGCGGATGAGATTTTCAGCTAGTTCGCTTTGCTTAACTAGCTCTTTCCAGCTTTTAGATTCCACCACTCCTATTTTGACCAATATCTCGGTTTGCAGGTTGTGTTTGCATGTCTCCACCAATGTCTCCTGCGACATGCCATGCGGGCATCGCATTGACATCTCGCGGAAACGCTCGATGAAACTTTTAACTGTCTCATCCTCTTTTTGCTTATTTGCTAGAAGAGAGTGAATGGATACTTCGGTGTCATCTTCGAAGAAGCGAGTTAGGAACTCCCTTTCCACATCAGACCAAGCATTAATGGTTCCCGGGGGCAACTGCATAAACCAAGTAAATGCAGACCCTCGCAGGGTACTTGCAAAATTTTTTGTCATCACTGGGTCATTGCCCATGAGATGGCCGGTCTGTGAAAGGAAGTAGTACATATGTTGGTTCGGAAATCCCTTCCCATCATATGACTCTAACTTGAGAGGCTTATACTTTGCTGGAAATGGGGCGGACTCCCACTCTATCGGGTAGGGTCTCGTGATCCCTGTTTCTTTCAATCCTTTGCGGTGCATCAAGGCCTCTATCTGGTTTTGAAGCTTCTACATTTTTTCGGCATGAGGATCAACGTAATATTCGTCCTCACTGCCTTTTCTCCGTTGTCTCGGTTAGATTCAGCTTCATCCTTCTTGGTTTTATCACGGTTGGATTCACTTTCATCCTTCTCTTTATTAGTTTTATTAAAAGAGGAAGAACCCCCTGTACCGTCTTCTGTGATTGTTTTCCAGGACCTTCGCAAGCATCGCTTTGAGGTCTTCGATGCTTTTTTGTTGCTCCTGGATGAGGCGTTCTTGTGCCTCAATCCTCTGTCTCATCTCGACCGATGGTTCAGCCATATGAACTGTCCCCCTGTCGGACCAAGAGGAAGCATACGATCGTGGCGTTGCTATGGCCGAGTGATCGCTAAATTCTTCATATCCTTCATCAAGACCCCTTGCCAATTTTTTGTAATTGCGGGGAGCTGCCACACCTGTCTAAGGCGTGTGTGCTAATAAGTCTTTTCTGCCTCGATGTCAGAGACATACCCTCCTGAGACTGGCTTCTTGCCTTTACTCACCATATTTGATGTGAAAATGGGCAATTCTTAGTCCGAGTCCGAGTCTCATCTCTGCAGTCATCTTTTCTTTGGTGTAAGATTCTGGTGCTGACAGTCGGCTGAACACCAACGTTCTCGGGGATTCACAGCAACAGTGAGTCAAAACTGTGGCAATTAATTTTTCGCAGCAGCATGACTGATGGGACTGTGCGGCTTCCCTTTTTTTCGTCAGATAACTTCGTAAATCCGGAGTTTCTTCTAGTGGTGTAGATATGACCATCTTTTGGGAACGGGACTTGCCTCTTGGGTTATGTCTACTCATCCAGACAGATGGCTCCGAGAAATTATAGAAGTTATGTTTCTTAACTCCAAGTCTAGTTCGATGTTCACAATTAATTTTGGCATGTCTTGCATGACCCTGTTGGGTAGCTTTGCATCCTTCTGTTCTTGTGTGAAGCTGAGGCTTGACTCTTGCCTCGCGTGCTGGTTTAGACTTAGTTTGGTTTTGAAATTTATTTATGCCATGCTGGCATCTAGTCTTATTCATGCCAAGCTGATGAGTGCAAGGCTGAGTTTTGCTTGGCTGAGAGGTGCTAGGCTGACATTTGCCAGGATGAGAGGTGCTAGGCTGACCTTTGCCAGGATGAGAGGTGCAATGTTGCCCTTTGCCATGATGAGAGGTGCAAGGCTGCCCTTTGCCACGATGAGAGGTGCAAGGCTGCCCTCTGCCACGATGAGAGGTGCAAGGCTGACCTCCGTCAAGTTGATTGGTGCAAGGCTGACTTTTTCTAGGATGAGAGGTGCAAGGCTGCCTTTGGCCAAGCTGATGGGTGCAACGCTGACCTCTGCCAGAATGAGAGGCGCAATGCTGACCTCTGTCAGGATGAGAGGTGCAAGGCAGCCTTTGGCCAAGCTGATGGGTGCAACGCTGACATCTGCCAAGCAGATGGGTGCAAGGCTCCCCTTCGCCAAGCTGATGGGTGCAAGGCTCCCCTTCGCCAAACTGATGGGTGCAAGGCTGGTCTTCACCAAGCTGATGGGTGCAAGGCTGTTTTTGAGCCTGACATCCTCCTTGCTTCATGCTAGACTGATTTTGAGCCTGACATGCAAAACGAGCTTTGAGTCCGGTTGCGTGCCCTTCGATTCCGGTTGCGGATTTGGGTCCATTTTTGTGCCGCGATAGGTTCTCCTTTGGCATCATATGCAGCGAGCTCGCTGAACATTGGAAGAAACATAGTTGGCTTTGATGAATCATAGTTCGGAGATCCAAGGGGCTGTTGATGAATCAACGCTTCCTTGTCATCCAAAACCATGAAGTCCTCCTTTTGTTCAGAGTTAGTCTTTTCATGCTTCCGCCGTGCAGATCTCTTATGGCATGGACTCGATGAGTCCGAAGATACGTAATCTTCATATTTCTGCTGGTCGACTTCGATTACCAGCATCTCGACCGTCTCTCCAATCTTGTGGACATCAGATTGGACCACCATCTCTTCTTCAGTATAGGAAATCTCTCCCATTGTGGTCGCCAGTCTGTTTTCAGTAGAAACAGAGTTGGATCTTTCCATTGCCATTGACAGAGAAAAATTACAGATTATGAAAAATTCCTCTTTTTCGAATTACAATGAAAAGAAAAATAAAGAAACAGACAGAGAGGACTTATAGATCGTCGCTCTCTTTTTACAGAAGATGTGGGATTCAAGGCAACTATGGGGATTGGTCCTTTCCCCGTTGACGATCTGACATCGATGGTTGGAGGGGAGCTCGTTCTTCTTCTCTGTCGATTCTTAGAGGAAGCACGAACGCTTGGTCGGGAGAGAGATCTGGCCAAAGTTCTTCTCTTCTTTGGTTGCAATACTTTGAGACTCTCGCGCGTAGATCGATCTGCCAAAGGATCCTCCTTGAGCTCTCTTAGAGGGTATTTATAGGCCTCCGGTTGTTGAAGAGGTTTCCTTGCAGATAAGAACGAGATTCGGTTTCCTTATAGATAAGAACGAAATCCGGTTTTCTTGTAGATAAGAACGAAATCCAATTTGTGATCTCGATGAGATATTCAAACCTCTTCTTGACTTGATTTTCTCCAGATTCATTGAATCAGGTCCTGTTTCTGCACCCAAAATCAATTAAACTCAAATTAGAATTTAATTAGAATTTGTATGATTATCAAACTCTAATAAAATTAATTTAGAATTTATCATCCAAAAATTAATTTGAATTTGATTAAAATTATAGAATTATCCAAACTCCAATAAATTTAATTTAGAATTTCTTATCTAAAAATCAATTTGATTTTAATTAAAATTTAGATAGAATTGCAAAATAATTGGAGATTGGATCAAAATACGTTGCGTGCATGAAATCGGGGGCTAATTGTGAGAAATCGGGCGACTGAACGGGGTAAGCGAGCGATCGAACGGGACCGATGAGAGAGATAGAGAGAGATTTAATTTTTTTCTTATTACACATGCCTTTTTACTTTTGCTCAGTTTTACTTTTGCTCAGTGAGCACCTTGGGAGCCTCTCCTTCTTGGGTGCGAGGCTGAGGTCGCGGCCTCAAATATTTTTTTTTAATTGCTTTTTTTTTCTTTTTTTTCTTTCTTTTTTGCATGGTTTGAGGATGCGAGCCTCGCATCCACGCGAGGCTCGCTTGGAAATTTTTTCTTTTTTTCTTCTTTTTTTTTTTTTTTTTGCTTCAGCCTCGCATCCACCCGAGGCTGGCCTCGCGTGGGTGCGAGGCTGAGCCGTGCAAAAATAATTTTAATTTTTTTTCCTTCTTTTGGCCTTAGCCTCGCATCCACGCGAGGCTGCCTCGCGTGGGTGCGAGGCTGAGCCCTCTAATTTTTTTTTTTTTCGTGTTTAAATGTTTCGGGAGACCTCTTCAGCCTCGCATCCACGCGAGGCTGCCTCGCGCGGATGCGAGGCTTGCTGCCTTCTATTTTTTTTTTTAATTTGTTCAATTTATTTCTTTTTCTCAGCCTCGCATCCACGCGAGGCTCAGCCTGGCGTGGGTGCGAGGCTGATTTATATTTTTTATTTTATTTTATTTATTATTATTATTTTTTAATTTAATTAATTAATTATTTATTATTATTATTATTTGAATTAGGATTCGTATTTGGACTTGGACTTGAACTCAGATTTTGGATCCGGACTCAGATTCGAACTCGGATTTTGGATTCGAACTCGGATTTTGGATTTGGACTCGGACTTGGACTCAGATTTTGGATTCGGACTCAGATTCGAACTCGGATTTTGGATTCGAACTCAGATTTTGGATCTGGACTCAGACTCGAACTCGAATTTTAGATCTGGATATTTTTATTGTTCTACAGTGAACAAGTTAAAAAGGAAACTATCTAGCAAGTTTATAAGAAAAGATATGTGAACCTGATTCTTGATATGCGAACTATCAAGGATAGAGTGGCTAGTAAGCTGACTCTATCATAGACTAAATATGTCAGAAAGATTCTAAAAAAGTTTAGTATACATGATGCTAAGCCAATTAGCATTAGGTAGTCAATACTAGCTATTTAAAGAATATCACACACTATGTAGACAAAGTGTGCTCACATAAATCGGATACCATATGCTTCTATTATTGGTAGTCTTATGTATGCTATGCTGTGTGCCAAACATATGGCATATGCAAAGGGGTTGTGAACAGGTATATGAGTAATCCAAAGGAGTATTAGGAGGTCGTCACATGGATTCTTTGATATTTACACATTACATGGTACTGCTATTAGTCGGGTCTCTCAATTATAATAGATTGTTGCTCTTTCTACTGCAGAGACTGAGTAAGTTGCCATAGCAGAGGCTAGCAAAGGGATGATTTGGTTGCGAGTTTTCTTAATCAAATTGGTAAAGAAACAAGATATTAGTACTGTGTATAGTAATAGTCAAAATTCCATTTGTCTTATTAGAGTTCCATTTGTCTTATTATGAATTCAATATTTTATTCAAAAAAAAAGCATATAAGAAAGAAGAACTGTTTCATGCATGATAATTTAAAAAGTAAAAAAATATTATTTAAGAAGATCCGAAGAAAGGAAAATCCAACTATGCTAACCAAGACAGCTAATAAACTGTAGCTATACATAATTTCAAGTGTCCTGGAAGTGTTAGGTTTCAGGGTGAGCAAGCAAGGCATGTTCATAACGTTGATGAGAAGAAATAGATGGATGTAAATAAATTCAATCTCTAAATGGAGAGATTATTAACTTATATGGAGCCTAAAAGTATTGTACGCCAAATCTCCAACTACATAAATCCACCTTCATGGAAAGATGGTGAAGGGTGATTTGGAGTAGCACCCCCTCACCTGAAGAGGGCTTTGAGGGTGTAGCCTCGAAAAAATATTTAGAACGGCACTTAGGTATTTTCACATATTAGGGGATTGTTGTCCATATATATATATATATATATATATATATATATATATATATATATATATATATATATATATATATATATATATATATATATAAAGAGAGAGAGAATAATGGAAATAAACCGCCATCTCAAGTAAGTTACCTGAATTGCAGTCCATTTCCACTATTTCTAATAATTTTTCTCTCAAAATTCTTTTTTGGATTATGATCTAAACTTTTTAGGATTACTTATACCAAATTTTTTTATTTAGTTTTGATTTGGTCTTCTATCAAATAGAAACAAAATTGATGATTTTCAGTGAATACAACATTTGTATTCACTTGAGAAAAGGGTAAACATACTTCAAAATTCATGAAATTTAATCTTAAATAAATATAAGGAAGTAGAGATTATGTTCCTAAAAAATATAAAAATTAATGTTAACATTACTTTTTTGCTGCTGACTCATGTAATTTACTTGATCTGGTAGCTCATGGTCAGCAATTTTATATATATATATATATATATATATATATATATATATATATATATATATATATATATATATATATATATATATATATATGAGAAAATGGAAAATTCACTAGCGGTGAAGGAAGTTCCTTCACCACCGCTTAGGTAGCCCAATAAAATTATTACACGTGGCGCCACTCAAGGTAACAAATAAAAGAATTTTCTTAATCACCCTTTGAGTAACGCTATGTGTAATAATTTTATTGGGCCACCTAAGTAGCGGTGAAGGAACTCCCTTCACCGCCGTTGAATTTCCCGTTTACTCTCTCTCTCTCTCTCTCTCTCTATATATATATATATATATATATATATATATATATGAGGAAAATGGAAATGAGCTGACCGCTCAAGCAAGTTGCCTGAGCTGCAGTTCATTTCCACTATCTATAATAATCTTTTTAAAAAAGTTTCTTTTGGATTATGATCTCGACCCCTTAAGGTTCACTCATACCCAATTTCTTGGTTTTAGTTCTGATTTGTTCCTCAATCAAGTTAATACAAAATTAACGGTTTGCAATGAATAAGACATTTTGTATGCATACGATGAAAGGGTAAATGAACTTCAAAATTTATGGAATTTAATCTGAAAGTAGTTAAAGAGATAGAGATTGTAATTGGAGAAAATTCATTGGATCATTATAGTTTTGCCGCTAGCTCACGTAACTTTTCCTAAGCTGGCAGCTCACCTACAGTAATCTCTCTCTCTCTCTCTCTCTCTCTCTCTCTCTCTATATATATATATATATATATATATATATATAGGCTAGGCTACTATTAATATTATTAGATTGTTGATAGTATTGACCAAGATTTAAGAATGGAGAACTCAAAATGAAAATCCATTCCGGTATATGTGATCTATTCTTAATAAATTATCAATAAATAAAGTTTTATAATAATTGGATTTTATTTACTAATAGATCAAGCATTTAAAAATTCGTAAATTTTATGAAAGTAATGCAGGCATTATAGTAAAAGAAGCTCCAAATAGAATATAAGAGTTTGAAATAACCATACCAATACAATCCCCTGGCTAAAATTTCCAATTTAATCGGCTATTATCTCATGACTAAAATCTCTTTCTTTTGTCAATTTTGACAATTGCACAATTGTAAATTTGCATGAAGGAGTGAGTGGGAGAGTACTTTCTCCCTATACTTGCATTAAATACACTCCATCGCCCATCGCACTCAGCCTTACTTGAGTACATATAGACTTAACCTTGTTCCTTCTTCTCATTTCAGTACTCTTCCTTATCTTTCTTTTTCTCCTTTCTCTGCAAGCCCCAATCTTAGTAGCTCCTACTGGACCCAAGCAAATCTCCTGCCAAGCTTCTCCTTCAGACCTCAAGGCCAAAAATCATTAACAATAACTGCACTCCAAGTACATATAATTACATTAATTTTAGCTATAAACTCTCTTCTCTCAACTCTCTCTCCAACAAGAACCCCTCGGATCTACTAATTCCAAGTGGTTTATTTCTTACATTGAGTTCATGTTGTTAGTTCAGCAGTTATCGATATTTTGATCATAATTTTTAATCTATAACTCCATATAAATTGATTCTGGTCCCATTTGAAAGAGAATTCGATTTTTACAATTTTAATGTTTTACATATTAAAGGGAGATACCATAAAGGTGATCAACGACATAGTCTTGTATTTTCTGGTATGTTGTTGACCATTCTCCAGCTCTATGTTGACAAGATCGTAGTCCTGGGCTCATGAGATACTCATAATAAGCGAACCATCATTGTTTAGTTCAAATTAGATGATAATAATATAAAACTTCAGATTTCAACCTGTAACCGTGCTCACTAAGTAGTAAAATCTTGATTTACCTGTTTTCTATAGAAACTTTCTAATTTTGTTCTTTATATTTGCCATTACTCTATATTTATGTATCTCTTGTATTATTGTGAGTACACACTTAATTATTTATTGCCGGATTTGACCCATGGGTTATCTTCATATGCTCAAGTGTCAAAGACCACATCACAGAGGACTAGATTGACCCGCCCTTGATGATACATAATTCCAAGATCAAGCCAACCTCTAGAAGCTTGTTGAAACTTTACTCTTTTGTTGTAAATACTTTTGCCTCTTAGCCATGATACTCGACGTTAAATTTAAAACCTTTTGTATTGTGACTGGCTCCTTTTTGTCTGATTGGGTGCTTGTATCTAAATTCAACCGAGCTACTTACTATCATATTTCCTTTTCAATAGTTATATTATGGATGATATTATGTTACATTTTGGACCGTAGCAATATCAGATCCTTTTTGTGTCTACTCTAAATACGTTATGTTATGAAGGGTTTGAATACTGGTTTTTGGTTATATGTCAGTAATATCTTACCCAATAATGAAATACCATCAAAACTTTTAGGATATAATTTAGTGAATTACAAGTTTGACAATGAAATTATATAGATTTTGAGGAGAAAAAAATTCAATAAATCATAAATATTTTTCCTGTTTGCGCGAAGCCTCTAGACTCCTACTTTACTTCGAATAATAGTACTTAGGCGTACATCCTTATGAGTTATTTGGGGATAGGATGACATCACTATCAAAGGCCAACTATATTTATGAGCAACTCATCAAAATCACTCTTTAGGGTCGGCTTGCTTTATTCATGCTGCTGAGATTGTTGTTGGCTAAAAACTTTTAACATGCTTCTAAGAGATCCGTTTTTTTCCCCTAAATGTTTATATTATTAATCTGCAAATTTAAAAGCAATTAAGAAATAATCCTATTTATAAGAAATAATGCTATAAATAAATGAAGGACAAACAATATCAATTAATTCACCAGGAATTTGCTCTGATGCTATATACGAGTCTGTTCTCTTTTCTCATAGTTTTTTCAGAGAGCCGAACTCCTTTCTTAGTCTTTTTCCTCCCTCATAACGCACTATAGAGTTTCGGGAAATTCTAAATGAGCCTACCCTTTTGTTAAGTGAACCCCTTGCTAAGTGAGCCCACCCTATCTTTTGAAACAAGAGGGTTTTACAAAGTGAGCCCACCCTTTTTTCCATCCCTTTCCTATCTTTTATTTTCTCCCCATCTTCACCTACGATTTGTGCCCTTTCCCAAAATCCTTCACCCACAATCCGCGCATGAGGCCCTATCCGAAGTCCCCTGACCCAACCTGCCACGATCCTCTCCGTTCCATCACCTCTCAGTGCAAGAGAAGGGAGTTTATGGAATGGAGAAGGGTAATGCTATTATGGAGAAGACAATGGAAACTTAGTAAGAAAAAATAATAATAATAATAATATAAAAAAGCTTGTAATTTTTTTAAAGTTCGAGAAGTGGGCTCACTTAGCAAAATGGTGGGCGCATATAGAAGCTCCACAGAGTTTCTTCCAAAATAAAATAATATATATATAGTTAATGGTCATCATTTATATTGTGGTGTACGGGTACATGAAAATTTTGTAGCTTAATTGAATTCTTAGGCAAATTCAGGTTTAAATTACGGACCGTGACACCTTTAGATCAAATTACATTCTCCAATATTATTATCCAAATTGGATTCAGTCTACACTACATCCATTCCAACTTCAAAAATCCACAACCTGCCATTTTTTTTTTTTTTTTATCTGGAGTTAAAGATTCATTCGCGATTCAATCTTAAGGTTAGGTGTAAATGGCTAAATCGAACTTGTGTCAGTTAAGAGGAAGCTTAGCCAGCTTAGGTTGAAGTTTATACTTTCACTTGATGAAATAGACTTGGAGGAAAAAGCAATACAAATTTAGTGAGGGATCGGACCAGAAGCATTATAAATTTAGTGAGGGATCGGACCAGGCTTGAGCATAACTCAGTCGAAACAATACATAATAAAGTAATTGATAATATATCTCTAGAAGTTAAGTATCATTCCTTTTTATAATGAATGTAGGCACTAAGTAATAAAACAATCTGTTAAAAGAAGAGTGCCAGACGTCCGCGTCCAAGCGCCCGAAACCCAAAAGTGCAACTAGAGGCCTCTTGGCACCGCGAAGCACGCATCATAGAATGTGCACAATCCAAACGAGTGCATCCCATCCTCAGGAGCGTGCACGTCCCCAACAAGCACACGCTGCCTAGGCGTGCGCAATCCAGAAACGCAACTAGAGGCACAAGACTCTCGGCACCGCGAAGTGCGCATTGAAGAGCGCACACCATTCAAATGAGCACATCCTATTCTCAGGAGTGTGCACATCCTTAGCAAGCGCAGCGCCGCCAAGGCATGCGCAATCTAGAAGCGCAACTAGAGGCTAGTGCCGAGAAGCACCCCTCTTGGTGACACAAAGCACGCGTCAAAAAAGCGAGCACCCTTCAAACAAGCGCATACCATCCTTAGGAGAGTGATCGTTCTCAACAAGTGCTTGTCTCGTAGGTGTGCACAAGCCAGGTGCACAAACCGTGAAGCACATGCATAGGACGCACCCCGCGCACGCCTAGGACGCGCGGTCAAGCACACCTCGTGCATGCCTATGGCGCTGCATGTGTCCCTCCTGAGGCTCTACACGCTCACTCAAGGGGTGCTGCAGGCGCTCCCCGGGGTGCTATTCGTGCCCTCCAAGGGGAGTTGTACGCGCACCACCAAGGGGGAGTTGTACGCACCCCCTAGGGGTACGGCGCACACACGCCATGGGATGCCCCACGCTCGCGCCCCAAGGTGATGCCCCGCGTACCCCCCTAGGGGGCTGCACGCTTGCGCCCCCCGAGGGGGCTACACGCGCACGCCTCTAGGGGGTGGGCTGTGCCTGTGCGACCCCCAGGAGACACTGCACATGTGCCTCGGAGACGCTGTGCATGCTCGAAGCACTGCACGCTCATTTTGAGCACTTTGTACGCTCTGGTTCGTGTGCAGAATTGGTTATAACGATATGAGAGATCGTTCCCATGTTTAATCTCCGATTACGGAGAAATTTGAGTAATAGATACATTCCAGAGTTTATAAAAGACTTCTTTCCTGACAAAAAAAGGAGCGAGGGAGGAGAAACCAATAGACTAAAAGAAAAAGTAACAAATGAGGAAATTGACTGAAAGAAAAAGTCACAGGAACGGAGAAAATCTGTAGAAACTAAAAGAAAATGTCAGCGACGTAGAGAGATGGGAAAATCCAGATAGCAGAGTTCACTTTTCTTCTCTTCCAGTCAGATAGATCAGTGAGATTCAGAGATTCAAAAAAGAAGAGATAGAAAGATCAAGCAATAGAGAACCAAAAAAGCAAAAGTTACAGCACTTCAAGAGTTCCTCCTCTCCTTTGGCTAGAGCTTGGTGCCAGAGAAATTAATTGACGTGACATTTGGATCGTCAACAGAAGACAGTAAGGAACTTCCACTGCTTCCAAAGATCCCATAAAAATTAAAAGGGAAAAAGTCATCTCTTTTCCCTACCCCTATAATATGATTTGAGTGGTTGTTCTTCTTCTTTTATTTTATTGTAATCTCCATCAATGGTAATGAAAGAGAACTTTCTAGATTCGGGCATACAAGAGTTGGCGACTACAATGGGCACCTCTCTTTACTAAAGAGAAAATAGTGGTGCAATCTGACGTTATTGTCATTTTTTTGGCTCCAAACCCGCAAGGCGTTATTGCCGGGTGACAACAAAAATTATGAGGCATTATCACCCATTAATAAAAACAAGGTGTTATCACCTATCAAAAATTATGAGGCAATATTGCCCATTAACAAAGGCAAGGTGTTATCACCTGTCGATAAATATAAGGTGTAATCGCCGAGAATACTACGCTACATGCACAAGCACAGCCCTGCGTGCACCGAAACAGCATATAAAGCAATGGCATGTGAAAATTGTGCACACAGTCCTGATGGGCGTGCCCAATAGGAGTGCCAGCTTTGATGGGCGTGCACAGCGCCCTAGCTATGTGCGCATGCAGTGCCCAACTGGGCGGGCGCTGCGCCTCAACTAGGTGCACTCACACAACGCCCAACTGGGCATTGCGCGCAGTACCCAACTGGGCATGCGTGACCCATCCAGGGCACGCCAGTGCCCCAACTAGGCACCGGTGCAATGCCCCTACAGGGCAAGATTGATAGGCGCACACGATGCGCACCCTCAACCTCTATACAACCAAGTTTTTGAAGAAATTTATAAGGAAATCAATAGCTAGTTCTCTTAAAACTTTTTGGTCTGAGTGCGCCCCCCCTACACCCCTGATAGGTTATCCAGGTAGCTCGACCCCCGTATAAGTCGCGCGATATGATTCGAGAGAGGCATATTTAACTATATTGGATAAGTAATATTTTTTCCAACACTCAAGAAGATTAGGGAAGATAATGGTTAAAATATCAATTTCATATTTTAAATGCATTGAAATGTGTTTGAAGAAGAGAATGATGCGTCATATGAAACAGTTGTTGGGGGTCTTTCAATTTGAAAAGTATCGAAAATACCAAACAACCACCAACATGGTAACTATTATGATGCTAAGAATATAATGTTACTCTCACTATCAGTAAGATAGAAATTGGGTCATGCTCAAGTCTAAGTTGTATCGAACAACAGACTGAAGATCCTCAAAGAAGATGCATAGCTTGTGAAATCTGCATTAATCATGTGTTTTAAGCAATCAGATGTGAGGCTTAGCCTAGTGTGATTCAGATCATGCATAAGGCTCAGCTTCATCTAAATCAAATCAGATGTGAGGCTTAGCCCCATGTGAACCGGAGCAGACATAGGGCTCAAACTTGCCTAAATCACTCAGTACATAATTATTATACGCTGCAATCCAAGGAATTTTGCATGGCCCATCTAGGGGGTAGGGCCTGTGTCCATGTTTCAAGAAGACTCTTACTTTCGTATAGCCCACCGAGGGGGTAGGGCCCATATCTGTGTTTCAAGAAGGCTCTTACTTATTACAAACCAACATGGAGATCAAAATTATAGTCTTCGGTCAGACTCAGTTTCAGTATACAATCCTAATGAAGCTCGGTCACATGGAAAGACCAAAAGAGATAGCTGAACATACGACGTAAGGATTAAATAACTTATTCTTATTGAAGGGTTTGATATAATAAGATTGATAAGTACTCATCCAAACAAAATACCTTCCAACCTGAGAAAAGGGCTCTCTTTTCTAACCATGAAGAAGCTCTCATGTCTAAGAAAAGTGAAAAAAATCATCCAAAGCAATGCCAGAAATGCTTTCACCCTGTGATTTGCGCTGATCTTGATGCACATACATATGGCATAGCCCACTGTATTGGGGGTAGTTATTACCCATTCTTTATATTTCAGATGAGGCTATATCAATCATCCAAGCAATAGTTAATATGGCGAACTGCAATATTCGGATGATTCAAGAGAGAGAGAGACAAACAACAACTAGATGAGACTTCGTCTTCTCACTATCGGTTTGCTCCAGCTCTCCTTCCAGTCTCTGAAGACACTTCAGTCTGATCGAGGCTTAATAAATACCAAATAATTAATTCTTTCCTCTACATCAAAAATTGATTCAATATTCAACTGGGAGTTATGAATGAAATCTATGAAGTTCTCAAGGCTTCCCAATTTCCTCATGTGATTCATGAGGCTTACAGCATGTCAATCAACCATACCAAAAGATCTCTAGCCTGAGACAAATTTCTATCTTGGCAAGAGGACTTTTATAAGTTCAGCAAGTGGAAAGTTAGTAAGACTTTTCAGCTTTCTGGTTGAAAATATTCTTATTCAATTTAGCAAGACGTGCATCTTGCCATGATTCTAGAAGATGAAGATGTGCAACTCAAATAACTCAAAATTCCTCATAGATCTCCTCAGCCTCAATATAGAGTTCAAAATGATACTCGCATGTCTAAGCTCTCATGCGAGGCTTGTCATGACACTCGCATGTCTTAGCTCCCGTGCGACCTTTGTCATGACACTCGCATGTCTCAGGTTGCATTCGAGATTTGTCATGACACTCGCATATTTCAATCCACAGGAGGCTCAAGTTGGTTTTTGTATGTTGAAATCATCACACAAGACTCATCTCCAGGAGGGACAAGTCTTATTTTCAGCATCGTGTAGTTTATAAGGCACACTTGAAGGTGGTTTCCTCTCTAAAGCTCTCTCGAAATCGAAATGATGCAACGACAATAGCAGATTTGAGCTCACTGCAAGCTAAATCTTTCTATGAGGCACATGACCGTTTGTGCATGCATTACTGGGCCTAACATACATCCCTCTGGAAGCTATTATTGAAATACAATGGTATCCATGATGAAACTATTGATGCCTCAGTTGCTTGGAGTGGGAACCATTCATCTCACATGTCTTCATCTCCAAGCCTTCTCAGAAATGGAATTTTACTCCAAGAACAAAGTAGGGTATATTATTCTCCTGTCGCCTCCAACTCATCAAATAATTGAGGGTTAAATAGCTTGAGACTTAAATCACTCTAAGCTCAACCTCGACTAGCTCAAGAAAGACAAAGTCGGGTATTATGATTTGATACTCTAATACCAAACAACTATCAAGTTGACGGGCATTCATGTTTTGCATCATAAGAACATACATGCAGACACCTTGGTATCGATTGCAATTATCCTACCACTGCTTGCCAAGATTGACAAACACATCATAGTTGCTTGCCAAGTTGATAAAATATCTGTTCTCTTTAGATCGATCATGTGTGACTCTATTTTATGATAGTGAAGACGAAGATCAGAAGCCCCCAAATTCAATCATTACGGACCAAAATCATTCTGAATGATATAGAAAATGGGATATGACTTCATCCAAAGTCTAGGATCAAATTTCAGTGGAGGACATTGAAACTTAGTATGCGCCTTCTTTCCCGAAGGAGAAGAGCAACAATATTATCTCAAAATCGGCCGGGGATTAGAATATGTCACAACACCTGATCTTTCAAGTATAGATGACATGACCTGCTAAATACAGAAAACTCTGATTGGGCTCAGATATCAGTTTTAAAGTTCTATCTAAGGAGTTGGCTGCGAACATGATATTTTCTAGCCCGACTCCAGGCGAAAGCGATAAACTAACTCTTTCCCAAAATGAAGCGTTAATTAAACACCTTGATGCCCAATGGAACATGCGCTTTGAATAGCGCAAACCGCCTACCAAAGACCAAGTGATTCATGTGACTATAGGTGACAAAGCTAATCCTAAGCCCATATTCATAAGTGAGAGTTTGCCTTTTAATGAAAGAGAATACCTTATAACTCTCATCTGATAGTATATCAATGTATTTGCCTGGAACTACGAAGACATGCCAAGTTTAGAACTTCAAGTTGCTATGCATCGATTTAATATTAAGCCAAATGCAAAACCAGTAAAGTAACATAAAAAAGATTCCGTCAGAGCTAATGGAATTGATCGATGATGAAGTTAAGAAGTTTATACAATCTGTCTTCATCTGGGAAAAGCAATATTCTGATTGGGTAGCAAATATTATTCTTGTTCCTAAGAAGAATGAAAAGATCCAAATTTGCATTACTTTTGAAATCTGAACTCATTATAAACCAAGTAAGAGAAGAGTATGAAGTCAAGTATGAATATCTCCTACCTTACTATCAGGCAACAATGGAAATTGCCAACTCATTCGAGAAGTTTTACATTGATTATGTACCATGGCAAGAAAATATATATGTTGATGCTTTGGTTCCCCTTGCAGCCACATTAGCGCTCCCTCCTAAATTTAGCAACGCATTACAATCGGAAGTTGTGAGTTTTTTTGCCCTAAAGAAATACTTGAGGCAAATGAAGCACATGCATCATGGATGAACTTCAAACCCAAATATTGGTGATTCGTTTTCGTTAACCTCGTACTCTATGGGATATTGCTAGAAGATCCCAAAGAAGCAGATAAAATGAAGAAAAAGGCAGAAAAGCTTCATTACAATCCCAAGATAGGCACTTTGTATTGAAAAAAATACCAAGTAGAGTGTTACTTCAATGCTTATCACAACAAAAAGCACAAGAAGTGCTCAAAGAAGCACATGATGGAGCTTGCAGTGCTCACCAGCTAGGACAGAAATTAAGGGAACGAATAAAAAGAATGGGTTTCTACTAGCCGATGATGATGGCAGATGCTATGACATATACAAAGAAGTGTCATGCCTGCCAAGTGCATGGGAACTACATACATCAGGCTCCAGAGCACCTATATCCAACTACGATTACTTAGCCTCTCGAGACATGGGGAATGAAAATTATTGGCCCTACTACACCATTTTCTCATGGACATTGATTCATATTAGCTATAACCGATTACTTCTCAAAGTGGGTAGAATATATCCCTTTAAGAGAAGTGAAAACAGTGGATGTGGTCAACTTTATCAAACACTATATCATCTATTGCTTTGGTGTTCCTAGATGGATCATCAGTGATAATGATTCTCAATTCACTAGTAGGGCCTACAAAAATTATATGATAAATTTAGAATACAGAATGTGTTTTCATCCCCATATAACTTAGCCGCCAATGGCCAAGTAGAAGTATTCAACAAAACCATCATAAAGCTTTTATAGAAATTCATCACCACAGGTCAGTGTGACTGAGATAAGAAATCAGAAACTTGTCTATGGGCTTATCGGTAAGAACACTAACAAGAGCCACACCTTCTCCTTGGTGTATGGATGTGAGGCTATCCTCATCAGGAAATCTAGATTCCTTCCCTTTGGGTGGCATTAGCAAAAAGAATGACCATTGAAGAAAAATAATTTCAACGACTTCAAGAATTAGAAGCGTTAGATGCAAAGTGCTTAAAAGCTCAATAACAGATAGAGCTCTATCAAGCACAAATATCTCAAGCCTTCAACAAAAAGTAAAAGGACTTTTAAAGAAGGTGATCTGGTCTTAGTAGTAATAGTCATGGCACGTAAGACTAAAGAAAAATTTCAACCGAAATGGAAGGGTACATTGGTAGTAGAGACGATCTACTCAAATAGAGTATACTAGTTGATCAATCAACACGGTGATCGGATGATGATGAAAATTAATAGAAATTTCCTAAAGAAATACTAATCTTAAATGAATGAGTCATCCAATCTCTACTTCAATATAGTAGATGAAGAAATACTGGCTCACTGCTAAGGTGAAGTTCCATGCCCCTGAATGGGGATGCCAGACAAAAAAATCATATGTCTCTATAACTAAGAATAGAGAAAAACTTTGGTATGTAAACCCAAATAAAATTCTCACTAATCCTATTATTCTAGGGGTAAAAGCTTGAACCGTCCTAAGCTGCTTGATGAGTATCATATATTGTATTTTTCCTCCCATATTTTATCTACTTTTGTATATAAATAAATACTACTCGAGTATTTTTAGTGTCTTTTTCAGGAATTTTATTCGTACAAAGAGGTGGCATGAAATCAGAGTTGGAATAGAAAATTAAAGTTCAAAAAGTTTCTAAAGTGGGCAAGACTACGAGACTACGATGCTGTAGAGACTCAAAGTCAAATAAAGTAAGGAAAATTAAATTTACAAGACAATAGTTTTACGTGAAAAAAATTTCAAGAATTTGTCAAATATTTAGACAGCTAAATAGCGGTAATTACCGCTAATTAGCGGTCTAATAGTGAACGGACACGAGTATTTTTCTCCCACAGCTTCTTTATAATATTTTAGTTTCACAATTGTATTATAATTGGGTTTAGATTTTCCAAACCTATATATTGGTCGTATCTTTGTATTCTAGGGTTTTATGCAGTAATTAATGTAGATTAGGATTTATTTTATACTCGTCTTTCATTAATAAAATCAGGGTTTGCTGAAGGGGTGGCGGCCACAATACTGTGCTCCAGAGGTAATCCATTGCTTTCTAATCTTTATTTGCTTTTTAGATAGATTTAATTGCTTTCTAGTATAGATTTATTTAATTACTTTCTAGTATAGATTTATGTGCTTTCTAGATTAAATTTTATTACTTTAAAGAATCATGTGTAGCTAATTAGTTTAGCTCTAGGATGTAGATGAAGTTAGGATCCACCATGTAATTGCTCCCTATTATTTTCTTCTTAAATAAAATAATAAAGACATGATTTTTCTATAAAAAAGATTAAAATACAAGAACTCGAAAATTAAGACTTTGATAGGTTATACTCGAATTAGGTTTCTTGATAGCCTATGCTTAGTTAGGGTTTGGGGTTGTTGATTTTATCTTTATCATTGAGTTATCTAAAGATTTAATTTGTTTTTATGAAAAGTAGTATATTTGATTAGTTAGACTTGCACACCAATTGATAGCTCATACTTAGAACAGTTTAAATAAAGATTAAAATAAAAAGATCAAATTTTTATAATAGAAGAAGATAATAGAAGTAAGAACATGATTGGAAATTAGTGGATTTTAAATCCTAGGCTATTTAGATTAACTTAACTTCAAACTAGAATCTTTAGTTAGTCCGTTAGAATAAGGAAAGAGTAAAGAACGTAAAGTAAAGGTTATTATGAACTCAAATTTCCTCTTGTTCTGTGATTTGGTTCCCTGATTCTGTAAAATAATTCAAAAAAAAAACAATCAATCTTTTTGTTTTATTTTCTTTTCCATCTCTCTCCCTCTCCACCTTTTTCAAAAAAAATTAATTAAAAAAATATTTAAAAATCAAACCGGTTGCTATCATTGTCGTGATCCATATCATAATTATTATCAGTATCCATGGATAGGAAGTTCGCTAGGATTAGGTCATAATCAAATTCACAACACATATAATGAACCTACGAGCGCTTCTTATACACAAAATTACAATTATAAATAGATGAATAATTCTAATTTTGCATATAATCAAGAGTCATACCAAGAGAGTCCTCTATCTGATCCTTTCTTTATGGGCTATTCATCTTCATGTTCTACATTTAATCATGAACAAGATATTCAATTGAACATGTTAGATGAAAGATTAAAATGATTAGAAGCGAGGTATGCATATCATGAGAATCTACCTCCAACTACTTCATATCTGTCATCAAATATGTATATGGATCCATCATATCATTCTTCAAATTTTACTCATGATCTCGAGGTGCAATTATTTGAGAAAAATAAGGAAAATTATGATCATGAGTCTGAGGAACGAAAACGTAGAGTAGAGGAAGACATGAAAGCTTTGCTAAAATCATCATCTCAAAAATCATCCTCTCAAAATGAATCTTGTATGGAAGATCTTCTTAAAGCGATTTTTCAAGCTAAACTTTTTGTAGATCAACCATCTAATAGTTTGAACATATCTGACTCCAACGAGCAATCACTCCAGTCATCTTCTGAAATAGATATGATTCAAAATTAATTAAATAGTTTTGTGCATAATGAATCTATAATTCAACATTGTGATCAACCTATTTTAGACCATTGTGAAGATAATTATGATGAAACTGGTGATAAAGAAAATATTTTGCTTGATGATTTATCTCATGGTGAGCTTGCAAGTGACACATTATCATTTGATTCTTTTGATGAAAATTGCGAAGAAATTTGTGAAGAAGAATTTTTATCCCTTCATAATAACTTGACTAATGATAAGTCCACTAGTATGACATTTTCTTTTGAGAATTTTTATGACAGGTTTGAAGAAAATTTGCATGACGAGCCCAAAACATTAGAAGAATGGAAAGAACCTCAAAAAGAAGAGGTCATGGCACCTGATAATTTGAAAGAACCCTTCAAAATCGAGCTCATGATTCCACAACACCAAAGTGAGTATGTTATTTCACAAGTTGATAAAATCAAAATACTTACTAATATGAAAGATGCTCATGGATGGAATATGAACGATGGTAAAGGTATACTTTCCAACTTCAAAATTTTATTATTGAATAAAAAAAGTAGAAATAAATTGAGAAAAATAAAAAATAAGATGGAGAGATTAAAAGCAAAATTGACAAAAAGACTAAGTTCATCCATATCAAAACATAAAAGGACACATTATGAGAGTGGAAAGCGATCAAGAAGTCGTAACCGTTTGAATTTTCTAATAAGTGTATGATATTTGTATAATAGTTTTCTTTTTTTTTTTTATTTTACCACCCTTGGTTTGTGTTTGAGGGCATATACGAGTTTAGGTGTGGGGGAATGGGTTAGGATATTTTCTTCATATTTTTCTAGGATTTTTAATTTTTTTTAGATTCTTTATTTTTTTTTTTTAGATACTTGGGTTTCTTTATTTTACACTATGGGTAGTTTTTAGGGTAACTAACTGAAAAAAAAATTAAAAAAACTGAAAAAATTAAAAAAAACTGAAAAGAAAAAATAAATTAGAAAAAATTTATGTATTTTTATCAATAGATCAAACTACTTACAGATAAAGAAACAAATTTATATTTGAAATTGGATAAGAGAGTAGATTGGATGATACACTTTGAATTTTATGAAAAATATCAAAATCCAAAAAATAAATATCGCTAACAGTAGTTTTGAGGCAAGTATACATTTATTTTTTTCACTTCACAATAGTTTATTAGGTTAAGGATAAAGATGATAACGATTGAATAAGTCTTCTCTCTCTAAACAAAAAAAAAAAAAAAAAGAGAAAAAAAGAGAGTTATAAAATAATGGGGTGCGCTTGGTATTAAGGCAATAGTCTCAAGAGTGAAAAAAATAGCGTATGATCCAAGTAATCAGGTATTTTGCGCCTAAGTAAGCGTGAATATTCGCATGAAAGGTGAAATATTCTAAAAAAAAAGAAAAAGAAAAGAGTATGAACTGAGTAATCGGGTACGTTACGCCTAAGCAAGCGTGAATATTCGCATGAGAGGTGAAATATTCTTAAAAAAAAAATAAAATAAAGAAAAAAAAGAAAAAAAAAATTATTAGAGAGGAGATGAATCATGAGTTAGAGTTGGAGTCCAAGACCAAAGTAGACTATCACACGTGCACGTAGATGTATAGGAGCCAATGGATTATCTGTTAGTGGGTATTGAAAGATAGGATTTAAATTTTTGATTAAAATGATAAGTGTATTTGATATGATGCTCGATTTGAAAATTGATAATTTAAATGCGCTCTTGAGTTTGTATATTAGTGAGATTAATTGATAAAAATATCATTAAAAAAAGATTTTCTTTTCTTTTGTATAAAATTTTTAAAAAAAGATTTTCTTTTCTTTTGTATAAATTTTTTATTTTTCTTAATTTTTTATTATCCTTATTTTTCTTTCTTTATTCCTTAATCTATTTTCTTCACGAATTTTGTGGGTATATTCACTGCAAACTCTCACGAGACACAACTCGTCCACTAGGGCAACCTAGGGGCTTAAAAACTTGTTGCACGTGCTAAGTGCAATCGCGATTCCTGCAAAAATAAGTTAGGATTTTTATTTTTATTTTTAGAATTAGGTTTTGTTCGAGGACTAGCAAAAGATAGGTGTGGGGGTGTGATGAGTATCATATATTGTATTTTTCCTCTCATATTTTATCTACTTTTGTATATAAATAAATACTACTCGGGTATTTTTAGTGTCTTTTTCAAGAATTTTATTCGTACAAGGAGATGGCATGAAATCAGAGTTAGAATAGGAAATTAAAGTCCGAAAAGTTTCTAAAGTGAGAAAGACTACGATACTACGATGCCTAAGAGACTCAAAGTCAAATACAGTCATGAACATTAAATGTAGAAGACAATAATTTTATGTGGAAAAAATTTCAAGAAATTTTCAAATATTTGGACCTCTAAAGAGCTATAGTTAATTAGCGGTCTAATAGTCGACTGAGACGTGGAGATTTCTCCAACATCTTCATTATAATATTGTAGTTTCATAATTGTATTATAATTGGATTTGTATTTCCGAAACCTATATATTGGCCGTATCCTTGTATTCTAGGGTTTTATGCAGTAGTTAATGTAGATTAGGATTTATTTTGTACTCGTCTTTCATTAATAAAATCAGGGTTTTGCTGAAGGGGTGGCGGCCACAATACCGTACTCCAGAGGTGAGCCATTGCTCTCTAATCTTTATTTGTTTATTAGATAATTTAATTGCTTTCTAGTATAAATTTATTTGCTTTTTAGATTAGATTTTATTGCTTTCTAGAATCATGTGTAGCTAATTAGTTTAGCTCTAGGATGTAGATGAAGTTAGAATCCACTATGTAATTGCTCTCTATTATTTTTTTCTTAAATAAAATAATAAAGACATGATTTTTCTATAAAAAAGATTAAAATACAAGAACTCGAAGATTAGGACTTTGATAGGTTATACTTGAATTAGGTTTCTTGATAGCCTATGCTTAGTTAGGGTTTGGGGTTGTTGATTTTATCTTTTTCATTGAATTATCTAAAAATTTAATTTGTTTTTATGAAAAGTTGTATCTTTGATGAGTTATACTTGCACACCACTTGATAGCTCATACTTAAAACACTTTAAATAAAGATTAAACTAAAAAGATCAAATTTTTATGATAGAAAAAGATAATAGAAGTAAGAATATGGTTGGAAATTAGTGGATTCTAAATCCTAAGATATTTAGATTAACTCAACTTCAAACTAGAATCTTTAGTTAGTCCGTTAGACTAAGGAAAGAGTAAAGAATGCAAAAATACCTTAGATCCCTATGGGACGACATGTACAGCGCTAAACCGACACTGTGCATTTGCAGTAAATATCACATCACTGCTAAAGCAAAGGAAGAGGAAAGTTTGGCATGTAAGTCCATAAAATCATAGACAACTTAGTATACTGAGGGAAATAGCATGGCTAGCCCAACTCAAATGATAATCGGTAAAGTCAAATCAAATTCGTTGATAGGTAGGGGTTTGCTAAAAATTCCAAGATAAATTTGTTGCAACCGTATCCTTATTCGATTATAAGGGTATATCATTATCCGAAACTGCTAAAGTAAAGGAAAGAGAAAAAGTTTGGCATATATACCCAAATAAAATCCTTAACAACTCATCATGCTGAGGGAAATAACATTCTAGCCCAACTCAAATGGTAATTGTAAAGGCTAGCCAAATATGTTTATAGTTGGGAATTTACTAAAACTCCCACGACAAACTTGTCATAGCAAGTATCCT
The DNA here is from genome assembly GCA_036321105.1 of Dracaena cambodiana. Taxonomy (NCBI): domain Eukaryota; kingdom Viridiplantae; phylum Streptophyta; class Magnoliopsida; order Asparagales; family Asparagaceae; genus Dracaena; species Dracaena cambodiana. The sequence continues at coordinate 41,527,524 of JAYEPQ010000004.1, forward strand.
GATTCAATCATAAGGGTACGTCACTGCCCAAAGCTGCGAAGGCAAAGAGAAGAGAAAAGTTTGGCAAGTAAGCCCAAACAAAATCATCGACAACCCATTATGCTAGGAAAATAGCATGGCTAGTCAAATGTAAACGACGATTAGTAAAGGCAAATCAAATCCATTGATAGCTGAGGGTTTAGTAAAAATCCTAATGAGATCAATTTTCTCTCACATTAAGATTTTACCTCTGATAGAAATGCTTCAATCTCCTACAATTTCTCAGTCAGAAAAGTCAAGTTAACAATTATCTCTTACAATTATTTAAGACTTGAGTTCAACTTTTCATATGCTTCCTGTCAAGTTAAAATCACACCTCTGATGAACAAAATCCAAATTAAATTTTAGATTAACCCAAGTAGTGGTAATCTGATTGTTATTGGATTGTATGTCAAGTCAATCTTACCTCTAATAACAAAAATTTTCTTGTCACTTTTTTCTAGTAGAGTCAGCATCCCTCCAAAATATTTGTCACATTAAAATCATACTTTTGACATCAAAATACAAAATCAAATCAATGTTTCCAATGGGATCAAATCCAACTTTATCACTTATCATGTTAAGATTTCACATCTGACAGAATAGACAAAACAAATTCATCAAGTATAACAATACAACCTCTGATGAACTAAATTTTGGCATCGTTATAGTTAACATTTCTCTAACAAAAATCATCTCCCTATCAAGTTAACGTTTCTCTCTAATAGTTAACTCACAAGATTAAACACATTATATATTACCTCTGTTTAGCCAGCTCATTCCCATCATGTCCTAACCCTCCGAATCGGACGAGTTTTGAGGCAAGTTTAATGACACCTCTGTCCTTGCTGAAATCCCGTTATGCTAGATGTTGCTGAATGGATAGATTAAACATATTAAACCCTATCTCTGTTTAATCAGTTTATTACTATTATGTCCCGAACCTCTGAATAGATTGAATCACAAGATATATTTAATGATACCTCTATCATTTTCTAATTTGTCATACTAGATATCACTGAACGGCTATGATCATATTTTTGCAAACTCTTGTCTATCATGTCCAAAACCTCTTAATAACTTGAATCAATAGAGCATGTTAATATCATACCTCTGCTTATTATCTATATCTCTTAACCTATCATACTAAATGTCACTAAATAGTTAGAACTCTACTCTTTCGAAGACTTTCTATCACACCCAACACCTCTGAATCTTTTGAGGCTCTATCCATAAGACACGTTAACAATTATCTCTATCTTCATACTTTTGTTTGTCATGCTGTTAGCCTCTGAACAGAATATTTCAGATTGTAGACAACAATTTTTCTAAAAGCAAAACTATAAGTTGAAGTCTGGCTGGGCAACACAAGCACAAAGGCTAGCATCAAGAAGAATTTCTTGCAAACAATTTGTGATGCTTCGAAGAGGTTCAATAATATACCCATGAAGATCAAGAAAATTTATGGATAAGATTTAACTAGTTTCATAACGATTCAACAGTACACCTGCAACAACCAAATAACTAGAAGATAGTTAGCAAAGTATGAGTCCGGGACTTGCGCATAAGTTACTTGACTTGCGGTCCATTTCCTTTTTCTCTAATAGACTTTCTTACAAATTTTCTTTTGGATTATGATCTCGACCCTATAGTTCATTCACACCCAATTTAGGTTTTAGTTTTAATTTGGTATTCCATCAAGTAGATACATAATTAATATTTTTGGTGAATACAATATTTTATACCCACTTGATGAGAAAATAAATGAACTTCAAATCCAATAAAATTTGATCCTAAAGTAGTGAAGAATGTAGAAATCATGATCAAAATAATAATAATAATAATGGGGTCACTACTTATTCGTCGTTGACTCACGTAACTTATCTGAGCTGCCAATCATACAAAGTAATCCCATATATATGTATGCATGTGTGCATGAGTGAGTGAATGTGTGTATTTGTGTATATATAATTTTTGAATAATTCGGTCAGTTTGGTTTGCTTTCAGGTTTCAAATCTGAAAAATAAAAACCAACTAAATTATTTTGGTTCAGTTCGGTTTTATGTATTTGGTTTGGTTTCGATTGGTTATTTAAGTTTTAACTAAACTCTGCTCGCCCTTACTTACTCCGTAAACCACGGGCAACCAGGGTCTCAGAAATCATATGTCGGGGTGGGTTAATCATTGAACCCTAATTAATTTCTTCATCATTTACTTATTTACCTGATATATCATGAAATTTTCCCTCAGCATAAACTTCGTTGCCCGAAAAGTTATGAATTACTCCATTAGCATTTGGCAACACAATAAATCTAGAGTCACATTTCTACTTGTTAGTGGATGCACAAAGATTTGGTAATCTCGGTTGATTGGTTAACGATTCTTCTCGATCTCTAATCCCCTTATCCGTACTGGCATGCACAAGACCTTTCTGTGTCCTTGACTTTTCCGGTGTTGCTATCCATAGCCCATAGAGATTAGTCGCATTTCTTCCTTAATAATGGTCACCATGTTATCACCAACAACTTACATGTTTCCCTCCATGGATTCACTAGATACTTGGCCCCTCGCCTGTCAAAACACCAAGAGATCCACCTTCCTGGTAACTGCCATAACCTTGCACTTTGTTGCTCAACCAGTTGGAACAGACAATTCACTGAATAGGGTCCCAATATCCTTCATTGGAAGCAAACGTTCACATATTCATAGAAAAATTCTTGTCAATCAGGCTCCTCCAGCGAGCCCAAAGGCACTTCCGTAACTAGCAGTTTAGCTTTCTTTTGTGGAGTGAGTTAAGATTGTTGGTGATTTGAAATTCAAACATAAATCTATTAATTATTTTAATTAAGTAAATTACTGCATATAATTTTTTTATTATCTCTTATGTAAATTTACCATTATATATTAAATTGAGATATTAATTTTAAAAATATATATATTTTTTGGATGTAGTAAGGCTAGGGCATTACAGTTGCTTCGACTAGATAATTAGAATATAGCTAAGAAAGAGTAAGCTTTTCGCATAAGCTCCCTCTATTTAATGCATATAAGTTGGCGGGACCAAATAACTTGCGTGAATTAATTACAGATGTTCAAATAAAATGGACCGCAGGGCAGCTGGTTGATTCACTGATATCTCCCATGAAAAATTTCATTGCACACACACATGCACACACGACATAAAATGTAAAGAAAGAAAAGCATTTAAAACCAAGTTCACGCACCAACGGCTTACAAATCAAGATTCAAGAATCATTGTTCAATATAGCCTGTGAACTTTCATCAATTCGAGATTTGGTTCCCTCCCCCTTATTTAAAACCAAGTTCTTTCTTTCTCTCTTTTTCATGGGATAAAGTATCAAGAATTATTTATTTGTGTTTAATTTTCATTTTACAAAATGTCTCATGAAATCTCTTTTTAATGAAACGATGGAACTTGTAATAAAAGGAGAAATAATGTATTTTAAAAGACATAGTTGTTGTTGTTATGTTCCTCTTAGCATTACAATGCAAAGACTAAATTGATTATTGAAAGTTTCTGGGTCAAGCTTGTATTTTTCCCTAAATGTTGATATTATTAATATGCAAATTTAACAGCAATAAAGAAATAATCCTGTTTATAAGAAATAATGCTATAAATAAATGAAGGACAAACAATATCAATTAATTCACCAGGAATTTGCTCTGATGCTATATACGAGTCTGTTCTCTTTTCTCATAGTTTTTTCAGAGAGCCGAACTCCTTTCTTAGTCTTTTTACTCCCTCATAACACACTCATAACGCACTCTAGAGTTTCGGGAAATTCTAAATGAGCCTACCCTTTTGTTAAGTGAACCCCTTACTAAATGAGTCCACCCTATCTTTTGAAACAAAAGGGTTTTACAAAGTGAGCCCACCCTTTTTTCCATCGCTGCCCTATCTTTTATTTTCTCCCCATCTTCACCTACAATTTGTACCCTATCCCCAAATCCTCCGCCCACAATCCGCGCATGAGGGCCTATCCAAAGTCCCCTGACCCAACCTGCCACGGTCCTCCCCATTCCATCGCCTCTCAGTGCAAGAGAAGGGAGTTTATGGAATGGAGAAAGGAAATGCTATTATGGAAAAGACACGGGAAACTTAGTAAAAAGAAAAATAATTATAATAATATTAAAATAGAAAAACTTGTAATTTTTTTAAAGTTCTAGGATTGGGCTCACTTAGCAAAATGGTGGGCGCATATAGAATCTCCCCAGAGTTTCTTCCAAAACAAAATAATATACATATAGTTAATGGTCATCATATATATGGTGGTGTACGGGTACATGAAAATTTTGTAGCTTAATTGAATTCTTAGGCAAATTTAGGTTTAAATTACGGACCGAGACAACTTTAGATCAAATTACATTCTCCAATATTGTTATCCAAATTGGATTCAGTCTTCACTACATCCATTCCAACTTCAAAAATCCACAACCTGCCATTCTTTTTTTTTTTCTGGATTTAAAGATTCATTCGCGATTCAATCTTAAGGTTAGGTGTAAATGGCTAAATCGAACTTGTGTCAGTTAAGAGGAAGCTTAGCCAGCTTAGGTTGAAGTTTATACTTTCACTCGATGAAAATAGACTTGGAGGAAAAAGCAATACAAATTTAGTGAGGGATCGGACCAGAAGCATTATAAATTTAGTGAGGGATCGGACCAGGCTTGAGCAAAACTCAGTCGAAACAATATAGAATAAAGTAATTGATAATATATCCCTAGAAGTTAAGTATCATTCTTTTTTATAATGAATGTAGGCACTAAGTAATAAAACAATCCGCTAAAAGAAGAGTGCCAAATGCCCGCACCCAGGCGCCCGAAACCCAGAAGTGCAACTAGAGGCCTCTCGGCACCGCGAAGCACGCATCATAGAATGTGCACTATCCAAATGAGCGCATCCCATCCTCAGGAGCATGCACATCCCCAACAAGCACGCGCTGCCTAGACGTGCGCAATCCAGAACTGCAACTAGAGGCACACGACTATTATGAGATACCAAACAACTACCAACACGATAACTATTATGAGATGCTAATAGTATAATATTACTCTCACTACCAATGTATGACAAAAATTGGGTCAAGCTTAAGCCTAAGTTGTATCCAACAACAGACTCATGATTCTCAAAGAAGAAGCATAACTTGTGAAGCCTGCATTAATCATGTGACTTAAGTAATCAGATGTGAGGCTCAACCTAGTGTGATTCAGATCATGCATAAGGCTCAGTCCCGTTTGAATCAAATCAGATGTGACACTTAGCCCCATGTGAACCATAGCAGACATAGAGCTCAAACTCGCCTAAATCACTCAGTACATAATTATCACATGTTGCAATCTAAGGAATCTTGCATGGCCCACTTAGGGGGTAGGGCCCATGTCCGTATTTCAAGAAGACTCTTGCTTTCATAGGGTCCACCCAGGGGGTAGGGCCCATGTCTGTGTTTCAAGAGGGCTCATACTAATTACAAGCCAACATAGAGATCAAAATTATAGTCTTCGGTCATACTCAGTTTCAGCATGCAATCATAATGAAGCTCAGCTACATGTAAAGAATAAAAGTGACAGCTGATCCACATGCAGAGTAAGGCTTAAATAACTTATTCTTGTTGTAGAGTTTGATATAATAAGATTGATCAGTGCCCATCTAAACAAAATACTTTCCAGCCCGAGAAATGAGCTCCCTTTTCTAACCCTAAAAAAGCTCTCATGTATAAGAAAAGCGAACAAAATCATCCAAAGCAGTGCTAGAAATGCTTTCGCCATGTGATTTGCGCCGACTTGATGCACATACATATGGCATAGCCCACTGTATTGAAGGCAGTTATTACCGATTCTTTATATTTCAGATGAGGCTATATCAGTCATCCGAGCAACAGTCAATAATGGCAAATTGTAATATTCAGATGATTCAAACAGAGAGGGAGAGAGAGAGAGAGAGAGAGAGAGAGAGAGAGACAACAGCTAGATGAGACTTTGTCTTCTCACTATCAGTTTGCTCCAGCTCTCCTTCCAGTCTTTGAAGACATTTTAGTCTGATATAGGCTTAGTAAATACCAAAGAATTGATTCTTTTCTCTGCATTAAGAATTGATTCAATATTTAACTAGGGGTTATGAATGAGATCTATGAAGTCCCCAAGGCTCTCCCTTTCCTCATATAATTATGAGGCTTACAACATGTCCATCAACCATACCAACAGAGCACTAGCCTGAGACAAATTTCTATCTTGGCAAGAGGAATTTTATAAGTTCAACAAATGGAAAGTTAGTAAGATTTTCTGGTTTAGCAGTTGAAAATATTCTTGTTCAACATAGCAAGACGCACATCTTACCATCTATTCGGAAGATGAAGATGTGCAAATGAAGCAACTCAAAATTCCTTGCGGAGCTCCTTAACCTCAATATAGAGTTCAAAATGACACTCGCATGTCTAAGCTCTCATGTGAGGCTTGTCATGACAGCAGCATGTCTCAGCTCCCATGCGAGGTTTTTCATGACACTCGCATGTCTCATGTCACATTCGAGGTTAGTCATGACACCCCCATGTTTCAGTCTATAGGAGGCTCAAGTTGCATCCATTTTGCACCCAAGGTAGAAAGCACAAGACTTATTTTTAGTGTCGTGCAGTTTATAAGGTGCACTTGAAGAGGATTTCCTCTCTAAAGCTCTCTCAAAATCAAAGTGATGCAATGACGATAGCTGGTTTGAGCTCACTACAAAGCTAAAGCTTTCTATGAGGCTCACGACCATCATGCTTGAATTACTGGGACTGACATACATCCCTCTAGAAGCTATTATTGAAATACAATGGCGTCCATGATGAAACTATCGATGCCTCAATTGCTTGGAAAGGGAACCATTCATCTCACATGTCTCCATCTCCAAGCCTTCTCAGTAATGGAATTTTATTCCAAGAATGAAGCATGGTATAATTTTTTGCCGTCACCTCCTACTCATCAAATAATTGAGGATCAAATAGTTTGAGACTTAAATCACTCTAAGTTCAATCTCGACCAGTTTAAGAAAGACAAAGTCGGGTATTATAATTTAATGCTCTAATACCAAACAACTATCAAGCTGACGGGCATTCATGTTTTGCATCATAAGAACATACATGCAAACACCTTGATATCAGTTGCAGTTACTCTACAACTGCTTGCCAAGATTGACAAACACATCATAGTTGCTCGCCAAGTTGATCAAAAACCTATTCTCTTCCGATCGTGAGCGACTTTGTGTGATGATAGTGAAGATGAAGATCAGGAAGCTCCTAAATTCTATCATTACAGACGAAAATCATTTCGAATGATGAGAAAATGGGATATAACCTCATCCAAAGTCTAGGATCAAATTTCATCGAAGGACGTCGAAACCACTATGCTCCTTCTTGCCTAAAGGAAAAGAACCGAACTATTATCACAAAACCGGCAGGGGTTGGAATATGTCACAATACCTGACCCTTCTAATATAGATGATATGACCTGCCAAAATATATAAAAACTTCAATTGGAACTCAGATATCAGTCTGGAAGTTCTATCTAAGAAGCTGACTACGAGCATGATGTCTGTCAGCCCAACTCTAGATGAAAGTGATGAACTAACTCTTCCCCAAGACGAAGTATTAGTTAAACACCTTGATGCCCAATGAAACCTGCGCTTTGAATACTGCAAGATGCCTACCAAAGATAAAGTGATTCAGGTGAATATGGGTAACGAAGCTAATTCTAAGGCCACATTCATAAGTGAGAGTTTGTCTTCTAATGAAAGAGAAGACCTTATAACTCTCATCCGAGAGTACATGAACGTCTTTGCATGGAACTACGAAGACATGCCAGGTTTAGATGCTCAAGTTGCTCTCATTGGCTTAATATTAAGCCAGATGCAAAACCAGTAAAACAACATAAAAAAATTCCATCCAGAGCTAATGGAATTGATCAAGGATAAAGTCCAGAAGCTTATGCAATCTAGCTTCTTCTATGAAGAGCAGCATTCTGATTGGATAGCGAATATTGATCCTGTACTCAAGAAGAATGAAAAGATTTGAATTTGTATTAACTTTCAAGATCTGAACTCATTGTAAACTAAGTAAGAGGAGAGTATGAAGTCAAGCATAAACATCTCCTACCCTACTATCAGGGAACAATTGAAATCACCAACTCGCTTGAGGAGTTTTACATTGATTATATACCATGGCACGAAAATATATATGTTGATGCTTTGGTTTCCCTCACAGCCACATTAACGCTCCCTCCTAAATCCAGCATACACATTGCAATTGGAAGTTGTGAGTTTCTTTGCCCTGAAGAAATACTTGAGGCAAATGAAGCACATGCATCATGGATGAATTTCAAGCCTAAATATTGTTGTTTCATTTTCATCGACCTTGCACTCTATGGGATATTGCCAGAAGATCTCAAAGAAGCTGCCAAAATGAAGAAAGAGGTGGAAAAGCTTCATTACAATCTCGATCTAGGCACCTTGTATTGAAAAATACCAAGTGGAGTGTTACTTTGGTGCTTATCACAACAAGAAGCATAAGAAGTGTTCAAGAAAGTGCATAATGTAGCTTGCAGTGCAAACCATCCGGGACCGAAATTAGGGGACTGGATAAAAAGAATGGATTTCTACTAGCCGATGATGATGCTAGACACCATGGCATATGCAAAGAAGTGTCATGCCTGCTAGGTGCATGCGAACTACATACATCAGGCTCCAGAGCACCTATGTCCAACTACAACTACTTGCCCACTCGAGACATGGGGATTGGATATTAATGGCCCCATTACTCCACCATCTTCTCAAGGACATAAGTTCATATTAGCTATAACCGATTACTTTCCAAAGTGGGTAGAAGTTGTTCCTTTAAGAGAAGTAAAAATTATAGATGTGGTCAACTATATCAAACACCACATCATCTATTGCTTCGGTGTTTTAAGAAGGATTTTCAGTGACAATAGTCCTCAATTCACTAGTAGGGCCTATACCAAATTCTGTGATAAATTTAGAATATAGTATGTGTTCTTATCCTCATATAACCTGGCCATCAATGGTCAAGCAGAAGTATTCAACAAAACCATCGTGAAGCTTTTGTAAAAATTCGTCATCACAAGTCACCATGATTGAGATGAGAAATTAGGAGTTTGTCTATGGGCTTATCGATAAAAACACTGACAAGATCTATGCCTTCTCCTTGGCGTATCGATGTGAGGCTAATCTACCACTGGAAATCCAAATTTCTTCCCTTCAGGTGGCATTAGCAATAAGAATGACCATCGAAGAAGAACACAACCAATGACTTTAGAAATTAGAAGCGTTGGATCAAAAATGCTTAAAAACTCAATAACTGATAGAGTTCTATCAAACGCAAATATCTTGAGCCTTCAACAAAAAGTGAAAGATTGTTAAAGAAAGTGACCTGGTCTTAGAAGTCAGCCAACCAATAGGCATGACACATAAGACTAAACAAAAATTCCAACCTAAATGGGAGGGCTTATTTGTAGCAGAGACGATCAACTCAAGAGGAGTATACCAGTTGATCAATCAACATGCTGATCGGATGATGAAGGCAATCAATGAAAATTTTCTAAAGAAACACTATTCTTAAATGAATGCAGTCATCCAACCTCTTCTTCAACACATCAAATGAAGAAACGTTGGCATGCTACTAAGGTGAAGCTCCATGCCCTCGACTCAGGATGCCAGATGAAAAGAATCCTACGTCTTTATGATTAAGAATAGAGGAAAACTTTGGTATGTAACCCCAAATAAAATTCTTGCTAATCCGATCATGTTGGGGTTAAAAGCATAAACCGCTCTAGGCTGTTAAAGCAAAGAGAAGAGAAAAGTTTAGCATGTAAGCCCAAATAAAATGCTCGACAACTCACAATGCTAATGGAAATAGTATGGCTAGCCCAACTCAAACGATAATTGGTAAAGTCAAACCAAATCCGTTGATAGCTTGGGGTTTGCTAAAAATCTCACAATAAATCTTTCGCAACCTTATCCTTATTCGATTATAAGGATACGTCACTCTCCAAGGCTGGTAAAGCAATGGGAAGAGGAAAAATTTAGAATGAAAGCCCAAACGAAATTCTCGACAACTCATCATGCTGAGAGAAATAGCATGTTAGTCCAACTCAAACGACAATTGATAAAGGCTAACCAAATCTGTTGATAACTAAGGGTTTGCTAAAAATCCCATGAAAAATATGTCACAACAAGTATCCTGATTCAATCATAAGGGCACATCATTATCCAAAGCCGTGAAGGTAAAGAGAAGAGAAAAAGTTAGGCATGTAAGCCCAAACGAAATCCTCGGCAACTCATAATGCTAGGAAAATAGCATAACTAGCCTAATGCAAATGACGATTAGTAAAGGTAAACCAAATCCGTTGATAACTGAGAGTTTGCTAAACCCTAATGAGGTCAATCTCCGATCATGTTAAGATTTCACCTTTAATAGAAATACTTTAATTTCCTACAATTTCTCAATTAGAAAAATCAAGTTAACAATTATCTTTGACAATCATTTCTAAACTACTTGAGTTTAAGTTTTCGTACGCTCCCTATCAAGTTAAAATCACACCTTTGATGAACAAAAATCCAAATTAAATTTTAGATTAACCCAAGTAATGGTAATTCGATTGTCATTGGATTGCATGTCAAGTTAATCTTACCTCTAATAACAAAACTTTCCTTATCACTTTTTCTCCTAGTAGAGTCAGTGTCCCTCCAAATTATTTGTCATGTTAAAATCATACATTCGGCGTCAAAATACAAAATCAAATCAATTTTTCCAATGGGATATAATCCAACAAAATCAATTGTCATGTTAAGTTTTCACATCTGACTGAACTGACAAAACCAATTTATCAAGTCTAACAATACAACCTCTAATAAACTAATTTATGGCATTGTTAAGTTAATAATTATCTCTAACGAAAATCATCTCCCTATAAATTTAATATTTACCTCTAATAGTTAACTCACAAGATTAAACACGTTAATTATTACCTCTGTTTACCCAGCTCATTCCTATCATGTCCCGAACCTCCGAATAAGTCGAGCTTTGAGGCACATTTAATGATATCTCTGTCTTTGCTCAAATTCTGTTATACTAGATATCTCTAGATGGGTAGATTAACCATGTTAAACTCTATCTTTGTTTAATCGGTTAATTACTAAAATTTCCCAAACCTCTGAACAGATTGAATCATAAGATATATTTAATGATATCTCTATCTTTTCCTAATTCTTCATACTGGATGTCACTAAACGGCTAGGATCATATTCTTGCAAACTCTCGTCTATCATGTTCAGAACCTCTAAATAGCTTGAATCAATAGAGTATGTTAATATCATAATTTTGCTTATTATCTATATCTCCTAATCTGTCATGCTAGATGTTACTGAACATTTATGACTCTATTCTTTTGAATTCTATTACTTCCAACACCTCCGAATAGTTTGAGTCTTCATCCATGAGACACGTTAACAATTACCTCTATCTATCCAATTCATCCTTTGGTCTGTCAGCATGTTTTAGATTGTAGACAACAGTTTTTTTGAATACAAAACTACAAGTTGAAGTCTGGTTGGACAACACAAACGCAAAGGCCAGGAAGAATTCCTTGCAAGAAATTTTTGATACTTTGAAGAGGCTCAACAATATTTCCATGAAAATTAAGAAAATTTGTGGATATGATTTGACAAATTTCATAAAGGTTCAACAATACATCTACAACAACCTAATAACTAGAAGATAGTTATCAAAGTCCGAGCCCAGAACTCACGCATAAGTTACTTGACTTGCAGTCCATTTTCATTATCTCTAATAGTTTTTCTTACAAATTTTTTTTTGCATTATGATCTCGACCTCTATAGTTCATTCATATCCAATTTCTTAGGTTTTAGTTTTAGTTTGGTATTCCATCAAGTAGATACAAAATTAATATTTTTGGTGAATATAATATTTTGCATCCACTTGATAAGAAAATAAATGAATTTCAAAACTAATAAAATTTGATCCTAAAGTAGCAAAGGATATAGAAATCATGATCAAAATAATAATAATAATAATAATAATAATAATAATGTGGTCATTACTTATTCGTCATTGACTCATTTAACTTACCTGAGTTGCCAATTCATATAAAGTAATCCCATATATATGTACGTATGTGTGTGTGAGTGAGTCAGTATATTTGTGTATATATAATTTCTGAATAATTCGGTCAGTTTGGTTTGTTTTCAGGTTTCAAAGCTTGAAATTAAAAACCAATTGAATTATTTTGGTTTAGTTCGGTTTTATGTATTTGATTCGGTTTCGATTGGTTATTTCAGTTTGAACTAAACTCTACTCGCCCTTGCTTACTCTGTGATCCCCGGGCATCCAAGGCCTCAGGAATCATATCTCGGGGAGGGTTAACATTGAACCTTAATTAATTTCTTTAGCATTTACTTCTTTGCCTGATTTATCATGAAATTTTCCCTCAGGATAAACTTCTTTGCCCGACAAGTTATGAATTACTCCATTAGCATTTGGCAACACATTAAATCTAGAGCCACATGGCTACTCATTAGTGGATGCACGGAGAATTGGTGATCTCGGCTAATGATTCTTCTCAATCTCAAATCCCATGATTCTTACTGGCATGCACAAAACCTTTCTGTCACTTAACCCTTCCCGATGCTGCCATTCATAGCCCATAGAGATTAGTCACAGTTCTTCCTTAATGATGGTCACTATGTTATCACCAAAAACTTGCCTGTTTCCCTCCATGGATTCACTAGACACTTACTCCCTCACCGGTCGAAACATCAAGAAATCCACCTTCTCAGTGGCCGCCATAACCTTGTGCTTCATATCTCAACTAGTTGTTGCTAAATAGTGCCCTAGTATCCGACATTGGAAGCAAAACATTCACATATTCATAGAAAAATCCTAGTAAGGCTCTTCCGGCAAGTCCAAAGGCACTTCCGGAACTAGCGGCATGACTTTCTTTTATAGAGTGAGTTAAGGTTGTTTGTGATTTGAAATTCATATAAAAATCTATTTATTATTTTAATTAAGTTTAAATTACTGCTTATAATTATCTCTTACATAAATTTACCATTATTTATTAACTGAAGATAATAATTTTAAAAAAAATAATTTTCAGATGTAGTAAGGCTGGGGTTTCAGTTGCTTCGACTAGATCATCTAAAATATAACTAAGAAAGAGTAAGCTTTTCGCATAAGCTCCCTCTATTTAATGCATATAAGTTGGCAAGACCGAATAACTTGCGTGAATTAATTACAGACGTCCAAATAAAATGAATGGCAGTATTCACTGACATCTCCCATGAAAATTTTCATTGCACACACACATACAGACACACATAAATAGCAAAAAAAGAAAAGCATTTAAAATCAAGATTCAAGAATCATTGTTCAATATGGCCTGTGAACTTTCATCAATTCGAGATTTGGTTCCCTGTCCCTTATGCTCATTTATGGAGAAATATCATTTGGTTGATTTGGTTCATTTCATATAGCTGGTCATCTTTTATTTTTTTTTTAATGGAAACTTAATCATTTCGTCAATCTGGTTCAATGAATTCGTTTTTTTTTGATATTTTTTTCTGTCATGTGAATTTTCTCTTTATAAATTCAGCAACTCCACACATAAGGACCACAGACTTCTTATCTCCAAAGAAAGATGGAGAAAAGTGAAGAGGACAATAAAAAAAATTTATGTTGCCTCTTTGATTTTGCTTTAAGTTTGGTTGTTGCTCTTCCTCTCTACATTTTGATGGGTAAGATGAGATCAAATAAATATAACATTTTGGTGGGTAAAATGTTGTATATAAATATAAGAGGTACGTTCCTATTTCTTTTTCTTCCAGCTGATTCGTAATTTTTTTCCCCTTGTTGTTATTATTAATTATAGCACATTACTTAGTTTACGTGTTATACTTGCACAACACTTAATAATACATGCTTAAAACACTTTAAATAAAGATTAAAACTAAAATACCAATTTTTATGATAAAAAGAAGTAATAGAAGTAATACATAGTTGTGAACTAGTATCTATATCCTAAACTAATTAGAATAACTCAAATTCAACTTAGAATCCTTTGTTATCCGATAGAATAATAGGATTAGCGAGAATGCAAAAACACCTTAAATTCTCATGGGAATGACCTGTTAATACTATAACCGACACTGTGCGCTTACAGTAGATTTTTCACATCAAGTTTTTGGCGCCGTTGCCTGGGGTCGACGGTGTTTTTTTTACTTTTTCTAACGTTCTATGGGTTAATAGTATGTGTTGAGTATGCAGGGACCAGAAACTACAAATATATGATAGTAAAAGGGACTAGAGAAATATTTGCTAATCACTGCAAGAAATAGAGAGTCAAACTCCATTCTTTTGCTGCTAAATAGTAGCACCGCTATTTAGCGGCAAAACTTTCAAAACTCTGCCCAATTTTTTTTTTCCTCTTTTGTGTTTTTGGTCTTTGGTTCTAAAACAAAATATAAAAAAAATAAACAAACTTCTTGACTTTTTCTTTTTCTTTTCCATCTCTTTCCCTCTCCACCTTTTTTTAAAAAATCCAAAAAAAAATATGTTTCAAAATCAAACTGGTTGCTATTATTGTCATGATCCATATCATCATCAGTGTCAATAGATAGAAAGTTCACTAGGACTAGGTCCTGATCAAATTCACACCACATATTATGAACCTACGAGTGCTTCCGATAAACAAAATTACAATTATGAATTGATGAATCATTCTAATTTTGCATATAATCAAGAGCCATATCAAGAGCGCCCTCCATCTGATCCTTTCTTTATAGACTATTCATTTTCATGTTCTAAATTTAACCATGAACAAGATATGCAATTGAACATTTTAGATGTAAGATTAAAAAGATTAGAAGTGAGGTATGCATGTCATGAGAATTTACCTACAACCACTTCATTTCTGTCATCAAATATGTACACAGATCCATCATATCCACCTTCAAATTTCACTCATAACCTCGAGATGAAGTCATTTGAAGATATAAGGAAGCTTATAATAATGAGACTGAGGAGCAAGCACGTACAATAGAGGAAGGTATAAAATTTTTACTAAAATTATCCTCTCAAACTACATCTTATATGAAAAATTTTCTCAAAATGATTTCTCATACTAAACTTTTTAAAAATCAACTATGTAATTGTTTGAACATATCTAATTTCAATGAGCACACACTTCAGTCAACTTTTGAGCTTGATATGATTCAAAATGAGTTAAATAATTTTGTGTATGATGAGTCTATAGTTCAAAATTATGATCAACCTACTTTAGACCATTATGAAAATAATTATAAAGAAACTAGTGATAATGAAAAATTTCTACATGGTGGTTTACCTCATGATGAGCTTGCTAGTGACATTTTATTTGATTCTTTTGAAGAAAATTGTTAAGAAATTTGTTAAGAAGAATTTTTATCTCTTCATAATGACTTAACTAAGGATAAGTCTACTAGCATAGCATTTTCTTTTGAGAATTTTGATGATAGTTTTGAAGAAAATTTGCATGATGAGCTCAGAATACTAGAACAATGGAAGGAACCTCAAAAGGAAGAGCTTATTGTACCTAATGATTTGAAAGGGCGATCCAAAATCGAGCTCATGATCTGCCACATCAAAGTGAGTATGTTATTTCACAAGTTGAGAAAACCAAAATACTTACTGGCATGAAAGATACTCGTGGGTCGAATATGGATGATAAATGTATGATTTCCAAATTTAAAATTTTACCATTGAATAAAAGAAAGAAGGGCAGGAATAAATTGAGAAAAATAAAAAAATAAGATGGAGAGATTAAATACAAAATTGATAAAAATGTTAAGTTCATCCATATCAAAATATAAAAGGACATATTATGAGAGTGAGAAGCGATCAAGAGGTTGTAATCGGTCTGAATTTTCTAGTAAGTGTATAATATTTATATAATAGTTTTCTTATTTATTTTATCACCCTTAGTTTGTGTATGAGGGCATACACAAGTTTAGGTGCAGGGGAGTGGGTTAGGAAATTTTTATGTTTTTCTAGGATTTTTAGCTTTTTCTAGAATTTTTAGTTTTTCTAGGATTTTTTTTGCAGGTTTCTATATTTTATACTTTGGGCAGTTTTTAGGGTAAAAAAAATTTAGAAAAAAAATATAAAAAAGAAAAAAATTCTAAAAAATAAGTATAAAAATAAAAAATATTTTCTTCAATAAATCAACCTAATTATAAATAAAAGAATAAATCTATATTTGAAATTTTATAGGAGAGTAGATTGGATAATACACTTAGAATTTTAAGAAAAATAAAAATCTAAAAATTAAATATCACTAAAAGTAATTTTGAGGTAAGTATACATCTATTTTTAACTTCACAATAGTTTATTAGTTTAAAGATCAATATGATAATGATTGAGTAATCTTCTCTCTGTAAACAAGAAAAAAGAATAAAAAAAGGGATAAGCCTGGTATTTAAGACAATAATCCTTAAAAAAAAAAAAGAGGATGAGCCCGGTACTTAAGGCAATAATTCTTTAGAAATGAAAAAATAAGAGTATGATCCAAGTAATCGGGTACTTTGTGCCTAAACAAGCGTGAATATTCACATGAAAAGTGAATTATTCACAAAAAAAGGAGTATGATCCTAGTAATCGGGTACTTTGCGCCTAAGCAAATGTGAATATTCGCATGAAAGGTAAAATATTCGTAAAAAAAGAGAAAAAATTTGTTTAGGAAGAGGAGATGAGTCTAAGGCTAAAGTAAACATCACACGTGCACATAGATTCATCGGAGCCAATGAATTATTCAATAGTGGGTATTGAAAGATAGGATTTGAATTTTTGATTAAAATGATACTTGTATTTGATATGATACTTGACTTGAAAACTGATAATCTAAATGCGTTCTTGAGTTTGTATATTAGTGAGATTAATTAAAGAAAATATCAAACAAAAGATTTGTCTTTCTTTTGTATATTTTTTTATTTTTAAGTTTTGGTTATCCTTATTTTTCTTCTCTATATTCCTTAATATATATTCTTCACTAATTTTGTGGGTATATTCACTGCAAACCCTCATGAGACGCCACTCGTCCACTAGGGTAATTTAGGGGTTTAACGGCTTGTTACACGTGCTAAGTGCAATAGCGATGCCTACGAAAGTGAGTAAAGATTTTTTTTTTCTTTTTAGGTCTAGGTTTTGCTCTAGTACTAGCAAAAAAGATAGGTGTGGGGTGTGATGAGTGTCATATATTGCATATTTATAGCCTCCATATTATCTATTTTTATATATAAATAATACTACTCGGGTATTTTTAGTGTGTTTTTTAGGTAAATCTATTCCTTCAAGGAGATGACATGAACTCAGAGTCGGATTAGGAAATTAAATCTAGAAAAGAGTTAAAAGTGAGTAAAACTATAGGATTATGAAGCTGTAGAGAACCAAACTTCAATACAGTCATTTATATCAAAAGAAGAGGACCAGAACTTCATGCAGAAGAAAAATGGGGCAAGACTTCACAACTTCGCCGCTATTTGGCGGCAAATGGTAGCTCAATGAGATGCAATCTGGATGAGATTTTTACGAGGTCTTTAATGTAATTTTGTAATTACTCACTTGACCTACATATTGCCATATCCTTGTAATGTAGGGTTTTGATGATGTATTTTTGTATTATTTTTAATTATTAAACATTAGGGTTTTGCCAAAGGGATGATGGCTGCCATACTGCACTCCAGAGGTGATGCCATTATTTTTTAACTTCTTTCTAGTAAGTAGAAATATTTTTTTTGCTTTTAGATAGATTCAATGGATTCTAGTTTAGATATTTAATAACTTTCATAGAAAAATAGGTTTTTCAATGCTTTTCAATAATAATAATAAGATGATCTTGCTAATTAGAACTATAAGTAGTTAATTTAGTTTAGCTCTAGGATGTAGATGAAATTAAGAATCAACCATGTAATTGCTTATTATCGTTTTCTTTCTAAAATAAAATTATAAAGATTTAATTTTTCTATGAAAAGATTAAAATATAACAATTCGTAGATTAATGTTTTGATAGGTTACACTTGAATTGGATTTCTGGATAACCTATACTTAGTTAGGGTTTGGAGTTGTTACTTTTTATCAATGTCATAGAGTTATCTAATGATTTAGTTTATTTTTATGAAAAGTTATATTTTTGATGCGTTATGTTTGCACACCACTTGATAACACATGCTTAGAACACTTTAAATAAAGATTAAAATTAAAAGATTAATTTTTATGATAGAAAGAAGATAATAGAAGTAATACATAGTTGTGAACTAGTGGAATCTATATCCTAGGCTAATTAAAATAACTCAAATTCAACTTCGAATCCTTTGTTAGTTCATTAGAATAATATGATTAGTGAGAATGCAAAAATACCTTAGATTCTCGTGGGAATGACCTGTTAGCGCTACAACCGACACTGTGTGCTTGTAGTAGATTTTTCACATCAATCTACTAAATTCTTAGTTTATTTTAATATTATATAAGAAAAATGTTGATGTGATGAGAAATTTGAAAAGCATTTAAAACCAAGTTCACGCACAAACTTGTAGCTACAAAAGATCAGATGGTGATGATATCGGGCCATGTATTTAAGGCTATCTCCTCTTTTCTTCCACGCATTTAGAGTGTAAAGCTCATGAATTTCTAGTTTTATCATTGTAATAGTATCATACAGTTTTGATTGACTAAAAAAAAACCTGCTTTGTGTTGCCCCATCTTTTACTTTATATAACTATCATTGTTAAATATTGAACTCTTTTTTAGAATAGTTAAATATAAAACATTGTAATTGAGTTTAAGCATATTTAGTTTGTTTATATAAAATCCAGTAATATTCCTAGCCTTGGATGTAATTTGCATAACATGGACACTACATAATCCTTATAAAAATTTTGATGTACTCATAGGGGGTGATTGGTCCATATATTTGGAACTGAATTTTGGGATGAATTTGGGTCTTGGCTATTGTCACCGAAATTAAATCTACTAAATTCTTAGTTTGTTACAAAGATTATCTAAGAAAAAAGTGTTGATGTGGTGAGGAATTTTAATGGGATTGGTTCCCATTTTTTGCAAGGAGTACTGTGAGCCAAATTTGGAAGATAATTGATTCGTGAATTTGGAAAATGGATTTCTGACAATGAATAATGCTCATTAAATCTTTACTTTTTCATTTTTCTTTTTTTGCTTTTTCATGTTCGTTTTACGGAAAAGAGGCAAGGAATTGGTGTTAGAAAAAATTCATCTTCTTTTTCATTGATTGTTTCAATCATTTGGATCATGGAAAAGGATTCATGAAAAAAATGAGTATGGTCATCCCCGAGGTATCGGATAAACTTAGTTTCTAAATATGACAAGTTAGTACAATAGGAAATAAGCTAAACACCCCAATTTTTAAGACAAAATAAAACTATCTCTATATTAATTTAAGACATCAATATGAATCACCATGTGATTCAACATAATCTAAACAACGTGTTATAAAACAACAATTAAGCCTTTTATCCTAAATACTCGGGGTAGACTCTACATAAACCAAAAGTGAATCATGTTGGATCAATCACATGAGTGATCCTTCTTAGCTCATTTCTATCGAATATATATATATGTCTTCATTCAAGTCTCTAACATTCATATTTTTTTATATCATCCCAATCAATATTTTATCTGATCGTCCTTACGCTCTTTTAACTTATCTTATATTGAAAAGTTCCACGCATCGAAGTGGAACACATAGAGCTCTACATTGTGTATGTCCAAACAATTTTCTCACATCTCCTCTTGAACTATCCCCATTTTAGTACATATATTCTCATTTCTCACTTTATCTCTCATAACTTTATCGCACATCCAATGAAGTATAAGCATCTCTATTATAATTATTTTATGTGAATAATATCTCTTTATTACCTAGTATTTTATGTTATAGTGGCATAAAACTTTTGTTACGCTCCTCCATTTCAACTAACCAGCTTAGATCTATGATTGACATTACTACCAATCTCTCCATTGTTTTTTAAAAAAATGTGTTATATATGAATAATTTTTATTTGAAATATCATTAGTAATTTAATGCTTCCAAATAAAAAACATAAATATAAAAACAATAAAAGAAAAATATCAATATCTGCTTAAAGAGTTCTCTATGATTTTGTTATGGCAAAAATTCATTGTATCTAATACCATTAAGAAAAAGGAGAGCTTAAAGATATGTAAATCAGCGTTAAAGAATGATAAAAAGAAAATATAGAATATATTAACAAGCAGAAACTATCAGGTCGGCCAACCAAGGCCAAGAGGTGGTCGACCAAGACCCATTATTAGTCGACTAAAAGAAGGGATATGTCATCAAATAAGAAAAACTAACAGAACTAATACTCTAGATTGTTTGATTAGAAGCAAAGTTAAATGACCAATAATACCAATAAAGAAAAAATAATACTCTCGATTGGTTGATTGATAATAGTGTTTATTGACCAATAATACTCAAAAACAGTTTATAAATTGTGTATTAGTGGTATTAGTATTCACTATCAATGGTATGGACTTATGAGATAAATTGAAGTAAAACGCAAGTTCTAAAACTAATAACCAACTAATATAAATGTGTGTGTATCAAGGCTTTAACAACATATCTAAAAATAAAAGAAAAATTACACAAAAACTGAGTATGTTGCCATAGCAGAGGCTAGGAAAGGGATGATTTGGTTGCGAGTTTTCTTAATCAAATTGGCAAAGAAACAAGAAATTAGTACTTTATACAGTAATAGTCAAAGTTCCATTTGTCTTGTTAAGAATTCAACATTTTATTAGAAAACAAAGCATATAAGAAAGAAGAACTTTTTCATCCATTATATTTTAAAAAATAAAAGAAAATATTTAAGAAGATCCGAAGAAAGGGAAATCCAACTGCGCTAACCATGACAACTATTAAACTAAAGCTATATATAATTTCAGGTGGCCTAGAAGTGTTAGGCTTTAGGGTGGGCCACCAAGGCATGTTCATCACATTGATGAGACGAAATAGATGGATGTGAATATATTCAGTCTCTAAGTGGAGAGATTATTAACTTCGATGGAGCCCAAAAGTATTATACACAAATCTCCAACTCCATAAATCCAACTTCAAGGAAAGTTGGTGAGGGGTGATTTGGGGGAGCACCCCCTTGCCTGGAGAGGGCTTTGAGGGTGTAGCCTCGAAAAAAATTTAGAAAGGTACTTAGGTGTTTCCATTACTCTCTCTCTCTCTCTCCACATATATACACACACACATAGAGAGAGAGAGAGTATAATAGAAACGAGCCGCCGTCTCAAATAAATTAACTGAGTTGCAGTCTATTTCCACAATTTCTAATAATTTTTTTTCAAAATGCTTATTTGTATTATGATTTCAACTTTTTAGGTTTCACTTATACCCAATTTTTTAGTTTAGTTTTGATTTGGTCTTTTATCAAATAAGTACAAAATTAATAATTTTCAGTGAATACAACATTTGTATCAAACTTTAAAATTAATGAAATTTAATCCTAAATAAATCTAAAGAAATAGAGATTCTGTTCCTAGAGAAATATAAAAAATAATGTTAATATTATTTTTTCGCCAATTAATCATATAACTTATTTGAGTTGGCAGCTCAGACGTAGCAATTATATATATATATATATATATATATATATATATATATATATATATATAGAGAGAGAGAGAGAGAGAGAGAGTGTGTTAGGCTGGGCTACTATTAATAGTATTAGTGGATAGTATTGACCAAGATTTAAGAATGGAGAATTCAAAATGAAAATCCATTCCGGTAGGTGTAATCTATTCTTAATAAATTATCAATAAATAAAGTTTTATAATAATTGGATTTTATTTATTAATAGATCAAGCACTTAAAAATTCGTAAATTTTATGAAAGTAATGCAGGCATTATAGTAAAAGAAGTTCCAAATGGAATATAGGAGTTTGAAATAACCATACCATTATAATCCCCTGGCTAAATTTTCCAAATTAATCAGCTATTATCTCATGACTAAAATCTATTTCCTTAGTCAATTTTGACAATTGCACAATTGCGAATTTGCATGAAGGAGTGAGTGAGAGAGTACTTTCTCTTAGGGATGGTAATGAACGCATCCACAGACTAAATTTTGATCCGTCCTATACAAAATTTTAAATTAAAAATAAAATTTTTATTTTTCTAATTCAAACTTTTGTATAGAAATGATAAAAAATTAGCTCACGGATGCATCCATTATCATCCCTACTTTCTCCCTATACTTGCATCAAATACACTCCATCGCCCATCGCACTCTGCAGTACTTGAGTACAAATAGGCTCAACCTTATTCCTTCTTCTCATTTCAATACTCTTCCTCATCTTTCTTTTTCTCCTTTCCTTGCAAGCCCCAATCTTAGCTCCAGCCGGATCCAAGCAAATCTCCCGCCAAGACTCTTCTTCAGACCTTAAGGCAAAAAATCATTAATAATAACTGCACTCCAAGTACATAATTACATTAATTATTAACTCTCTTCTCTCAACTATCTCTCCAACAAGAACCCCTATGATCTACCAATTTCGAGTGGTTTATTTCTTACATTGAGCTTATGCTGTTAGTTCAGCAATTCTCGATATTTCAATCATAATGTTTAATCTATAACTCCATATAAATTGATTCCGGTTCCATTTGAAAGAGAAGTTGATTTACACTTTTTTTTTTTTTTGCTTCTAACCCATCCCATTTGCTTCTAAGTGGTTTCAATGCAGCAACTTGTGCACCAACACTACCTTTCTTGCCGGCGGAACAACTTCTGCGCCTCCACTGCTTCCTTTGCTGGTGCAGCAACATCTGTGCTGGCACTATTCTTTTGTAATCTTCCATGCCGGGGGCCTAGCCTCGCCAGGCATCTCTTCTATGCCGATACTAGTTGCTTCGCTAAGGTATCTCTTCTATGCTTATATTAATTGCCTCGCCGGCACTAGTATATGTGTCAACACCAGTTATCTGTGCCAACACACTCCAATTTGCTTATACCTTATCTTTGCCAACGCTCCCCGTCTCCACCAAACTTAACTATCCCTAATGACACATGATATTTTTTATGGTTATTTACATTTCATCACTTAACTATTAATTTACTCATGACTTAATATAAAATGATAGTTGACTAGATCGGAACTTGCTACTCGACTGGATCTTGTCTGGAACATCTACAACTTGTTAACCATGATAACTTGTGGACCCTGGGGGAAATGAGGAATGAACGCGCAACATATTAAAAGGAGATACCATAAAGGTGATCAACAACCTAGTCATGTATTGCTTTTAATCTAGTCTGCAGCCATGACTATTTTCTGACATGTCGACGTTGATCATTCTCCAGCTATACCGTTGACAAGATCTTAGTCCCGGGCTCATGAAATACTCATAATAAGCGAGCCATCATTGTTTAGTTTAAATTTGATGATAATAATATAAAACTTCAGATTTCAACTTGTAACCATGCTTACTAAGTAGTAATCTTGATTTACCTGTTTTCTATAGAAATTTTCTGATTTTATTCTTTTTATTTGCCATTATTTTATATTTATGTATTTCGTGTATTATTATTAGCACAGGCTTAATTATTTCTTGTCGGATTTGACCCATGGGTTATCTTCATATGCTCAAGTGTCAAAAACCATATGCTCAGGTGTCAAAGACCACATCACATATATAGGACGAGATTGACCCGTCCTCGATGATTCATAATTCCAAGATCAAGCCAATCTCTAGAAGCTTGCTGAAGCTTTACTCTTTAGTTGTAAATACTTTTGCCTCTTAGCCATGATACTCGATGTTAAATTTATAATCTTTTATATCATGAGTAGCTCCCTTATGTCCAATTATGTGCTTGTATCTAAGTCTAATCAGGCTACTTACTGTCATATTCCTTTTCAACAGTTGTATTATGAATGATGTTATGTTACATTTTGGATCGTATAGCATGATCGGATCCATTTTGTGTGTGCTCTGAATATATGGTTATGATATGAAGGGTTTGAATACTCGTTTTTGGGGTTTGAACGCCCATTTTTGGGTATATGTCAGTAATGTCTTACCCAATAATGAAATATACCATCAAAATTTTTGGGATATAATTTAGTGAATTACAAGTTTGACAATGAAGTTATATAGATTTTGAGGAGGAAAAGTTCACTAAATCATAAATAATTTTCTTTTTTGTGCAAAGCCTCTAGACTCCTACTTTACTTCCTATGATAGTATGTAGGTCTACATCCTTCTGAGGGATAGGATGACATCACTATCGAAGGCAACCTATATTTATGAGCAACTCATCAAAGTCACTCTTTAGGGTTGGCTTGCTTTATTCATGTTGGTGGGTTTTTTTTTTTTTGGGGGGGGGGGGGGGATAGGGGGGGGTGGGTGGGTGGGGTGTGGTGGAATTTAATGTATGATTGGAAAAGGAGCAATTTTGCACCATATGTACAAAGAAAAAGGAAAGGCTGCCGTGAGAGGTTGTAACGCCCCACTTCCAGTAATGTTGAAAAGCTGGAACGTTCGGCGTCGAATGATAACTCGACGAGCCTCAAACAAAATATTACAGTCACCATTTGCAATTTAATATGAATAACATGCAGAAACTAAATGAAATTTTATTTTTTTCTTTATCAAAACAAAGCAATAATAAATTCCCTCAAAATAAAATTAACAAATGTCACCACAGATAAATTCTTTCTGAAAAGAAAGGGACTGTCTCAAATGAAACTAAATATAGTGCCGCGTGGACTTATTACATTTCTCTAAATAGAAAGCAGTTAACAAAAGGAAGTAATCAATCCTGCAGATCTGCTTGTTCCTGGAAGTACAACATATCCTGTCCTGCCACTGGTGGATCTACCTCTTGATAGAGGTCTGCATCTGGTCATGCATAACCAGGATCGTCAGCAAAGCGATCCAATATTAAATAATAAAGAACAATAAAAAAAATAATGAATAATAATATCTCAATGTCAGGAACAATCATGCAAATGAAGGACAGAAGGTTTTACGTATTTATGCTTATCATTACTATTATTTTAATCGATATCTTTTAAATTTTTACAGTAATGTCTTTTAGTTATGGTATTTGAAAATTCAGGAAATATGAATATAGCTGGTCTGAACGTATCCCCGTCTACCCCCGGGAAAACGGAACAGTAAGTTGATCGGAGCCTATCCCGATCCTCCCAAAAATGGGAAACAGTGGCGCAGTAAGTTGATCGGAGCCTATCCCGATCCTCCCAATAATGGGAAACAGTGGCACAGTACAGTTACGTTCAGCCATCTAATTCATACAAACCTCAATTTTCCCCAAGTCCCCAGTGTATATCAAGTTCGGTGTTAATTATCAATTTCAATATAATTTATGATTTCAGTAAATTTCAGTTCAGTATGTAGATCGGTGATAATAATTAGAGTTCGGTGAACAGTAACAATATCAGTGACAATATAACGTTGCGGTAATTTAATTATCTATCACCAATCTTATACAATAACAATTTGCATTTATACGGTGTCTTTTCGGGCTTTATTTCCAATATGATGTATAACAAAGTGATTTACAATATAGGAAAAATGGGGCTCACTACTAAATATGTGTGCATTTAGAATTTCCTAAAGTTGACTTATCATTGCAAGGAGAAAGAGAAGCAGCAGTAGCCGAAACAGGCAAAAAAAAGAAGAAAAAGTAGAATTACTAAATGCGCACCCCATTCTATATAGTAGAGTAAATTACAGTATAGAAAAAGTAGTGTTCACTAGTAAAATATGTGTGCATTTAGAATTCCCTAAAGTTTTCCTACAATATTGAGGTAGTTCTAGATGCGCACCTAATACTATATAATTAAGGGGAATTACAACATAGGGAAATGATGCTCACTAGCAGAGATGTGCGCGTTTAGAACTCCCAAGAGTTTCCTGCACTACAACCAGGTAGTTCTACCTGCACACCACAACCCATTTAATAAAGTAATTTACAACATAGGGGAAATGGTGCTTACTAGTGAAATAGGTGCTCACTTAGAATTTCCTAAAAGTTGCTGCAATTACTGCAGGTAGACTAAATGCGCACCATATACTAGAAAGTAAAGTGGTTTACTACATAGGGAAAATGGTGCTCACTAGTGAAATGGTGCGCACTTAGAATTTCCCAAAAGTTGCCAGCAAGGTTGCAGGTAGTCTAAATGCGCACCACATACTAGATAGTAAAGTGGTTTACAACATAGGGAAAGTGGTGCTCACTAGTGAAATGGTGCTCACTTAGAATTCCCCTAAAAGCTTCATTGAAATTGAAACCAAACGGGGGAAAGGAAGGAGAGATGCAGCAGCAGACGCGGAAGCAAAAAGGAGAAGGAAAGGAAGCAAGAAAAAGAAGAAAAATTCAATCACCCAAAGAAAAAGAGGAAGAAAAAAAGAAAAAAAAAGGGAGAAGTCTTCAATCCAACAAGGCGGTGGCAGAGATTGATAAAGCCGAGATCGTCGACGGTCACCTGCGCTCGTCTCGGCCGAATCGCCTCGCCGACTCTAACCCAAAGCTTCGACCGACGAGGGCAGCAGCAGAGATCAATGGAGTCGAGATCGTCGGCGGCCACCGGCGCTGGCCTCGACTGAATCGCCTCGCCGACTCGACCGACGAGAGCAGTAGCAGAAGCAAAGAAAGAAGAAGAAGCAGAAGAAGAAGCAGCCACCATGAAGACCTACTCTGCCTTGCCCCCGAAGTTCTCTATGACCACGGTTGTATATCACGTTCATAATCGTGACTTAAAAATTAAAATTCTGATTCCCAAAGGTTCATTAACATTTGATGAGGCAGTACAGAGGGATTTTTGCTAAATATCTTTATCCTCCATATTACTGGGTGGTGAGATAGTAACTAGCTGCAGCCACTAGCTATGGGAAAAATTCCTTCCTGTTGCTGTGGCTTTTGTTGTTGCTATGCATCAAATTTTTGTAATGGCCTGCTGTAATTTTGTGGGCAACTAATGTAGCTATTTGTTAATATGGCAGAGGAGGGGGAAAACGAAGACTTAACTTACCTAAATGAGAGGCGATGAATCTAAATGACGTTATAATTCAGCTAAATCTAAAATATTTAGCCATTATATATCTGTTTGCTAACCCTCTAAATAGATGCCCAACTCCAAGCCAAGGAAATTAAGGAGAAAAGGCTGAGAGTCCATTTTATGAAGCCGATATGTTGGTAAGCAAT
Source organism: Dracaena cambodiana (assembly GCA_036321105.1). Classification (NCBI taxonomy): domain Eukaryota; kingdom Viridiplantae; phylum Streptophyta; class Magnoliopsida; order Asparagales; family Asparagaceae; genus Dracaena; species Dracaena cambodiana. The sequence goes on from JAYEPQ010000004.1 coordinate 41,554,885, forward strand.
GCTATCATTGGTTAGCAGAATTTAACGGAATGATTATATAGACCAGAACTAATTGGTTGAACTGCTAACGCCTATTTCATATTTGTATTACTGTAGACATAAGAGAAAATGAAAAAAACAGTAAAATTGACAATGCTAGCATCTTCTCAATATCACCTTACAGTAAGAAAAATCACATGTTTGGTCAAACTGAGTTCAATATTGGGTATAAAATATATATAACACAACTCCTATTTTTAAATATCATAAGGTAAACTAAGCTACTGCACACTGCAATTCGTTGTGTATAAAACATTGGTGCTAAGGGTTTTCTATCCAAGATTAAACCTATAATTAAATAAAACAGAAGGTATATAAAAAAATAGATGTAGCATGTTAAAGTGAGTAAAAGAACTCACTTTTAATTGAGTCGCCTCCCCCTTTCCTTTTCTTTTCTGACCTGCGTTCCTCTTCTTCTTCCCGTACGTCCTGAGATTTCCAGCGTTCCAGAAGAGAAGAGAGGTGAGAACAGATTTTTAGATCCTTATTTATCTTTAGGTTAGGATATAATCTATTTGGTTGAGATCCAACAAACGAATCTTTTTCGGATGAGATTGATATCCCTCCGACTGTTTAGATTTCCCTCCAACAACCCCATTATATTTTTTTTATATTTTAATTATTATTATTTTTTTTTTCAGATTTTTAATTTAATTTAGTTTAATTAATTTATTTATTTATTTATTTTGAAGTGAAATAACACAATGAAAAGTGGCCGTTACATTTTACCCCCCTTAAGAAAAATTTCGTCCTCGAAATTTCTTTAAACTTAAATGATGTAGAGAGGTTATACTTTTATTCAAATAGGTGTGGAAAACGCTCCTGAATGTCTTCCTCTCGCTCCCATGTTGCCTCCCGATTAGAATGTCGATTCCAAGAAATCAATACAAGTGGAATTACTTTGTTCTTCAAAGTCTTCTCCATTCGGTCAAGTATGGAGACTGGTTCTTCTGGATAGGAGAGGTCTGGTCCAATCTCCAGTTCTGAATAGTCCACGATATGCTTTTCATCATGAACATATCGTTTTAACTGCGAGACGTGGAAAACGTTATGTACTTGCTCCAGTGTAGACGGTAGTGCCAGACGATAGGAGACTTTGCCTATCCGTTCCAAGATTTGGAAGGGTCCGATAAACCTTGGGCTTAACTTTCCACGATTGCCAAAGCGAATGACTCCACGCGTGGGCGATACCTTCAAGAAGACTGAGTCCCCAACTTGAAATTCCAGAAACCGCCGTCGTTGGTCTGCCCAGTTCTTCTGTCGATCTTGGGCTGCTCTCAGATGTTGCCGTATTAAGTTAATTTTATCTACTGCCTGGGTGATTATTTCTGGTCCAAGCAGTTTTCTTTCTCCAATATCATCCCAATATAATGGAGATCTACATTTCCTTCCATACAGAGCCTCAAATGGTGCCATCTTGATACTTGCTTGGTAGCTATTATTGTAGGCGAATTCCACTAGGTGCAAGTAATCCTCCCATGAGCCCCCGAAGTCAAGCATACAGGCTCTCAACATATCCTCCAATGTATGGATAGTCCTTTCTGATTGGCCATCTGTTTCTGGATGATATGCTGTGCTGAACTCTAATTTTGACCTCAGACTATCTTGCAATTTCTTCCAAAAGTGAGAAGTGAACCGAGCATCTCGATCCGACACAATACTGACTGGCACACCATGTAATTTTACCACTTCACGCATATACTTCTCCGCCAATATTTCGGTAGACTGTCCTACACGAAATGGTATGAAATGCGCTACTTTAGTAAGGCGGTCCACAATCACCCAGATTGCATTATTACCCTTGGGACTACGTGGCAATGTGGTAAAAAAATCCATAGTAACTCTCTCCCATTTCCATTCAGGTATGGGTAGAGGTTGAAGGAGTCCCGGCATTCTTTGATGCTCTGCTTTAACTTGTTGACAAGTCAAGCATTTGGATACAAACTTGGCGATTTCACGCTTCATTCCATGCCACAAAAAATATTGCTTCATGTCTTGATACATCTTTGTTCCTCCGGGATGGATTGAATAGACTGAACTATGAGCCTCTGATAATACTTCCTGCCGAATTTCTCCTTTGGGCACACACAACCTGTTGCCAAATCGAAGAGACCCATCTGCGTGAATACATAAATCTGTTCTCCGTCTTTCTTCTACTTGTCTTCGAAATCTTTGCAACTTAGGATCATCTTTCTGAGCTTCTTTAATTTTCTCTACCAATGAAGGTTGAAGTTGCAAAACCAGTATTTGAGCCTTAGCACCAGGTAAGAAAATTTCTAATTCTAACTTTATAATCTCTTCAAGTAGCTCTTTTTGCTGAGTTAGAACCATTGCCATTGGCTTCCTGCTTAAAGCATCTGGTACCACATTGACCTTACCCGGATGGTACTGCAAGTTGATGTCATAATCTGCCATCAATTCAAGCCACCTTCTCTGTCTCATATTAAGTTCTTTCTGTGTGAAGATATACTTAAGACTCTTATGGTCTGTATAAATCTCTACTCTACTTCCCAATAAGTAGTGTCTCCAAATTTTCAATGCAAAAATCACAGCTGCAAGCTCCAAATCATGTGTGGGATAGTTTTTCTCATGTGGCCTCAATTGTCTAGAAGCATAAGCTATGACCCGTCCCCGTTGCATCAACACACAACCTAGCCCTTTGCCGGACGCATCACTGTACACAACCATTCCTTCGGTCCCTTCCGGTATGGCTAATACTGGTGTTGTTGTGAGCCTCCTTTTCAACTCATTTAAAGCTGCATCACATTCAACTGTCCAGTCGTACTTCTCTCCTTTCCTCAGGAGTTTGGTCAGAGGCCCTGCAATCTTAGAAAAGTCCTGAACGAACTTTCGATATTAACCTGCCAATCCCAGAAAGCTCCTCACTTCTGAAACATTTTTCGGAATCGGCCAATCCTTCACTGCTGAAACCTTGCCAGGATCAACAGAGATTCCTTCTTGAGAAATAATGTGTCCCAAAAATGAAACACTCTTCAGCCAAAATTCACATTTGCTGAGCTTTCCATACAATTTCTCTTTCCTTAGCGTCTCCAAGACTACTCTTAAATGCTTAGTGTGATCCTCTTGGGTCTTAGAATACACCAATATGTCATCTATGAACACCACAACGAATTTATCCAAATATGGAAGGAAAATTCGATTCATTAAGTTCATAAAAATTGCAGGTGCATTTGTTACTCCGAATGGCATTTCTAAGAATTCAAAATGCCCATATCGAGTCCGAAATGCCGTTTTAGGAATGTCTGACTCCTTCACTTTCACTTGGTGATATCCAGACTTAAGGTCCAACTTGGAAAATACCTTAGCACCGCCAAGTTGATCAAACAAATCATCAATTCTCGGTAGTGGATACCGATTCTTGATAGTGACCCTATTCAATCCTCTATAATCAATGCATAATCTTTTGCCTCCATCCTTCTTCCCAGTCAAAAGTACTGGTGCACCCCAAGGAGAAGCACTTGGTCTGATAAAACCTTTAGCTTCCAACTCGTCTAATTGTACCTTAACTTCCTTTAGCTCTGCTGGACCCATTCGATATGGTGCTTGAGAGATTGGTGCGGTGCCAGGAAGAAGCTCGATGGCGAACTCCACTGTCCTGTCTGGTGGTAGTCCTGAGAAATCCTCGAAGATATCTAAGAACTCCGACACCACTAGGATGTCCGCCGGTATGGCATCCATTTGGATTATTACTCCTTCCCTAGGTTGAGCTCTAAATTCTGCTGCCTCCTTGGTACTGCTGCCCCCGATGAATTCGAACTCCAGGTGATTCGGTATCTTGAAGACAACGCTCCTCCTCCGACAATCAATAATTGCATGGAAGGTACTCAACCAATCCATTCCCAGTATCACATCAAATCCGTGGGTATCGGTAACCAGGAAATTAGCATAAAATTCCCTTTTACAAATCACTACGGGGCACATTCTACACATTTGAGTAGAATCAATACCCCCATTACCCGTACTAATTCTCCATCTAATGTTTAGGTTTTCATAAGGTATGGCATGTCGTGTCACAAATGCAGAAGAAATAAAGCAGTGTGATGCTCCCGAGTCAAATAAAACGGATGCAGGTACATGATATACCAGAATCATACCTGTCACCACATCATCTGACTTCTCCGCTTGCTCCGCAGTTAGATTATATGCTTGTCCACGTCCTTTATCCACTGTTATATTCTTCTTGGCATGCTCATAAACTTTATTTTGAGGTGGAAATGGTCGCCTATTCTGACTGCTGATTTGATCCTTGGGTGGTTGTTGTTGTTGGGATGCTGGAAGACGAGGCATTGGCCCCCTGTTGCTCCTTCGTGGGCAATCTTCGATCCTGTGTTCACTTGATCCACATGCTAGACATAAGTTGTTGGCATACCGACACTCCTTGATAGTGTGTCCTGGCTTCTGGCAATGTGTGCAAGTGACCTTCTGTTGCGAAGACGTAACCAGCCGTTTCTCCGCATTCCTAGCTGAAGTTCCACCCAACATTTGACTGGCCGACCTCTTGGGCGCAGAAGATTGAATCCTCCTCTCCTTATTTATTACTTGCTCTACATCCTGAGCTGCATCAATAACCTCTGCATAGGTCTCTATTCTGGAGGTTACTAAATATTTCTGGATATCTATCCTCAATCCCTGTTGGAAGCGATGAGCACGATCTGCCTCATTTGACACCATGTACGGCACAAATCGACTCAGACGGACAAACTCTGATGCATATTCCTCTACCGTCATCCCGGCCTGCCTCAAGTTAATGAATTGGTGTTCCATTTCCCTCCTGGCTGTTCTCGGAAAGAACCTTGCAAGGAAGCTTGTCGTGAAAGTTTCCCACGAGATCGGTTGGGATAGCCTGCTCTCCTCTGTTTGCCACCAAGCCCTTGCAATATTCGTTAATTGGATTTTGACGACATTCACTTTGTCGGCTTCAGGAATCCGAGCGGCCCTTAATAAGTCTTCCATCTGCATGAGCCACTGTTCAGCCTCCAAGGCTCCTACTGTTCCTGAGAAAGTAGCTGGATGAAGACGTCTGAAATCCGATATCCCTCCTGGACGCTGGTCCCTCGGTTCCGCCACACGATCTAGGGTTGCCATCACTCCCGCTCGAAAGGCTTCGGCCTGCTGTTGTTGCGCGTCGACCATCTTGCTAAGCAGTCCCAACATTTCATTAGCATCAACGGAGTTTGAGGTCGAACCGGAATTTCTCCCATTCCTATTAGTCTGACGGGCCATCCCTCTGAGGAACAATATAACGTAAGTATCACTTAAATAAACATAATAAAAGTAAATAGATATACGTAGAAAATCATATTTATGCATATATGTGTATAGTCGTATCAAACCTTAAATAGTTTAGTAAATTTAAACTATTATACTTATTTATTTATTTGCCGACTGTAATGATATTCAAGTTTGCTCAAATCACTTGAACAGACTTAAAGAAGCCTGGGCTCTGATACCACCTGTAACGCCCCACTTCCAGTAATGTTGAAAAGCTGGAACGTTCGGCGTCGAATGATAACTCGACGAGCCTCAAACAAAATATTACAGTCACCATTTGCAATTTAATATGAATAACATGCAGAAACTAAATGAAATTTTGTTTTTTTCTTTATCAAAACAAAGCAATAATAAATTCCCTCAAAATAAAATTAACAAATGTCACCACAGATAAATTCTTTCTGAAAAGAAAGGGACTGTCTCAAATGAAACTAAATATAGTGCCGCGTGGACTTATTACATTTCTCTAAATAGAAAGCAGTTAACAAAAGGAAGTAATCAATCCTGCAGATCTGCTTGTTCCTGGAAGTACAACATATCATGTCCTGCCACTGGTGGATCTACCTCTTGATAGAGGTCTGCATCTGGTCATGCATAACCAGGATCGTCAGCAAAGCGATCCAATATTAAATAATAAAGAACAATAAAAAAAATAATGAATAATAATATCTCAATGTCAGGAACAATCATGCAAATGAAGGACAGAAGGTTTTACGTATTTATGCTTATCATTACTATTATTTTAATCGATATCTTTTAAACTTTTACAGTAATGTCTTTTAGTTATGGTATTTGAAAATTCAGGAAATATGAATATAGCTGGTCTGAACGTATCCCCGTCTACCCCCGGGAAAACGGAACAGTAAGTTGATCGGAGCCTATCCCGATCCTCCCAAAAATGGGAAACAGTGGCGCAGTAAGTTGATCGGAGCCTATCCCGATCCTCCCAATAATGGGAAACAGTGGCACAGTACAGTTACGTTCAGCCATCTAATTCATACAAACCTCAATTTTCCCCAAGTCCCCAGTGTATATCAAGTTCGGTGTTAATTATCAATTTCAATATAATTTATGATTTCAGTAAATTTCAGTTCAGTATGTAGATCGGTGATAATAATTAGAGTTCGGTGAACAGTAACAATATCAGTGACAATATAACGTTGCGGTAATTTAATTATCTATCACCAATCTTATACAATAACAATTTGCATTTATACGGTGTCTTTTCGGGCTTTATTTCCAATATGATGTATAACAAAGTGATTTACAATATAGGAAAAATGGGGCTCACTACTAAATATGTGTGCATTTAGAATTTCCTAAAGTTGACTTATCATTGCAAGGAGAAAGAGAAGCAGCAGTAGCCGAAACAGGCAAAAAAAGAAGAAAAAGTAGAATTACTAAATGCGCACCCCATTCTATATAGTAGAGTAAATTACAGTATAGAAAAAGTAGTGTTCACTAGTAAAATATGTGTGCATTTAGAATTCCCTAAAGTTTTCCTACAATATTGAGGTAGTTCTAGATGCGCACCTAATACTATATAATTAAGGGGAATTACAACATAGGGAAATGATGCTCACTAACAGAGATGTGCGCGTTTAGAACTCCCAAGAGTTTCCTGCACTACAACCAGGTAGTTCTACCTGCACACCACAACCCATTTAATAAAGTAATTTACAACATAGGGGAAATGGTGCTTACTAGTGAAATAGGTGCTCACTTAGAATTTCCTAAAAGTTGCTGCAATTACTGCAGGTAGACTAAATGCGCACCATATACTAGAAAGTAAAGTGGTTTACTACATAGGGAAAATGGTGCTCACCAGTGAAATGGTGCGCACTTAGAATTTCCCAAAAGTTGCCAGCAAGGTTGCAGGTAGTCTAAATGCGCACCACATACTAGATAGTAAAGTGGTTTACAACATAGGGAAAGTGGTGCTCACTAGTGAAATGGTGCTCACTTAGAATTCCCCTAAAAGCTTCATTGAAATTGAAACCAAACGGGGGAAAGGAAGGAGAGATGCAGCAGCAGACGCGGAAGCAAAAAGGAGAAGGAAAGGAAGCAAGAAAAAGAAGAAAAATTCAATCACCCAAAGAAAAAGAGGAAGAAAAAAAGAAAAAAAAAGGGAGAAGTCTTCAATCCAACAAGGCGGTGGCAGAGATTGATAAAGCCGAGATCGTCGACGGTCACCTGCGCTCGTCTCGGCCGAATCGCCTCGCCGACTCTAACCCAAAGCTTCGACCGACGAGGGCAGCAGCAGAGATCAATGGAGTCGAGATTGTCGGCGGCCACCGGCGCTGGCCTCGACTGAATCGCCTCGCCGACTCGACCGACGAGAGCAGTAGCAGAAGCAAAGAAAGAAGAAGAAGCAGAAGAAGAAGCAGCCACCATGAAGACCTACTCTGCCTTGCCCCCGAAGTTCTCTATGACCACGGTTGTATATCACGTTCATAATCGTGACTTAAAAATTAAAATTCTGATTCCCAAAGGTTCATTAACATTTGATGAGGCAGTACAGAGGGATTTTTGCTAAATATCTTTATCCTCCATATTACTGGGTGGTGAGATAGTAACTAGCTGCAGCCACTAGCTATGGGAAAAATTCCTTCCTGTTGCTGTGGCTTTTGTTGTTGCTATGCATCAAATTTTTGTAATGGCCTGCTGTAATTTTGTGGGCAACTAATGTAGCTATTTGTTAATATGGCAGAGGAGGGGGAAAACGAAGACTTAACTTACCTAAATGAGAGGCGATGAATCTAAATGACGTTATAATTCAGCTAAATCTAAAATATTTAGCCATTATATATCTGTTTGCTAACCCTCTAAATAGATGCCCAACTCCAAGCCAAGGAAATTAAGGAGAAAAGGCTGAGAGTCCATTTTATGAAGCCGATATGTTGGTAAGCAATGCTATCATTGGTTAGCAGAATTTAACGGAATGATTATATAGACCAGAACTAATTGGTTGAACTGCTAACGCCTATTTCATATTTGTATTACTGTAGACATAAGAGAAAATGAAAAAAACAGTAAAATTGACAATGCTAGCATCTTCTCAATATCACCTTACAGTAAGAAAAATCACATGTTTGGTCAAACTGAGTTCAATATTGGGTATAAAATATATATAACACAACTCCTATTTTTAAATATCATAAGGTAAACTAAGCTACTGCACACTGCAATTCGTTGTGTATAAAACATTGGTGCTAAGGGTTTTCTATCCAAGATTAAACCTATAATTAAATAAAACAGAAGGTATATAAAAAAATAGATGTAGCATGTTAAAGTGAGTAAAAGAACTCACTTTTAATTGAGTCGCCTCCCCCTTTCCTTTTCTTTTCTGACCTGCGTTCCTCTTCTTCTTCCCGTACGTCCTGAGATTTCCAGCGTTCCAGAAGAGAAGAGAGGTGAGAACAGATTTTTAGATACTTATTTATCTTTAGGTTAGGATATAATCTATTTGGTTGAGATCCAACAAACGAATCTTTTTCGGATGAGATTGATATCCCTCCGACTGTTTAGATTTCCCTCCAACAACCCCATTATATTTTTTTTATATTTTAATTATTATTATTTTTTTTTCAGATTTTTAATTTAATTCAGTTTAATTAATTAATTAATTTATTTATTTTGAAGTGAAATAACACAATGAAAAGTGGCCGTTACAGAGGTCAAGGCTGGTCTTTGTTGTTGTTTAAGTACTTCAACATCCTTCTCGTAAAAAAGGAAGTAAAAAAGAAGAACTTGGACATCCTAAGAGATCCATATTTTATCTAATGCTGTGTCTGGTTTGAAGAATATGGAAGAATGAAAAAGAAAGTGAAATGGAAAGAGAAAAGAAAAGAAAAAAAAGTGGAAATAGGTTTTTCTTTGATTTTTGGTTAGTAAGAAAATATTTTCTTTTCTTTTAAATTTTCTTTCAAACCAAATAATAGAAAATATTTTCTTCCTTATTTTCTTTTCCTTTTCTTCATATTCCCTCAACCCAAACAGAGCTTAAATGTTTATCTTTTTAATCCACAAATTTAACAGCAGTAAAGAGATATTCATGTTCTTAAGAAAGATTGCTATGATTAAATAATGGACAAACAATGCCAATTAATTCACCAGGAATATATATGCTTAGACGCTCTATATGTCTGGTTATAAATATAGTTAATGGTCATCATATATATGGTGGTGTACGGGTACACGAAAATCTCGTTAACTTAATTGAATTCTTAGGCAAATTTAGGTCCAAATTACGGACCAAGACAGCTTTAGATCAAATTACATTCTTCAATGTTATTATCGAAATTGGATTCAATCTTCACTACATCCATTTCACCTTCAAAAATCCAGAACCTGCCATTCTTCTTTTTCTGGAAATAGAGATTCATTCGCGATTCAATCTCAAGGTTAGGTGTAAGTGGCTAAATCGAACTTGCGTCAGTTGAGAGGAAGCTTTGCCAGCCAGGGTTGAATTTATTCTCTCATTGGATGACAACAAATAAAACAGAAATACATTGCCTTAATAATCTGCCACATTACTCCCCGGAATGTACCTCAAACAGCAGAGAAATGTGATCAGATCACCATATATTCTCAGAAGAAACAACCGCTACAATTATTTCCCTAAAAGTACACACACACAAAAAAAAAAAAATATATTGTTCATGGTTAAGATTATATAACATATGCATGATCCGGTATCTTAGATTCCTGAAAGTTACATTGCAAAATAATTAGAACTCTGATAGCAGCTAGTTGCGCAGAAGTGACAAATAATAATCACTTGTTGCGCAGAAGTGACAAATATTAATCCAAAATATAGAATTAGGGAGCATTTAAATTCAATAAATAAGTCAACTAAAGTTAGAAAATCTATGGGAGAAATTAATTCATGAAAAATTAGATCAGAGAATATCAAGAGTTTATGTGGTTCGGAGTTAATACTATGTCCATGGGCGAATCAAATCCACTATTGATGACATTTGCAGATTGCAAATCTTGTATTCAAATCTCTCATAGATATCAAATTTAGAAGACAAACACAAAAAAAATACTCTCAAAAGGATACAAAAGAGTTATTGTCCTCACAAGAGATATCTTTTGATATAAGAGAGAACACAAAAGCACTATCTAACCCCATTATATAGTTATAAGAGATATTTGGCACAAATCCTTGATCAAATGGAGTTAGATTTGATTAATTCTGAGTTCAAAACATGCCTGGAAATCCACGTATCAGACACAATGTTGTCAACAATGTCCACTATCGCATTGATATAGGCTTCAACTACGGATCACTTGAGCTGCACGAGTGCTTCAGCTGTAGCTAGGGTTGTCAACAACCCTGTCGACAGCCCTATAGATTGTTGCTATAGCCCATTGGGAAAATAAGTCACAAATCAACAAATCTCCACCTTTGTGATATTTTTCTAGTTTCTCATTCCAACAACTCGAAGTATTAGTAAATGAACTTCTATCAAACAATCGAACATACCAAACAATGTCACAGTGAATGCCGAAGCACATATCAGTTGGCCATATCGATCCAAAATTCTTCAAACTTGTAAGATTGGTAAAATCCTTATAACATTGGAACTTGACTTCAGATATTACCTTGGCTAACATATCAACTTGGCTATTTTAGTACCAATTTTCCTCAAAAGAAATTGCCTTCATTCGTATCTTCCTAATGAAATAAAATCAAACATCAATACGTTTCATTCTCGAATAATATATTTGGTTCATTACCAACTCAATAACATTCTAACTATCGCAATTAATATCTATATATTTTAGGAAGATACCCAAGTCATCAAGTAAACTTCAAAGCCAAATTGCCTACTTGAAGGCCTCAGACACCGTTACATGCTCTGTTTTGGTAGTAGACAATGCCACAATAGACTGCAAAATCGATCTCCAACTTACTGGACCTGTAGCAAGAATAAATAAATACCCTATAATTGAATGACGCTAATCCAAATTACGTGCAAAATCTGAATCTATTTATCCGACCAACTAACCAATCTCTTTATCTTACTGAAACTTCAAACCAACATCCATGGTACCTAGAATATATCGTAAGATCCATTTTACTGTTTGTAAATATTCTTTACTAGGATTATGCATGTACCTGCTCACCATGTTGACAGCCTGAGTGATGTCAAGTATTGTACACACCATTACATATATCAAACTACTTATGGTAGTAGCGTATGAGGCTCGAGCCATAAGTTCCCGTTCTTCATCGGTGCATAGAGAAAATTGGGAACTTAACTTGAAGTGAGGGCTAATGGTGAGGTAACTGGCTTAGCAGATTTGTCAATACCAAACTTACCCAATACCTGCTGAAAATACTTTTGAGGCAATGGACTGTTCCTTTCACTCTATCCCTTCCGATCTCCATACTTAGGATCTTATTTGCCTCTCTGAGATATTTCATCTCAAATACGCTTCTAGGTTGCGCCTTTCACCCCTCTGTCTCAACTTTGTTCGTTGATGCTATCATCATATTGATTATGAGTGAAAAGCATTATATTTGTATTGATTTTGTTTTTCCCAATTTTGAGATTTAATATGAAAAACTATCCAGTCCTCACTACCTCAATGAGGAATCAAAATAGATGTGATTGTCACCACAATAGTTGGGAAAAAAATTGGCTTCAATTTAACATTGTCCTAAGCGTCGTCTTGAGGTATAAGATCTCTTACCATGCTACTTGGAGCGATCCTAGAAATATCAAAGATTCAAGCATCCTTCAAGACTGACACTTTACAAAACCAAGGATCCTCCAAGATAGTTTGTGCACTTTCTACTGGCCATCGTCAGCCCTCTTTCAATATCTCCATGCTACTCGAGATAGTGACCACACCCATGAAGAGGCCCGCCTCTTTTGCAAGTCTCTGACAGAGATAACGAACCATATGCTTATGCGTAATCATTCTCGATCACAGTGAATTGGACCAATCAAAAATATTTCTCTAGCAGTTCGATGAGGCTTGCTCTTTGAACAATATTTAATCTTTAGATGCCAAACCCTTCATTCTTATGTGACCTGCAAATTTGGTTCCATGCACCCTAAGGCATATCTCAAGATCCATCATTCTTTCCCAATAAAAACCAGTGAAGCATCTTATCAAGAGCATCAATAACAGACTTAGGAACCCATCCATTGGCTAACACAAATCTTGGCAAAGTCGAAAGAACTGATTGGAATAAAACTTTTCTAGTCGCTAAAGAAAGCATCTTGCATCTTCACTGCTAAATTTGCCTTGAACATTAGAAACTAATCCATCAAAGTAACTCAGTGGGACTTTCTTGCCTCCTAAAAACACCTAGATACTTGAATGGCATAGTATATGCACGAATTGATAAACATCTAGAGACCTTCCTAAGAATTATAGCATCCATTATCTTGCCAAAATAAATAGCAGATTTGCTAAGATTTATGAACTAACCACTCAATCTTTGCAGGACTTGCTTAAGAATCTTGCTTTCCAATAGGGCATCCAGAACCATAATAAAAAAAAAAAAATTATCACCAAATAAGAGATAAGTCATTGAGCCACCTATATTGTCAATAGACGTTCCCACTAATTTATCCATACTCTGCTTCTCTTTTAGTGTCCTATATAGAACTTTTGATGCAAATCAAAACAAACGTAGTGATAAAGGGTGTCTCTAACACAAATCCATAGTAGATGAGAACCACTCCATCGGGGAGCAATTAATTAAGAGAGCAAAGAAAGGGTTCCAAATATAGTCCATCATCCAACCCACAAATTGATAATTAAACCAAAATCTTCTTCACACATCTCTACGAAGCACTAGTTCATATGATCATAAAGTCCTCTCCATATCTACTTTTATGCCCATAAACCTACCACCATGCACTGAATAAAACATGAAATGTAGGATCTCTTGTACCAACAAAATATTATCTAAGATATTTTCTTAGTGACAAACATTCTCCATTTCTCATATATCAACTTAGATAAAAATTTCTTCAAACGAGCAATAAGAATCTTACCAGTGAACTTGTATGAAAAAATGCATAAGCTAAGAAGGCAGTATCTAAGGAGTATCAAACTATCTACCATTCGAATAAAGGTTACAAATATTACTTTCCACTATATTAGGAGAACATCAGTTGTGAAGAAGTATTAAATGGCTGCCACTATATTGTCCTTAATAATCTCCTAATAATAGTTATATGAGTAATTGGATAACCAATCCGGCCATGGAGCTTTATTAGCATCCATTTACCGAGATAACATTTTCACTTTCCCAACATGGTTGATATCTAGAGCTCAGTTTTATCCTCCTCAGACAACAGCTCACTACTCTAATCATGTACCAAGCTATGAACACGCATACTCTTAGCAATCCTAGCCCACTTTGATGTAAAGTATCCCAAGAATTTCTCTGTAGCCTCATATATGATAGTGTTAACCTCCCCATCTAGCCCTTTGACACTAGCTATGAGATTTTTTGACCTCTGAACCATAATTGTGCAATGAAAAGAAATGTGAATTAGAATCACCCTCCTTCAACCAGGTTAATTAAGTGATAATATTACCTCCATATAAGCTCCTGAAATCATAGGACACCATGTAACTCATGTTATGTCAAATTCAATATCACCTCCACCACACTAGTAATACCATGTCAGCCTCCCTAGGTTGTAAATGATCAATCCTAAATTAAAGAAGCTCACTTTTATGGAATATGTTCGCCACCATGTTCTTATTCCACTGGCGCAATGGCTCCTTTGTCATCTTATTCTTCATGTTAAGATATGAGTAGGTGATCATATCGCCACAATACCCCAACTCTCCCAAATGTTGTGAAAAGAACAGGGTATATGGACTCACATGCATTTGAACCCTCCAAAATCGCCCCTCTTGTGTTGAGAAGTAGCTGCAAATTATTCAAAGCTGCCCATGCCAAATGTCTTATGATTGCATTATAAAATAATTCAAGTCAATCTGAATGCACATAGCGCGATCCAGCCTCTCCAAAATCATTACAAGACTTTATTGTTCATTGCACCACGTAAACTCTTTTACCAACAAATCCAAGACCGCATAGCCCTGCCTCCAAGATAATGCCCAAAAATTCTAAACTTTCCGGCTAACCAAAAATCTACTATCTTTCTTCTCCCTCTCCATGTAGTAATATTATAGCCCCCCCATCCTCATGACTGGGATATCCACCCTAAAAATGCTATAAAAAATGTTCCAAAACACCTTCTGCTCATTATCTGAGTTGCTAGAATACCTCATTACAAGAGCTCAAGGATGACACCCTTAAGTATGAATCAAGCCAACAATACATTGTTCATTAATTCGAATTAGCTCAACCTCCTCCAGATTACTCTTCTAGAAGACAAGAATCCTGCCAGAATGACCTAGCTATGTCACATTCAACATTGTAATCAAGTCCAATCACTCTATGCACCTTATGGACTTTTGACAATTACACATATGTCTCAAGTATTATAAGAATATCAGGATTATATTTATCCTTAAGCACACTATGATAATCAATGACAGAAGACTTATATGCGCATTGATAAGAAATAATAATCATTAATATCGGGGGAGAGAGCGAGAGAAAGGTATGTCCTCTACCTATTGATGGTAATAGATGCATCCATGGTCAAATTTTGGCCTATTCTATACAAATTTTTGAATTATAAAAATAAAATTTTTATTTTTAATTTAAAATTTTGTATAAATTGGGCTAAAATTTGGCCCGTGACTCATCCATTACCATCCCTGGTTCTACCCAACCCACCGTCATCCAGGATAACTCCATCCACATCCTATGCTTAACACCTACATATACCTGAGATCCAATCCGAGAGTCAAAACATCATTGTTCCAGATAGGAAAATGGGGAGAGTTAAACATCATTGTTCGAGATAGGAAAATGGGGGACACCCTTCTTCTTCTAGCCGCAATAGCCACTTCTAGTTTCACCAGCTCCTTATCCACATATATTCCTATATACAGTAAGTGCCCGGCCCATCGCAATCCAGGATAACTCCACCGCCTTCTATGCTGAACACCATATATGTACCTGAGATCCAGTCAGAGAGTTGAATACTGTTGATTGACATAGAAGCAAGGGGGCACCCTTCTGCTTCCTATCTGCAATAACCTCCTTTGACTTCGCCAGCTCCTTATCCATGTACCCTTGATTCTCCTTTAATGCGTTCTAGTCAAGGAAGTAGCGTTTTGTACTTCGCTATGGTTGGGTGCTTGGCAGCACTCAATTATAACTCAGACCCGAACCATGTTTGCGTACACTTTATTGGTCCATCACCCCAGCAGCTTGCAGCCCGTACACCTCACCCGTTTGTGCCCTTTCTTCATTAGTAAGCCTGCAAATAGCAATTCGTTCGGCCCAAACATCTAATAAATTTGTGCGCTTTCTTCATTAGTAGACAACAAACAGGAACTCCACTCGGCCCATTAAATGAGCCAGCATACCCTAAATCCTTATCCATCCAATCAGCTCCCACACAAAATTCACCTCCAATCTCGCATGCTCCAGCAAACCCCACACCAATCTCTTGCTTGCCAGGATTATTTCCCAAATTGTTGTGGACTGTGACCCGCCCATGGAACCTATAGCACATAGGGGTGAGCTATAGTCGGTTTCGGTTTGGCTTTTATCAATTTGGCAAGACCGAAACAAATCGATTGGGAATAGAAACCAAAGTTGAGCCGAACTAAATTCGGTTCGGTTCGGTTTGGTTAGGATGAATAAAACTTGTTTAAAAATTATAATTTTTTTATTAAGTATAGCTATTCAAGATATGTAATAGGTGTTGAATTTATTATCTATTATATATATGTGCTTTTATATATATATATATATATATATATATATATATATATATATATATATATATATATATATATATATATATATATATATAAGAATTACTGTATATGAGCAACTAGCTCAACTAAGTTACTTGAGTCAATGACCAAAAAGTAATGATCCTATTACCTTTTTCTGAGTTCTTTATATGGTCATAATCTTCGCTTAATTAGCTTCTTAAAAATCAAATTTCATGAGATTTAAAGTTCATTTGCACTATCATTAAGTGCTATAAAATATATTTACTAAAAACGGCTAATTCTATATATACTTGATGGAAGATCAAGTCAAAAGTAAAACCCAAAAAATTGGGTTTATGAGAACCCTAAGAAGTCGAGATCATAATCCAAAAGAAATGTTTTTAAAAAATTTATTAGAGATAGTAGAAATGGACTGCAGCTCAGATAACTTATGTGAGTCAGGAGCTCATTTCCATTATTCTATATGTGTGTGTGTGTGTGTGTGAAAATAGTGGATATGAGCCGCTAACTCATGCTTAAGTTACTTGAATTGCTGTCCCTTTTCACTATCTGTAATAAATTTTCTTACAAATTTTCTTTTGGATTATAATCTCGACTTCCTATGGTTCACTCATACCCAATTTCTTCGATATTAGTTTTGATTTGGTATTTCCTCAAGTAAACATAAAATTAACGATTTTTGATGAATATAATATTTTGTATTCACCTGATGAGAGACTAAATAAACTTCAAAATTTATAAAATTTGGTTCTAAAGTAGTTAATGAGATAGAGATCATGATTCAAAGAAAATCAAAAAAAGTAATGGGTTATTACTTATTTGTCGTTGAATCACATAACTTACTTGAGCTGGTAACTTGTATATAGCAGTCCTATATATATGTATGCATGTATGTATATATATAAGTATTTATATATGCATGTATGTCTGTGTGTATGTATATATATTTGTGTGCATATCTATGTATTTATAAATTTTTTTAATAGTTTGGTTAGTTTGTTTTGCTTTCGAGCTTCCAAGATTGAAATTAAAAACTGATCGAATTATTTCGATTCAGTTCGGTTTTACTTATTTGGTTTTGTTTCGGTCGATTATTTTGGTTTTAAATAAGCTTTGCTCACCCTTACTTGCTCTGTGATCCCCGAGCATCTAGTGTGTCGGAAGTCGGGTCATTGAACCCTAATTAAATTCTTCCGTATTTACTTCTTTACCAGATATATCATGAATTTTCCCCCTCAGCATACACTTCTTTGCCCGACAAGTTATGAATTACTCCATTAACATTTGGCAACCCATTAAATCTAGAGCCACATTGCTACTCATAAGTGGATGCACAAAGATTCGGTAATCTCGGTTGATTGGTTAATGATTTTTCTCGATCTCAAATCCTCTTATTCATACTGGCATGCACAGGACCTTTCCGTGTCCTTGCCTTTCCCGGTGCTGCTATCCATAGCCCAAAGAGATTAGTCACAGTTCTTTCTTAAGGATGGTCGTCATGTTATCACCCAAAACTTGCCAGTTTCCCTCCATGGAATCACTAGACGCTTACCCCCTTGCCAGTCAAAACATCAAGAGATCCACCTTCCCGGTGACTGCCATAACCTTTCACTCCGTGGCTCAACCAGTTGGAAAAAACAATTTGCTGAATAAGACTCCAATATCCTATATACATTGGAAGCAAAACCGCTCACATATTCATAGAAAAATTCTTGTTAGACAGGCTCCTCCGACGAGCCCAAAGTACTCCCGAAACTAGCGGCTTAGCTTTCTTTTATGGAGTGAGTTAAGGTTGTTAGTGATTTGAAATTCAAACACAAATCTATTTATAATTTTATTTAAATTTAAATTACTACATATAATTTTAATATTATCTCTTACATAAATGTACCATTATATATTAAATGGAAAAGTAATTTTTAAAAAAATTCAGTTGTTTCGACGAGATCATCTAGAATAGCAAAGAAAGGGTAAGCTTTTCGCATAAGCTCCCTCCATTTAATGCACATAAGTTAGAGGAACCGAATAACTTGCGTGAATTAATCACAAACGTCCAAATAAAATGAATGGCAGTATTCACTGACATCTCCCATGAAAATTTTCATTGCACACATGCACGAGCACACTCATAAAATGTAAAGAAAGAAAAGCATTTAAAACCAAGTTCACGCACCAACGGTTTACAAATCAAGATTCAATTATCATTGTTCAATATAGCCTGTGAACTTTCATCAATTAAAAACTTTGGTTCCGATCACTTTTCAGCCCACATCCAGTCCAGTCACGGCCACAAGATCGGTCTCGACGTGGAAAGATCCGAGCTTTACTGCTTTTGCTGCAGCGATCATGTCTACGACCTCGTCTTCGATAGGGTTGTGGAGATCAAGCCGAGAGACAAGGTAATTCTTTTTAGTGAATCCTATTTCGATCTTTTGTTCATAGATCCTCGCATGGAAGGTGTTTGATGTTATGTGTCAATGGTTTAGTTGAAGAAATGGAGACCCCAGTTGCGGTGCCAGCGGCAGTTGAGGAGAAGAAGCCATTAGCTTCTCCTGTTTCTAAATATTTTAGCATCTTTTTATGTAATACCCTCTGTTGGTAAGTGCTGGGGATCGGCTTGTTGTACTGTGCTTCGATGGTTCATCAAGTTAAATGCATTGAGTAAAGGTGACAATAATACCCCAATAAGCTGGTAACTGAAAGATGTGACATGCAAAAATTATTTTTAACTTTCTTTTAGTATGTATTGATCAAATATTTTATGCAAATTTTCTATTTTGTTGGAGAATTTTGAACATGGTTTTTTTTATGGTCATAACATCATTTTTTTTTATTTTAAATTTTGATATGAGCAGATCTAAAAAGCCCATGGGCTGTCCAAAGTCCATTGGATCGAATTGGATTTTTTTAAGAATGACTTATTTGGATTTTGAATCAGTCCAAAATCCAAAATTTTAGTTTGGATTCAGCCTAGCCCGATCCAGCCCTACCCATTCTCATCCCTAGTTGGGTGCTTAGCAGCACTCGATTATAACTCAGACCTGAACCATGTTTGCCTACACTTTATGGGTCCATCACCCCAGCAGCTTGCAGCCCGTACACCTCATCCGTTTGTGCCCTTTCTTCATTAGTAGGCCTGCAAATAGCAATTCGTTCGGCCCAAACACCTAATAAATTTGTGCCCTTTCTTCATTAGTAGCCAACAAACAGGAACTCCACTCGGCCCATTAAATGAGCCAACATGCCCTAAATCCTTATCCATACAATCAGCTCCCACACCAAATTCACCTCCAATCTCACATGCGCCTAGCAAACCCCACACCAATCCCTTGCTTGCCAGGATTATTTCCCAAATTGTTGTGGCCTGTGACCCGCCCATGGAACCTATAGCACCTAGGGGTGAGTTGTAGTTGGTTTCGGTTTGGTTTGTATCAATTTTGGCAAGACCGAATCGAATCGATTGGGAATAGAAACCAAAGTTGAGCCGAACTAAATTCTGTTCGGTTCAGTTTGGTTAGGATCGTATTTTGAATAAAACTTGTTTAAAAATTATAATTTTTTTTTATTAAGTATAGCTATTCAAGATATGTAATAGGTGTTGAATTTATTATCTATTATATATGTGTGCTTATGTATATATGTGTATACATGCATGTTCATGTGCATAAATAAATAAATAAATAAATAAATAAATAAATAAATAAATATATATATATATATATATATATATATATATATATATATATATATATATATATATATATATATATATATATATATATATAAGGATTACTATATATGAGCAACCAGCTCAAGTAAGTTACTTGAGTGATCAATGATCAAAAAGTAATGATCCCATTAACTTTTTCTGAGTTCTTTTTATGATCATAATCTTTGCCTAATTAGCTTCTTTAAAATCAAATTTCATGAGATTTGAAGTTCATTTGCACTATCATTAAGTGTGGATATAAAATATATTTACTAAAAACTGTTAATTATATATATACTTGATGGAGGATCAAGTCAAAAGCAAAACCCAAGAAATTGGATTTATGTGAATCCTAAGAGGTCGAGATCATAATCCAAAAGAAATGTTTTTAAAAAAATTATTAGAGATAGTGGAAATGGACTGCAACTCAGGTAACTTATGCGAGTCAGGAGCTCATTTCCATTATTATATATATATATATATATGTGTGTGTGTGTGTGTGTGTGAAAATAGTGGATAAGAGCTGCTAACTCATGCTTAAGTTACTTGAGTTGTGGTCCATTTTAACTATCTGTAATAATTTTTCTTACAAATTTTTTTTTGGATTATAATCTCGACTTCCTATGGTTCACTCGTATCCAATTTCTTCGATATTAGTTTTGATTTGGTATTCCCTCAAGTAAACATAAAATTAACGATTTTTGATGAATATAATATTTTGTATTCACCAAATGAGAGATTAAATAAACTTCAAAATTTATGAAATTTGATTCTAAAGTAGTTAATGGATAGAGATCATGATTCAAATAAAAAAATAATGGGGCTATTACTTATTCGCCACTGAATCACATAACTTAGTTGAGCTTGTAACTTGTATATAGTAATTCCATATATATGTATGCATGCATGTATGTATGTATGTATATTTGTGTGCATATCTATGTATTTATAATTTTTTTAATAATTTGGTTAGTTTGTTTTGCTTTCAGGCATCCAAGCTTGAAATTAAAAACCGGCCGAATTATTTCGATACAGTTCAGTTTTGCTTATTTGGTTCTGCTTCAGTCGATTATTTTGGTTTTAAATAAGCTTTGCTCAACCTTACTTGCTCCGTGATCCCCGGGCATCTGGTGCATCAGAAGTCATATGTCGAAGGGTTAATCATTGAACCCTAATTAATTTCTTCCGTATTTACTTCTTTACTAGATATATCATGAATTTTCCCCTCAGCATACACTTCTTTGCCCAACAAGTTATGAATTACTTCATTAACATTTGGCAACACATTAAATCTAGAGCCACATTACTACTCATAAGTGGACGCACGAAGATTTGGTAATCTCGGTTGTTTGGTTAATGATTCTTCTCGATCTTGAATCCTCTTATTCATACTGGCATGCACAGGACCTTTCCGTGTCCGTGTCTTTCCCAGTGCTACTATCCATAGCCCAAAGAGATTAGTCACAATTCTTCCTTAATGATGATCGTCATGTTATCACCAAAAACTTGCCTGCTTCCCTCCATGGATTCAATAGACATTTACCCCCTTGGCGATCAAAACATCAAGAGATCTACCTTCCCGGTAATTGCCATAACCTTGCACTTTGTTGCTCAACCAGTTGGAACAGATAATTCGCTGAATAGGATTCCAGTATCCTATATTGGAAGCAATCGCTCACATATTCATAGAAAAATTCTTGTTAGTCAGGCTCCTCCGACGAGCCCAAAGTATTTCCAGAACTAGCGGCTTAGCTTTCTTTTACGGAGTGAGTTAAGGTTGTTAGTGATTTGAAATTCAAACACAAATCTATTTATAATTTTAGTTAAATTTAAATTACTACATATAATTTTATTATTATCTCTTACATAAATGTACCATTATATATTAAATGGAAAAGTAATTTAAAAAAAATTTCCGTTGTTTCGACTAGATCATCTGGAATAGCAAAGAAAGGGTAAGCTTTTCGCATAAGCTTCCTCCATTTATTGCATATAAGTTGGAGGAACCGAATAACTTGCGTGATTAATTACAGACGTCCAAATAAAATGAATGGCAGTATTCCTTGACATCTCCTGTGAAAATTTTCATTGCACACATGCATGAGCACACTCATAAAATGTAAAGAAAGGAAAGCATTTAAACCCAAGTTCACGCACCAACGGTTTACAAATCAAGATTCAAGAATCATTGTTCAAGATAGCCTGTGAACTTTCTTCAATTCAAGATTTGGTTCCTTGCCCCTCATGCCCATTTATGAAGAAATATCTTTTGGGTGATTTGGTTCTTTTCATATATCTGGTCTTTTTTTTTTTAAAATGGAAACTTAATAATTTCATTGATCTGGTTCGATGAATTCCTTTCTTTGCTATTTTTTCTGTCATGTGAATTTTCTCTATATAAATGCAGCAACTCCACACAAAGGGACCACAGACTTCTTATCTCCAAAGAAAGATGGAGAAAAGTGAAGAGGACAATAAAAAAAATTTATGTTGCCTCTTTGATTTTGCTTTATATTTGGTTGTTGCGCTTCCTCTTTACATTTTGATGGGTAAGATGGGATCAAATAGATGCAACATTTTGGTGGGTACAATGGGGATCGTAAATTACTAAGAGGTATGATTCTATTTCTTTTTCTTTCAGTTGGTTAATTTGTTTTTTTTACCTTGACATTAATTATAGCACATTACTTAGTTTATGTATAATCTTTCTAGCAGCTCTTTGTTTCAAATTTATGATTAAATCTACCTTTAAATCCTAATTTTTGTCTATGATATTATGTGCAGTGATTTCTCCGACGGGCTCTTGCAGTCGAGATACTATGCATGCATTCCTTTTAATCGACCGGAGACTGGTATCTTTGCAAGTGATTTAGCTATCAAATAGTTGCTTGGACACTGTCCAAGGAATTATATACATGACATAATCAGGGCACTGTCCAAGGAATTATATATAGATTATAGGCGAAAGCAGAAAAACTCCAATAAAGTATCACATTTTTTTAGAAATTTTTATGAGTTCTTTTATATTATGTAAACTTCCATAGGGTTTCAATATTTATAAAAACCCTCAAACAATGTTAACAGAAAGATTAATGGATCAATTTAAATTGCAGCAAATATCTGCTTTCGAGCCACTCTAGATACTTTCTCTTTATTTAGTGTATTTTTATTATAAAAGTGTATATCTAGAAATATCAAAAAGTGAGTATTTGTTGTATCTAAATAGATCCATTAAACGTTCTGTTAATGCTATTTGAGATTTTCCATGAAATTGGAAACCCCATAAAGCTTTACATAACATAAAAAAGTTCATGGAGATTTCTAGAAAAAATTGAATACTTCATGAAGGCTTATTCTACTTTAAGCTTATATTATATAATTCTTTCTTTTCTCTTTTTCATGGGATAAAGTACCAAGAATTATGTATTTTTGTTTAATTTTCAGTTTACAAAATGTCTCATGAACTCTTTTTTGGATGAAACAAGGAACTTGCAAATTGCAATGCAAGGAGAAATAATGTATTTTAGGTTGTGAACTTTATGTTCTTCTTATTACAATTCAAGACTAAGTTGATTATTGGAAGTTTCGGGATCAAGCTTGCATTTTGATAAACAAATGGCATTTAAAATACAAGAGAATAACAACCGGCAGCTAGAAAAGATCAAATGGTGGCATATTGGGCCATGTATTTAAGGCTATCTCCTTTTTTTCTTCCACGTATTTATAGTGAAAAGCTAATGAATTTCTAGTTTTATATATCATTGTAATAGTATTATACAATTTTAATTGACTAATTAAAAAAAACCTACTTTTTGTTGCCCCATTTTTACTTTCTATGATTATCTTTGTTAAATACTAAAGTTATTTTTAACACAGTTTTAATTAGATTATATAGAATCTGGTAATATTCCTGGCTTTGGATTCGGATTTGATGTATAATTTGCATAACATGAACACTGCATAGTTCTTATTAAAATTTTAACATACTCATGATGGAGTGATTGGTTCATATATTTGGAATCAAATTTAGGTTTGAATTTGGATCTTGACTATTGTTACCTTCATCGAGATTAAATCTACCAACTTTCTGGTTAGTTTCAAAGATTATCTACGAAAAAAATGTTGATGTAGTGAGGAATTGAACTAGATTTTTCCAATTTTTGCAAGGAGAGCGCGCCAAATTTGGAGGCTAATTGATTTGCGAATTTGTAAAATTATTTTTGACAATGAATAATGCTCTTTAAATCTTTTCCTTTTTTGCTTTTTCTTATTCGTTTCACTGAAAAGAGCCAAGGAGTTGGTGTTAGAAAATATTCATCTTGTTTTTCATTTATTGTTTCAATCATTTGGGTCATATAAAAGGATCCATGGAAAAAGAGTATGGTCAACCAAAAAGTATTGGATAAACTTACTTTTAAATATGATAAAAATTATTTCAATAGGAATTAAGGTAAACATCTCTATTTTCAAGACAAAATAAAACTACCTCTATATTAATCAAAGATGTCCATATGAATCACAACATGATTCAATATAATCTTACAAAAATATGTCAAACAATAATAATAACTAACCGTTTTATCCCAAATTCTTGGATAGTCTTTACATAAATCAAAAGTGAATCACGTTGGATCAATCACATGAATGATCTTCTCCACTCAATTCTATCGGGCAATATATCTACATTCAAGCCTCTAGCATCCATATTTTTTCATATCATTTCCATCTATATTTCATTTGGTCGTACTTTCGCTCTTTTAACTTGTCATACATTGATAAACTCTACGTATCAAAGTTGTACATATATAGTTCTATATCACATATGACCAAACCATCATAGAAAATTTTCTCGTGTATTCTCTTTCATGAAGGGTTTTATCTATCTTAGCATAAATACTCATTTCTCACTTTATCAATCCTTATTTTACTACACATCATGTGCATCTCTTTATGTGAATAACTTATCTTCATTACACAATATCTCGTGTTATATAATAAAACAAATTTAATAACAGTCCTATAAATTCTCCCTTCAGCTGTAACAGAATGTTACTGTCAAATAAAACTCCCGTTATGCTGCATTTCAACTAACCAATTTGGATCTATAGTTGACATCTCTATCGATCTCTTCATTGTTTTTTAAAAAAATGTGTTATATATGAATAATTGTTATTTGAAATATCATTAGTGATTTATTTCCTCCAAATAAAAAACATAAAAAATAAAAACAATAAAAAAATCTCAATATCTACTTAAAAACTTCTCCATGATTTTGTTTTAGCAAAAGTTCATTGTATCTAATACCATTAAGAAAAATGAGAGCTCAAAGATTTGTAAATTAGTGTTAAAATGATATTAAAATGATAAAAAAATTCATAATATATTAACAAGTAGAAATCTCAGATTGGTTGACCAAGGCCAAGAGTTGGTCGACCATGACCAATTATTAGTCGACTAAGGAAGAGGTTGGTCAATAAAAAGAAAAAAAACTAATAGAACTAATTCTCTGAATTTGTTGATCAGGAACATGGTTAAACAACCAATATAATCAATAGAGAAAAATAATATTCTAGATTGGTCAATCAATAACAGCGTTTATCAACCAATCATACTCAAAAAACAGAATATAAATTGTGTATCAGTGTTATCAGTATTCTCTATCCAAGATATGGACTGCTGAGATAAATTAAAGTAAAACTTAGGTTCTATAACTGATAACCTACTGATATGAGTGTGTGTGTGTGTGTTGTGTATATCAAGGCTTTAACAACATATCTAAAAAATGAAAAATTACACAAGATTTACATTAAATCTCATATAAATCATTTATTTTCAAATTGCCTTATATGTGATTTATATGAACTTAAATTTCTGAAATAAGGATTCTAGATCTAAGATGCAACATCCTCCCCTGTTTTATTGACGACAAGTAGTTATTGCAATATTTTAGCTTATATAGACTATCCCCTAGCAAAACATAATTGCAATAATACTTACCATATTGATAAGATAATTTAGACTTAATATCATTAATTATTTTTCTTTCATATCAACAAAAAGAGATTGTATAGAGAAACTTGTCTCCATAACAAATTACAAATTAAGTCTCGAAAAGATATAATACAGTTTTGAATTATTGCAAACTACTAAATAATGTATAAGTTTGGGTATGACATAATAAAACAAACTACTAAAGTGGTGGCCAATGAGTCTTGGCTCAAGTGACATCACCCCTCTCCAATTTGCAAGAGGTTCTGAGTTCAACTCCCGGTGGGGACTCAATTTAGGTAATGTTGCCAAAAATATGTGTGTGTGCGTGTGTGTGTGTTTGACTAGCAAAAAACAAAAAAAAAAGAAAAAAACAAAAAAACTAGTAAGGTGGAGGTAGAAAATGATGGTAAAACACATCCTTCATTTGCAGTTGATTCTCTTGCATGAGAATATATTGAGTCGTCAATGTATCATAGTTTTCTCTAAATTTGTTTAAAATCTCTAAAAAAGTTTTCTGAGTCTTGGCAAGAGTAGGTTGAATGATGTGCATTGAGCGTTAATCATGGCTAATTTAGAGGTATCCATCTTTTGAACAAAAGTGTTATATAATAGCCATCGTCAAAATACTTATGGAAAGATAATGGATGGGATACTTGAAATAGACATGGTGCAATAGTAGGAGTAGACGTAGACTGACTTTGAGTTTGGAATGCTGGCTCAACAGATTCATACATGAGATAGAGTTATTGAGATGTCATGCAGACCATTATAATTATGTCAGGTGATATAATAAAACCTTCATTTTTCTGCTGCTTTATGTTGATAATATGTTTATATTATGTTTTTGTGCTCAAGAGGTGAATAAGCTTTAAAAAAACAACTATCTAGCAAGTTTATACTAAATGATCTGCAAACCTGATTCTTTATATTCGAATTATCAAGGATAGAGTGGCTAGTAAGTTTGCTTTATCATAGACTGAATATGTCGAAAGATTATGGAAATATTTAATATGCATAATGCTAAGCCAGTTAGCATCCCTTTAGATAGTCACTTCCAGCTAATTAAAAATAGTCACACTACGTGACAAAGCTACTCATATGGATAGGATACCATATGCTTCTATTGCT
Organism: Dracaena cambodiana; assembly: GCA_036321105.1. Taxonomy (NCBI): domain Eukaryota; kingdom Viridiplantae; phylum Streptophyta; class Magnoliopsida; order Asparagales; family Asparagaceae; genus Dracaena; species Dracaena cambodiana. Next base: position 41,581,913 of record JAYEPQ010000004.1, read on the forward strand.
GATAGTCATATGTACGCTCAGGGGCGGATCCACATGTGCTTGAGAGGGTCAATTGCCCCCATAAACTTTTTTTTAAACATATTATGTTTTAAATTTTGAAATAATTTTAAAGTTTCTGTCAACTTATGAGGTTGATATGATTCAAGATAAGTTAAATAATTTTGTGCATGATAAGTCTATACTTCAATATTATGATCAACTTACTTTAGATCATTGTAAAAATATTTATGAAAAAACTGGTGATAAAGAGAAAATTTTGCCTGGTGATTTGCCTCATGATGAGCTTGCTAGTGATATATTATCATTTGATTCTTTTTATGAAAATTGTGAAGAAATTTGTGAAGAAGAATTTTTATCTCTTCATAATGACTTAACTAATGATAAATCTACTAGTATAGTATTTTCTTTTGAGAATTTTGATGACAGTTCTGAAGAAAATTTGCATGATGAGCCCAGAATACTAGAAGAATGGAAGAAACCTAAAAAAAAGAGCTCATGGTACGTAATGATTTGAAAGGGCGATCCAAAATCGAGCTCATGACTCCGCTACATCAAAGTGAGTATGTTATTTCACAAGTTGATAAAACCAAAATACTTACTGCCATGAAAGATGCTCGTGGGTTGAAAATGGATGATAAATGTATAATTTCCAACTTTAAAATTTTACCATTGAATAAAAGAAAGAAGGGCAAGAATAAATTGAGAAAAATCAAAAATAAGATAGAGAGATTAAATGCAAAATTGACAAAAAGACTAAGTTCATCCATAAAAAAAAATAAAAGGATACACTATAAGAGTAAGAAGCGATTAAGAGACTGTTATCGGTCTGAATTTTTTAGTAAGTGTATAATATTTATATAATAGTTTTCTTATTTATTTTATCACCCTTGGTTTGTATATAAGGGCATACATAAGTTTAGGTGTGGGGGAGTGGGTTAAAAGATTTTTTATGCTTTTCTAGGTTTTATAGTTTTTTCTAGAATTTTAAGTTTTTTTAGGATTTTTTAATGTAATTTTGTATTCTTTTTAATTATTAAAGATTAGGGTTTTGCTGAAGGGGTGACGGCTGCCATACTGCACTCCAGAGATGATGCCATTATTTTTAAGTTCTTTCTAGTAAGTAGAAATATTTTATTTTCTTTTTAGATAGATTTAATTGCTTCTAGCTTAGATATTTAATAGCTTTCATAGAAAAATATGTTTTTTTAATGCTTTCTAATAATAATAATATGATTTTGCTAATTATAACTATGAGTAGATAATTTAGTTTAACTTTAGGATGTAGATGAAACTAGAAATCAACCATGTAATTGCTTATTATCGTTTTCTTTCTATGATAAAATAATAAAGATATGACTTTTCTATAAAAAGATTAAAATACAACAACTCGTAGATTAATGCTTTGATAGATTATACTTGAATTAGATTTCTTGATAGCCTATGTTTAGTTAGGGTTTGGGCTTGTTACTTTTCATCTTTGTTATAGAGTTATCTAATGATTTAGTTTATTTTTATGAAAAATTGTATATTTGATGCGTTATACTTGCACACCACTTGATAACACATGTTTAGAACACTTTAAATAAAATATTAAAACTAAAAGATCAAATTTTATGATATAAAGAAGATAATAGAAGTAATACATGGTTGTGAACTAGTGGAATCTATATCCTAGGCTAATTAGAATAACTCAAATTCAAGCGAGAATGTAAAAACACCTTAGATTCTCGGGGAGACGACCTGTTAGCACTACAACCAACACTGTGCACTTACAGTAGATTTTTCACATCAATCTACTAAATTCTTAGTTAGTTTTTAAGATTATATAAGAAAAATGTTGATATGATGCGGAATTTGAAAAGCATTTAAAACCAAGTTCATGAACGAACTTGTAGCTACAAAAGATCAGATGGTGATGATATTGGGCCATGAATTTAAGGCTATCTCCTCTTTTCTTCCATGTATTTAGAGTGTAAAGCTCATGAATTTCTAGTTTTATCATTGTAATAGTATCATACCGTTTTGATTGACTAAAAAAAACTTGCTTTGTGTTGCCCCATCTTTTACTTTCTATAACTATCATTGTTAAATATTGAACCTTTTTTTAGCACAGTTAAATATAAAACATTGTAATTGAGTTTAAGCATATTTAGTTTGATTATATAAAATCCAGTAATATTCCTGGCTTTGTATGTAATTTGCATAACATGGACACTACATAGTCCTTATAAAAATTTTGACGTACTCATCAGGGGGTGATTGATTCATATATTTGGAACTGGATTTAGAGCTAAATTTGGGTCTTGGCTATTGTCACCGAGATTAAATCTACCAAATTCTTAGTTTGTTACAAAGATTATATAAGAAAAAAATGTTGATGTGGTGAGGAATTTGAACGGGATTGGTTCCCATTTTTTGCAAGGAGTGTGAGCCAAATTTGGAAGATACTTGATTCGTGAATTTGGAAAATGGATTTCTGACAATGAATAATGCTCATTAAATCTTTACTTTTTCATTTTTCTTTTTTCGCTTTTTCATGTTCGTTTTACGAAAGAGAGCCAAGGAATTGGTGTTAGAAAAAAAAAATCATTTTGTTTTTCATTGATTGTTTCAATCATTTGGATCATGGAAAAGGATTCATGAAAAAAATGAGTTTGGTCATCCGCGAGGTATCGGATAAACTTACTTTCTAAATATGACAAAAGTTAGTACAATAGGAAATATGGTAAACATCCCAATTTTCAAGACAAAATAAACTATCTCTATATTAATTGAAGATATCAATATGAATCACAATGTGATTCAACATAATCTAAACAACGTGTTATAAAACAACAATTAAGCCTTTTATCCAAAATACTCGAGGTAGACTCTACATAAACCAAAGGTGAATAATGCCTCTTTATTACCCAGTATTTTATGTTATAGTTGCATAAAACTCTTGTTAAGCTCTTCCATTTCAACTAACCAGCTTGGATCTATGATTGACATTACTACCGATCTCTCCATTGTTTTTTTAAAAAAATGTGTTATATATGGATAATTTTTATTTAAAATATCATTAGTAATTTAATGCTTCCAAATAAGAAAAATAAAAATAAAAGAAAAATATCAATATCTGCTTAAAGAGTTCTCTATGATTTTGTTATGGCAAAAATTCATTGTATCTAATACCATTCAGAAAAAGGAGAGCTTAAAGATATGTAAATCAGTGTTAAAGAATGGTCCAAAATGATAAAAAAAAAAATATATATATATAGAATATATTAACAAGCAGAAACTATTAGGTTGGCCAACCAAGGCGAAGAGTTTGTCGGCCAAGACCCATTATTAGTCAACTTAAAGAAGGAATAGGTCATCAAATAAAAAAACTAACAGAACTAATACTCTAGATTGTTCGATCAGAAGCAAAGTTAAATGACCCATAATATCAATAAAGAAAAAATAATACTCTAGATTGGTTGATTAATAACAGTGTTTATTGACCAATCATACCCAAAAACAGTTTATAAATTGTGTATTAGTTGTATTAGTATTCTCTATCGATGGTATGGACTTATGATATAAATTGAATTAAAATGTAAGTTCTAAAACTGATAACCAACCGATATAAATGTGTGTGTGTCAAGGCTTTAACAACATGTCTAAAAAAAAATGAAAAACTACACAAAATTTACAATAAATCTCAGATAAAGAATTTATCTTTATATTGCCTTATATGTGCTTCATATAAACTTAAATTTCAGAATAATGATTTTATATCAAAGTTCCAGTATCCTCCCCTATTGTATTAATGACAAATAGTTATTGCAATATATTAGTTTACATAGACTTTGCTCCTAACAAAGCATAATTGCGATAATACTTTCCATATTAACAAGATAATTTAGACTTAATGTCATTATTAATCTTCCTTTCGTATCAACAAAAGATATTATATAGAGAAACTTTCCTTCATAACAAATTACAGATAAGAACTCTCTTTGCTTTTTCCAAGTCCATCTGACCAACCCGTGAAGGGTTGTGAGGCTGAACGAGGTACGAAGAATGAATCTATGCCCTCTTCCATCCTCTAGCACGGAAGTTGCTAGCCAACGCCCACTTAACTCTTCAAGAGCCCTTGAATAGGAGTAGGTCTTGAAGATCCTCACTTATTTCAAAAAGCGATGAACCGACAAACTACTGAATAATGCATAAGTTTGTGTATAACATAATGAAATGAACTACTAATGTGATGGTGGTAGGAAGCAATCGTAAGACACATCCATCATTTGTAGTTGATTCTCTTACATGAAAATATATTGAGTCATCAACATACCCTAGTTTTCTCTAAACTTGTTTAAAATCTCCAAAAGAGCTTTATGAGTCTGGATAAGAGTGGGTTAAATGATGTTAAGTGTATTAAATTAAGTGATAAGATAATCATAGCTATTTAAGATGTGTCCATCTTTTGAATGAAAATATTATATAATAGGCATCATCAAAATATTCATGGATAGATGATAATGGATAGGATAATTGAGATGGAGATGGTGTAGTAGAAGGAGTAGATGTAGATTGAGCTTGAGTTTGGGGTGAGGGCTCAGTAGGTTCATGCATGTGATAAATTTCTTGATATGCCATGCAAACCATTGTTATTATGTCAAGAGATACGATAAAACCTTTATTTTTTGCTACTTTACATTAGTGATATCTTGATAGTATGTTGTTGTGCTCAAGACGTGAACAGGTTAAAAGAGAAACTATCTAGCAAGTTTATAAGAAAGATCTCCGAATGTGATTCTTGATATGCAAATTATCAAGGATAGAGTTGCTAGTAAGTTAACTCTATCATAGACTGAATATGTCAAAAAGATTCTAAAAAAGTTTAGTATACATGATGCTAAGACAGTTAGCACCCCTTTAGGTCACACACTATTGAGACAAAGCGTGCTCACATGGATATAATATCATATACTTCTATTATTGGTAGTCTTATGTATGCTATGATGTGCGCCAAACCAGAGATATAGCATATGCAAACGGGTTGTGAGCTGGTACATGAGTAATCCAAATAAGGAGTATTGGGAAGCCATGAAATGGATTTTTTGATATTTATAGTACTAAGGTTGGAATGTATTTCAGAGGAGGAAGTCTGTTAATGCATGATTATATCAATTCTGATTTAGCTAATAATAATGATGATAATAAGAGTACTACGGATCATATCTACACATTAGGTGGTATTACTATTAGTTGAGTCTCTCAATTATAATAGATTGTTGCTCTTTCTACTGTAGAGACTAAGTATGTTGCCATAGCAGAGGCTAGCAAAGTGATGATTTGGTTGCGAGTTTTCTTAATCAAATTGGCAAAGAAACAAGAAATTAGTACTTTATATAGTAATAGTAAAAGTTCCATTTGTCTCGTTAAGAATTCAACATTTTATTCGAAAACAAAGCATATAAGAAAGAAGAACTGTTTCATCCATGATATTTTAAAAAAAAATATTATTTAAGAAGATTCGAAGAAAGGGAAATCCAACTTTGCTAACCATGACAACTATTAAACTGAAGCTATACATAATTTCAGGTGACCTAGAAGTGTTAGGCTTTATGGTGGGCCACACCAAGGCATGTTCATCACATTGATGAGAAGAAATAGATGGATGTGAATATATTTAGTCTCTAAGTGGAGAGATTATTAACTTCTAAGGTGCCTAGAAGTATTATACACAAATCTCCAAGTCCATGAATCCAACTTCATGGAAAGTTGGTGAGGGGTGATTTGGGGTAGCATCCCCTTGCCTAGAGATTATCCAAGTTGGAATCCATTTCCACGTTTCTAATAAATTTGTTTTCAAAATGTTTTTTTTTGTATTATGATTTCAACTTTTTAGGGTTCACTTATACCCAATTTTTTAGTTTAGTTTTGATTTGATCTTTTATCGAATAAACTCAAAATTAATGATTGTCAATGAATACAACATTTGTATTAAACTTCAAAATTAATGAAATTTGATCCTAAATAAATCTAGAAAAGTAGAGATTATGTTCCTAAAGAAATATAAAAAATAATGTTAATATTATTTTTTCGCTACTAACTCATATAACTTATTTGATCTGTCAGCTCATATGTATCAATAGCAATTATATATATATATATATATATATATATAGAGAGAGAGAGAGAGAGAGAGAGAGAGAGAGAGAGAGACCGGTCTACTATTAATAGTATTAGGTTATGGATAGTATTAACCAAGATTTAGGAATGAAAAATCCAAAATGAAAATCCATTCTAGTAAGTGTGATCTATTATTAATAAATTATCTATAAATAAAGTTTTATAATAATTTGATTTTATTTACTAATAACTTGAGCACTTAAAAATTCGTGAATTTTATGAAAGTAATGTAGGCATTATGGTAAAAGAAGTTTCAAATGGAATATAAGAGTTTGAAATGACCACACCACTACAATCCCCTGGCTAAATTTTCCAATTTAATCGGCTAATATCTCATGACTAAAATCTATTTCCTTAGTCAATTTTGACAATTGCACAATTGCAAATTTGCATGAAGGAGTGAGTGGGAGAGTACTTTCTCCTAGGGATGGTAATGGACGAGTCCACGGGCTAAATTTTGACCCTTCCTTTCTAAAATTTTGAATTAAAAATAATTTTTTATTTTTCTAATTCAAAATTTTTTATAGGAAGGACAAAAAATTGGTCCGCAGATGCGTCAATTACCATCTCTATTTTCTCCCTATACTTGCATCAAATACACTCCATCGCCCATCGCACTCCGCCGTACTTGAGTACATATAGACTCAACCTTATTCCTTCTTCTCATTTCAGTACTCTTCCTCATTTTTCTTTTTCTCCTTTCCTTGCAAGCCCCAATCTTAGCTCCAGCCGGACCCAAGCAAATCTCCCGCCAAGACTCTTCTTCACACCTTAAGGCAAAAAATCATTAATAATAACTGGACTCCAAGTACATAATTACCATATTTTTAGCTATAAACTCTCTTCTCTCAACTATCTCTCCAGCAAGAACCCCTCTAATCTACCAATTTCGAGTGGTTTATTTCTTACATTGAGCTCATGCTGTTAGTTTAGCAATTCTCGATATTTTGATCACAATTTTTAATCTATAACTCTATATAAATTGTTTCCGGTCCCACTTGAAAGAGAAGTTGATTTTAACAATTTTTATATTTTACATTTTTTTTTAAAGTTTGCTTCTAACCCATCCCATTTGCTTCTAAGTGGTTTTAATGCAGCAACTTGTGCACCAACACTACCTTTCTTGCCAGCGGAACAACTTCTGCACCTACACTACTTCCTTTGCTGGTGCAGCAATATGTGTGCTGGCACTATTCTTTTGTGTCGGGCATTCAGCTATGCTGGGGTAATCTTCTGCATCGGGGGGGCCTAGCCTCGCCAACGCATCTCTTCTATGCCGATACAAGTTGCCTCGCTGAGCTATCTCTTTTATGCTAATATTGATTGCCTCACTGGCACTACCATATATGCGTCAATACCAGTTATCTGTGCCAAAACACTCCAACTTTGCTAATACCCTATCATTGCCAACACTCCCCGTCTCCGCCAAACTTAACTATCCCTGCCGACACATGATATTATTGATGGTTATTTACATTTCATCACTTGACTATTAATTTACTCATGACTTGATATGAAATGACACTTGACTAGAACTTATTCGGAACTTGCTACTCGACTGGATCTTGTCTGGAACATCTACAACTTGTTAACCATGATAACTTGTAGACCCTGGGGAAAATGAGGAATGAATGCGCAATACATTATAGGGAGATAGCATGAAGGTGATCAACGACACAGTCATGTTTTGCTTTTAGTCCAGTCTGCAGCCATGACTATTTTCTGGTACGTCGTTCACAATTCTCCAGCTATACCATTGACAAGATCGTAATCCGGGGTTCATAGGATACTCACTTAATAAGCAAACCATTCATTATTTAGTTCAAATTAGATGATAATAATATAAAATTTCAAAGTTCAACCTGTAACCATTCTTGCAAAGTAGTAATCCTGATTTACCTGATTTTGTTCTTTTCATTTGCCATTATTTTATATATATGTATCTCTTGTATTATTGTTTGCACCCACTTAATTATTTCCTGCCGGATTTGACGCATGGGTTACCTTCATATGCTCAAGTGTCAAAGACCACATCATGGAGGATGAGGTTGATCCGCCCTCAATGATCCATAATTCTAAGATCAAGCCAATCTCTTGAAGCTTATTGAAGTTTTACTCTTTAGATATAAACAAGAGGGAAATCCGTGCAATACTTGGAAATACTTGGAAGTATTTATTGTGGAGAAGGTGGAGTTTTTGTTATCTTTTTTTTCCTCCTTTGGTAAATTTAGGTATCGACTTCGATGATGTAAATTTGATATTCGTGTAGAGTGATCTATTGCGCTCAACTCCTCTATATCCCTCAAATCCAAAATCTGACCAATCAATTTTTTTTAAGGCTATTAAAGACTTATAGTTGTTGTTCAGCACAAATTATTATAAAATTTTCATTTGTTAAGGCTAGTAGTCCTTAATCACATTGTATATTGGAATTTATATTTTGTATAAATTTGAAAAAACACATAAATTAGGGAAGCCACATCCTAATTTTAACCCTTTTTTTGGATTTTTTTTTTGTTTTCTAAATTGGAAGTTTTCTCTCTCCTCTTTGTTTAGTAATTTCCTCTTTGTTTAGTAATATAGAAAGATATGTAGATGTCCATCACAATTGCGAAATATTCATGATAATGGCTAGAAAAAACCAAAATTACCTTAGAAATCATAAATTTAAATATTATGATTTAAATTTGAATAAGTTTTTAAATATAATTTACTTTCAATTTCAACTTCATAAATAAATATGAAAAACAATTTACAATTGGGTAACTTTCAATTAAAAAAAAAAAAAAACTTAAAGCTACGTTGTTTAAAATGAAATGAAAAATCATAACTGCCGTGCTCATGAACTATTGAAATTATGTTATCGCCCGCCCAACCTTAAGTGGATGCCAATAAATACAAAAACAATAGTTTTGAAAATAAACTTATGATCATAGATCAAAATTATAACTGTTTAGAATACAATGACAAAAACAGAGAAATAAAAGTGGAAACTATATAAAACCTATTGCTTTTTTGACACAAACAATGTAATATATCAGTAATATGTCGATGATAGAGATAGTGACAAAATATTATTTTGGAAGAAGAGTGGGAATGCAAATTTATTTTAGATAAATACCTTAATTAATGTAGATAATTCAGCTGTTTTGGGAATGCAATTCTTTTTTAGATAAATGCCTTAATTATGTAGATAATTTAACTGCTTTGTGATGTTGCTAAATTCAAATGCTATTTGTTAAATTTGAATGGCGCCGGTTAAATTTGGTAAATCCAAATCCAAAAGGCCAGATTTTCTTTTTTATTGTTTCTTAAGATTTTGGGGAGGTAATGTGAAACAAACATGTAGAATTAGTTTTAAAGCGAATTAATGTAGAGAAAGTGATAGGGTTAGTGGGTGGTTATTATTATTGTTATCCCTACATTTTAGATGATGTACTTAAATATTTTTTGGATATAGTTTTTTTTTTATTTTTTGAAAATTCAGAAAAATTGGGACGATGTAATCCTAATTTTCTATTTTTTTAATTTTAAAATTTTTTAAAACCATGTTTTTCTCTCACTTCTTTGCTTAGTAATATAGTTAGATACTTGTGCCTCTTAGCCATGATATATGGCCTTAAATTTGAAATCTTTTGTACTGTGTGTGGTTCCTTTTTTGTCTAATTAGGTGCTTGTATCTAACTCCAACTGAGCTACTTACTGTCATATTTTCTTTTCAGCATTTATATTGTGGATGATGTTATGTTACATTTTGGATTGTATCAAGAACAGATCCTTTCTGTGTGTACTCTAGATACAAGGTTATTTTATAATGAGTCTTGTGTACTCGTTTTATGGTACTTGCCAGTAATGTTTTACCCAATAATAAAATATGCCATCAAAAATTTTGGGATATAATTTAGTGCGCTACAAGTTGACAATGAAATTATATAGATTTTGAGGAGAAAAAAATTCACAAAATCATAAATAATTTTCCATCTTGTTCAAAGCCTCTAGACTCCTACTTTTATTTCCTATGATAGTATTTGGGCCTACATCCTTATGAGTGACATGGGGATAGGATGACATCACTATCAAAGGCCATCTATATTTATGAGCAACTCATCAAAGCCACTCTTTAGGGTTGGCTTGCTTTATTCAAGAGATTGTTGGGGGGGATTTAATGAATGATTGAAAAAAGGAGCATTTTGAACCATATGGACAAAGAAAAAGGAGAGGCTGCTAAGAGAGATCGAGGCTAGTCTTTGTTGTTGTCTAAAAACTTCAACATCCTTCTCGTAAAAAAGGAAGTAAAAAAGAAGAACTTGGACATGCCATGTCCAAGAGATCCGTGTTTTCTCTAAGGCTGTGCTTGGTTTGAAGAAAATGAAAGAATGAAAAAGAAAGAGAAACGAAAAGAATTATAGAAAAAAAAAAGATGGAAATTGGTTTTTCTTGGTTAGTAAGAAAACATTTTCTTTTCTTTTAAATTTTCTGTTAAACCAAACAATTGAAAATATTTTCTTTCTTAATTTCTTTTCTTTTTCTTCATTTTCCCTCAACCCAAAAAGAGCCTAAAATTTTATATTATTAATCCACAAATTTAACAGCAATAAAGAAATATTCCTATTCTTAAGAAAGATTGCTATGATTAAATAAAGGACAAACAATCTCAGTTAATTCACCAGGAATATGCTCAGATGCTCTATATGTCTGGTTCTTTTCCCTCCTCCATAATGTAATATATATAGTTAATGGTCATCCTATATACGGTGGTGTACGGGTACATGAAAATCTCGTAGCTTAATTGAATTTTTAGGCAAATTTAGGTCTAAATTAGGGACCGAGACAACTTTAGATCAAATTACATTCTCCAATATTATTATCCAAATAGGATTCAGTCTTCACTACATCCATTCCAGCTTCAAAAATCCACAACCTGCAATTCATTTTTTTTCTGGAATTAAAGATTCTTTCGCGATTCAATCTTAAGGTTAGGAGTAAATGGCTAAATCGAACTTGTGTCAGTTGAGGGGAAGCTTCGCCAGCTTATATGGGTTGAATTTATACTCTCATTGGATGAGAATAGACTTGGAGGAATAAGCATTACAAATTTAGTGAGGGATCGGACCAGAAGCATTATAAATTTAGTGAGGGATCGGACCAGACTTGAGCAAAACTCAGTTGAAACAATACAGAATATAGTAACTGTTAATATATCCCAGAAGTTAAGTATCATTTTTTTTAGAATGAGTGTAGGCACTAAGAAATAAAACAACCGCTAAAAGAAGTGCGCCAAATGCCTGCGTCCAGGCACCCGCAACCCAGAAGTGCAACTAGAGGCCTCTTGGTGCCGCGAAGCACACATCGTAGAATGTGCACCATCCAAACGAGTGCATCCTATCCTCAGAAGCATGCACGTCCCCAACAAGCACGCGCTGCCTAGGCGTGCGCAATCCAGAACCGCAACTAGAGGCGCACGCCTCTCGGCATTGTGAAGTGCGCATCAAAGAGAGCGCACCGTTCAAATGGGTACATCGTATTCTCAGGAGCGTGCACATCCCAAGCAAGCGCAGCACCACCAAGGCATGCCCCTTGGCAACACAAAGCGCACATAAAAAAAGCACGCACCCTCCAAACGAGCGCATACCATCCTCAGGAGCGTGAACGTTCTCAACAAGCGCCCGTCTCCCAAGCGTGTGCAAGCCAGAATTTTAAACCGTGAAGCACACACATAGGGCGCAACCCGTGCACGCCTAGGATGCGTGCTCAAGCACACCTCATGTGTGCCCAGGGCGCTGCGCGCATCCCTGTTTGTCGCAAAAGTTTTGCTTCCTTCCATTGAATACAGCTTAGATTATAATAAAAGTGAACAAGATAAAAAGAAGAACAAACGAGAGGATTTTATTTGTCAATCTCTCTCTTTTACAATATTGTGGGATCTGTGGCGATGGGATCTATAGTAGTTCCTTTGGACGATCGGGCGTCGAACTCTTCTCTCTTGAAGATGGCGGCCGACTGTAGATGATCTTCTCTGGTCTTTCACGAACTCAAGGCTCTATGCATAACTTGAATTCTCCAGGAGGAAAAGATCTCAATTGCCGAAAAGAAGACCCCTAGGGTTTCACCAAGAAGGTATTTATATCCCCAGGTCAATGCAAGAGTTTCTATCTAAATAGAATTCGCACTCATCAAGGATTTTAATCAAATATCTTAGTTTTGATTTAAATCTTTTGATTTAGAGTTCTGATTGGACTTAATTTGGGTATTTGGATAAGCCCAAATCATAATCTCAATCAATTTGAGATTCTGATTATCTGCTCATGCGAAGCTAATCGCATCAAAACGCGGCGCTAAATAACCAGAATGCGGGGCTAACGCGAAGCTATTGATAGCCTCGCGTTTTACTCATCACAAGGCTAAAACTAGCCAGACGTGAAGCTACTGGGTTAGCTCCGCGTTCTGTTGTGGAAAATCCTATTTACTTAGAAATTTTCACTGCCAACAGAATCCCCTCCAAAATTTTCAAAATGACTTAGAACTTTAGCAAATTTTGAAATACTTTGGATCTTCAAATGCAGAGTTAAAATACTAAGTTTATCTCGCGTCTTTGTTCACTTTCGCGGAACTAATTAGCTTCATTTTTTCAGTGAAATGAGTAATTGCTTCATTAGTTACCCTGAACTTCTGTGCCGAATACCAAGCGGCGGATCATCTGTTTAAATAGAGTCTTTGACTCATCTTCTTCTTCACTGGAAGAGTTTGAAGAATTTAGAGTTCCGGCAATCGAGTGACTCATGTGGACGAACAATCTTCGACCGATCTTTCCTCAATTCTCCGTTTAGGATGTTGCTCCAGAAGAGTATGGCCTCATGCACGTTGGCCGGCATTAGCGGTGGTCGCAGCGGCCGTGGAAGTAGACACAACGGCGAACCAGTTCATGCTGTGTCTTTTGAAGGTAAAAACCCTAACTTTCGGTCTTCTCAGAACCATTTTGAGATATTTTGGCTCGGTTTTAACCTGGCCAATTATTTATTCCACAGGAGAGACCGCCGTTCTCCGGCCGTGTGGCTTGAAGGAGAAGGAGAAGTCAGAGAGGAACTCTGATCTTTTTCTACGCGAAGTTATCGCGTCATCCTCGCGCCTGAAACGCAGGGCTATTTTAACTAGCAGTCGCGTTTAAATCGCGAGGCTATTTTGACTAGCAGTCGCGTTTAAATCGCGAGGATATTTTGATTAGCAGTCGCATTTAAATCGCGAGGATATTTTGATTAGCAGTTGCGTTTAAATCGCGAGGCTATTTTCTCAACTGCGCGCGGAGTTTATCCTTAGCTCCGTGTTTTCATACTTAGAAGATTTTTCAAGTTTTCTATAACTCTTGACTTTTCTTTTGCAGTGAAGTACTTGGACCAGATCCTTCTTGAAGAGGAGTGCATGCGGCTTCACCAGTTTTCGTCAGCAAAAGTAACTCTAAGGAAGCCAGAAGCATATGCTTTACAACATAGTTGCAGGTTTCAAGCTCTAGCTCCTAAAGGTAAACTCTTGAAGGAGTTACAAGAACTCTACGGCAGCCCATTAAGTTTTCTTGAGGACCATTTCTGTTAGATGACAATCTCTATTGCTTTCCAAAGTGATAGAGATGATCATCTAAGGACTTGTAGCATGTCGAATCCAACTTGTGCATCTTCATTAGGATTCTTGTAGTAGTATTTTTAGATAATCCACTAAGAACTTTAGACAGATCATAGTTAACATTTGTAGAGGAGATCTTTTTGTATGTGAACCCTGGAATTGAACTTCAACACCCCGCGGAGGAATCTTGCCGTTAGGTTATTGATGAGTCGATGAATATGTAGAAGCTTTTGGGAGAGCTATAGCTCCCTCTTCTTTTGTAATCTTTTTCTTTTATGAAATAAAGGCAAATATTTTCCTCTCTATCTGTCGGCTTCAAAAATATTGCTTGCTCAACAAATAAATGGTTTATAATTTTGGTAAAATAATTTAAGGCTCATTTGCGTAACTCAGATTATTAATACCAAACTGATCGGGTAAAGATCATTTTAACTTAGATGGAAGTGCCTAATTGTTCTTGCCAAAAATCCAAGTTCTTCATAGGAACGCGAAGCTAAGTTAGCCTCGCATTTTACATAGTTGCGCGGAGTTAATAACTTCGCGTTTTCCATCATTACCCGAAGCTAATAGCTTCGCGTTTTGGTCAGTTATCTTCTCCGAAACTCGCGCCGAATTCCAAGAGGCGGTTTCTTTCATTTAAATGGAATCTCTATTCCTCTTCTTTCTTACTTCATTTGAGAACTTTCCAGAGACTTGGAGATTCAGGCGATCAGAGTTCAGGCGACCCGAGCGTTTTTCCGACCGAGTTTCTCCCGATTTCCCGTCGATTTTCCTCAATTTTTCAAGCAAGGGCACCCAAGACTCTTGCTTCTTCCCGCGCAGCCTCGCCGTCGGCGGCTGGCGCAAGCAGCGACGGCAGCGGTCATGGTAGCGGTGGGCCAGACCATGCTACACCTATTGGGGGTAAGAATCTCTTTATTTAAAACTTTTTAAAGTGATTTGGCTTGGTTCTAACCGATCGATCACCGGCGAGATCGCCATACTCCGGCCGTATGGCTTGGAGGAGAAAAAAAAACCTCTGGTTTTCTTCTTACGCGAAGCAATCGCGTCATCCCCGCGTTTTGAAGCGCAGGGCTATTTTGAGTAGCAGTCGCGTTGAAACGCGAAGCTATTTTGAGTAGCAGTCGTATTGAAACGAGAGGCTATTTTGAGTAGCAGTCGCATTGAAAACGCGAGGCTATTTTGAGTAGAAGTCGCATTGAAACGCGAGGCTATTTGATTTAGCGTTCGCGTTGAAATGCGAGGCTATTTGATTTAGCAGTCGCATTGAAACGCGAGGCTATTTAATTTAGCAGTCGCATTGAAATGCCAGGCTATTTTGATTTCTGCGGTGTAATTTTTAGCTTCGCGCAGAGTTACATTTATCTTCGCGCGGTCTAATTTTTACCTTCGCGTTTCCATATTTAGAAAAATTTTCTGTTTTGTAGAAACTTTTCTAACTTTGATTTCCCTTTTGCAGTAGGGTATTCGGTGGCAGCTCTTCCCCATAAGCACTACTTTGGTTTTGTTGGGGGTTCTGATCCATCAGCTCAATTTCGCTTCACCACCATTCTGGCCGCATTCAAACCAGATTCGAGAGAGCGCAGGGAGAAGTTGATCAAATATCATCCCACTACTGCACGGAAAATTATAACTGATGCGGCCTTTGAAGCCATGAACGGAGAAGCGCTAGAGAAGCTCGCATTTCTCTTCGGAGATATAATAGAGCAATCAGACCAGATCCTCTTTGAAGAGGAAAGCAAGTGGCTCTATAATTCTGGCGAAGCTTTAATGTTTCTGCCTAGAATGGAGCATGGCTATCCCCTGATCTATCTTCAGAGGCTGGCGACGTATCGTGAATTAGAGTGGGGGTTAACTCAAGAGCAGGACAGCATCCCAATGGGTAAATTGGGCGCACATGGGGCTTATCAAGATGGCCCTACCAGATGTATTACTGGTTTGCTTCCAGGCAGATTTGGCAAGGAGCATCCAGTAGGAGAGGTTCCGATCCGTGCGCGAACTTTCCTGAGTGAGTTCCTGGCGAAAGAAGGCCAATACCCGGCTATTGACTTCAGAATGCCTGGCTGGGTTTATTCATCTGGCAACATGTGGTGGGCCCGCCTTGTTCAATATATGTTGGACTCTCATGAACCCATTCTGAAGGAGATTGGTTTATACAAGGCCATTAGAAATGTTCAATTTGGGTTCCCTCAGAGTGCTTATCATTTCTTCTGCTTTCTGGAGATGTACAACCCCAAAACCTGCACCCTTTTTACGCCAGTGGGTGAGCTAGGGTTCGCTCTCCACGAGATGTTCGAGGTATCTGGACTTTCCATGGGCGAAGTCCCCTATGAAGAGTATATCCCCACTACTGAAGAGTTGAACATGCTGATGGCGAAGGACGAGCGCATCTATGCTACATACTGGGAGATAATGTGCCATTACCGCATCTGTGCTGACCTGGCAGGTGTGCGTAATCAGGGTATCGGCCACAAAAAATGGGCCGATTACCTTTTCGGTAATTTGAATTCTAAAGATAGTTCAACAACTATCCATGGCCATGCCCCTATCTACATCACAGAGATCGATCGCCGCATCGCCAAGACCCGCCTAATGTATTATACTACTGAATCCAACGAAGGTGGATTTGGTCCTGGCACCTCCTTCAAGAGTTACCACTATCAAGCTCAGTCCTCAATATCCAATAGAGGCCTCATTGCTGGGTTCTTGATGTTGTGGTTAAAAAGGTGTGTCGTGCCGTCTTTGCCAAAAGAGGCAATTGCAATGACTGTGGTATACCCAGCAATTCTCCTTGCATACGGCCGACCTTTCAAACTTCTTCCCGCCATGGTGTGCAATCTACAGCATGGACTGCAAACACTCCGTAATGACTTCATCCCTGCTGATAAGGGCAAGGGGAAAGGGAAAGGCAAGTCAAAAGAAATTGCCCAGGTGAAGACTCCGAACCCTAGGGTGGAGATACCTTACACCTATCTGATGGCGTGGCTCGTCATGCACTGCCCGTCTCTGATGAGTGCTGCTTCACACCGCTCTGGTGACAAGTCCTATTTTGTGGAGTTATACGAGCGCTCTTTATGGAAGCATCACTGTATGTCTCAAATCCGGAAGACTCTCTGGCATCACCAAAATTAGGAGATCTTCTGGTGCTTCCCCGACTTCCCTGGTGGTGGATATGGGTTGAAGTTGAAGGATATTGCAGGAGCAGATAACTTCACTGCCTTATCCTCGGGAGCGTTCTGGTGGCTCCTTAACATCCGACCCGGGCACCTGGTGTATCGTCAAGATACCAAGTGTCTTATTGAACCGTACACTTCGAGCCGCTTCGCTCGCTAGTTCGGATATTCCCAACTTTATGTGGGTAATCCGAACAAGAATTTTGCCTATGAGGGGAATCTGTACGAGGGTGCCCGCGGCTGGTTTCATTTTGCAGCTGGTGGGACCGGAGCTGAATTCATCCTACCACAAAAGTCGCCAGAACTGGCCATGACTCTTAGCTTTTGCACATGGTACAGCGTTGCAAATGCTGACGTGCCCCACTTCTCCATCAACCAAAGTTGTTGCAAGGAGATTGAGGTTTTCTACATTAGCCGCCAAGGTGTTTCAAGAGTGAGGGTAAAAGGAATGGATAAATTCCTTGGCGCAGCGGCCGAACCCTCAGACGTCAGCGAGTCTGACGATGATGATAATAATGATGATGACAACACTGATGTTGGAGGTGCTCCTCAACCTGTCGTCATCCTCCCCTGGAGCTCGACCCTCAAACGCCGCGGTGCCCCAAAGAAAGGGCCTTACCAAAAGAAGAAGAAGTTGGCTCCCGGAACTTTAATAGCCCCCCAAGAAGCGGCTGTCAAGTTTGCTTCGGATCTGCTAGCTTCAACTCTACCTCTAGCGCCGACAGGGGAGAGTGGACCTGCTGGAGCTTCAAGTGCTTCTGAGGTTCCAGCTCCTCCGACAGTAGAACCTGTCGAACACCCTGCGGCGCAACCACTGGGTAGTGAGATAGGTACGCTCCTGGAAACAACGGCGGCTCCCCCTTCAAGTCCGACAACTGGACTTGTATCCCTTGGTATGGCTTTTCGTGTTCTATCTCTTGTCCATTGTTTTACTTTGTCATTATACGTAACACCATTTGCTTGCTTCCTGAAATGCAGGTGGTCAGCCCCACTCGCCAATGCATTCGACTACCAAGGGGGAGTCTGAGGAGAGGGTGGACTATTCTGGTACAACTGGCTCAGCGGGCGGCTTGGATAGTTCTGCAAATGAATTTGATGCAGACTACTTCACACCCACTCCTGCCTCTGTTCCTTCTTCAATTCCCCCAATTGATGAACTTGGGAGTGACGACAGGACAGAGTTAATTGTTGCAGCCGCGGCAAGAAAAGCTACTCCGTCTCCAAGTTTGCCGTCTCTAACACCAAATGTCTGCTCCGAAGAGACTTTTCCAATAGTTGTCGGTGTGCCTTCTGCTTCTCAGCCAGCAATACTAACGCCTTCTACCATAATGGCTGTTGAGACACCTGCAACTCTTCCAGCTCCAAGTCTTCCAGTGGGGGATGAGGAAAATTTGAAGTTCTCATTTGAAGCTACTCTGCCATTGGAGAAGCTTCGGGTGAAGAAACACCATCGTCTACCCCTGCTGGTGGCACTGCCAAAGTGACCTGTACTAGAGATGCTTCTCATCGGGTTCCTAATTCTGCCAAGTCCATGTTGGCTTTACTGGCCCCGCATGTTATGAACCTGATACAGGGACCAACTTCTTCCTCCTCGACCCCAGCGGACACCACTCCTCTGCCATCGACTTCTTCGTTGGTGCTGCCTGCTTTAAACATAGATACTATGGACCCTCTTGAAGAATTCTTCAACCATAGTGTTAATGACTTTATGCGGCTACTAAGAAGATGTATCGGGCTGATCCTTGATGGAAGAGATTTCCTTAATTTTGGACGTCCAATGTTGTCCAGCTATTTGGATAACATTGAAAGGATCAGGGGACGAGACCGAGCAGCTCCCTACCGGGCTCGCCTTGAAGCTTTGGAAGAGCAAGTGAGCACGCTAAACACAATCCGTCAAGCAGACGTGGAGGCGATCACTGAGATAGAACTGGCGTGGCTTTGGGCAGAATCAACATCGCGTCAAGAGGAATTGAGGCGCCAAGAGGAAGTCTGGTCTCGGGAGTTGGCAGAACTACGAGCTAGCCAGGAATCAGTCCTCAGGGGGCTAGAGGCAGTGGACTTTGATATTGAGGGGAGCCAGGCTACTATCCTCAGAGCTAGAGATACTATTGCTAAGGCCCGAGCTGTTCTGGAGGCCAGCGAATCTCAGCTAGGAGAATCTGTCAAGAAAAGAGAAGAGCTGCTCCTCCAACAAGGACAACTTGAACAAGAAGGCGCAATAAGAAGTCGCACTATTGAAGACTCTCGCCAACGGTTGGCCCAGCAACTGGCGATAAGTGATGATGACTTACGCCGGCAGGCTCAACACTCTGTGGAGGAGACTCGTCGTCGAGTAATTGACGAAGCGACGAACAAGTTGAGACTTTTAGGGGATCCGTAACTTTGTTCTTATTCTTTTATTCCTTTATTCTTTTTGTAATAGGAACTTGTAATAAAAGAGATCTTTACTGATTCTCCGAACCCTTTTGTACATCCATTCCTTTTGAATAATGAATAAAGATAACTCCTTTTTTGATTCTTTTACCTGTTGGCTACCAAATTTGTTTTTGCACAATAGATAACTTGTCATCAAAATGATTTTAGTTGTTTTTCGGCAAAATAGTCCAAGGCTCATTTGCTTATCTTGAACGGAGATGGAAATAATCCAAATCATACTGTCAGAGGTAAAGACTTAACATGACAGGTTTTATGGGATTTTTAGCGAACCCCCAGCTATCAACGGATTTGATTAGCCTTTACCGATCGCCGTTTGCATTGGGCTAGCCATGCTATTCCCCTCAGCATGGTAAGTTGTCGAGGAATTGATTTCCTCTCCCATTTGCTTTTGATAGCATTGGGTAGTTAATTTCATACTTTTAACCCCAGTATGATAGGGTTGGCGAGGAGCTTGATCTTCTGTTCCTGCTGCTATAATAGCATTGGGCAATTGAAGGCTCTCGTAAACAAATGGAGGTGGTTCAAAGCTCAACTGCGTAATCTTGAACTGGGCACACCAAGATGATCGGGTTAGGATTCATCAAATTTCGGCAGAGGCGCCTAATTGCGCATGCCTAAGAAGGAGTCCAAGTGCTCATCTGCGTAAGTTGAACAAATTGGAGGTGGTTCAAGGCTCATCTGCGTAACTTGAACTGGGCACACCACAGATGATCGTGTTAGGATTCATTGAATTTCGGCAGAGGCGCCCATTTGCGCATGCCTAAGAAGGAGTCCAAGTGCTCATCTGCGTAACTTGAACAAATTGGAGGCGGTTCAAGGCTCAACTGCGTAACTTGAACTAGGCACACCAAAGATGATCGTGTTAGGATTCATCGAATTTCGGCAGAGGTGCCCATTTGCGCATGCCTAAGAAGGAGTCCAAGTGCTCATCTGCGTAACTTCAACAAATTGGAGGCGGTTCAAGGCTCTCGTGCGCAACTTGAACTGGGCACACCAAAGATTTATGAACTAGATTGGATAGTTATTCTGTCACCACTTTGGTTTGTTAAGCATAGTATTTCTTCAGAAATTTGCCATTGATCAGCATCATCATCCTATCGCCATTCTGATTCATTAGACGATAGGCTCCACTGGAGTACACAGTCTCCACGATAAACGGTCCCTTCCACTTGGGTTTAAATTTACCCTTAGTCTTGTGGGTCAGCACCATCGGCCTTTTAACAGCCAAAACCAAGTCTCCTTGTTTAAAGGTCCTCGGTTTAATGTTCTTATTGAACGTTTGCACGATTGAGGCTTGATACAACTCAATTTTTTGTTGAGCCCTGAGATGTTTTCCATCTAACGCCTCTAGTTCTTGTAATCTTTGTTGATGGCGCTCTTCTGTCGTCATCTTTGTGGCTAAGGCCACTCTTAGTGATGGAATCTGGATTTTGAGAGGCAAGACGGCCTCGCTTCCATAGACCAAGGAGAATGGAGTAGGTTTTGTCGGGGTGCGAACGGTGGTGCGATAAGCCCACAAACATTCTCCCAGCTTTTCGTCCCAATCTCGTTTGTTAGAAGAGACGAACTTCCAAAGGAGTTTAATAATATATGGTGTTGAAGCGATATCCTTGATTCTGAATTTATCACAGAATCTTGAAAATCTCTCGCTGACAAATTGCGGTCCATTATTATGGATGATCCTCCGAGGGATGCCAAAGCAGTAAATAACACGATGCGTAATGAACTTAACCACATCTGTTGTTTTTACCTCTCTCATGGGCACGGCTTCGGCCCATCTTGAAAAATAATCAGTTATTGCAAGACTAAACCGATGTCCTCTGGATGACGGGGGAGTTATAGGCCCCACAATATCCATTCCCCACGCCTCAAATGGCCAACTAGCAATAGTATTGTGCAAGTATTCTGGGGGTTGATGAATAAAATTGGCATGTACTTGACATGCATGACACCATTTAGCGTATGCCATTGCTTCCGTAATCATATTCGGCCAGTAGTATCCCAGTCTTCTTATGCGGTCTTCAAGTTTTGGACCAGGCTGATGAGCTCCACATACTCCATCGTGTGTTTCTCTCAGCACTTCATCTGCTTCTGCTTTTGATAAGCAGCGTAGTAGAAGACCATCACTCGACTTTCTATATAAAGTCTGAAGTTTATGATCGAAATAGAATCTTGAGGCCTTCCTCTTTATCGAGGCGGACTCCTTTGGATTCTCTGGTAATATCCCATATAAGGCGTAATCTACAATTGAAAATTACCAATCATGGGGTTCCAGAATTAAACCTGTCTGGCATACCTCCTTGGTTTGGAATACCATGTCTGGGTGGAGGAGTTCTCTGCTACCAATAGTGATGCTTTTAGCTTCACCTGGCGGGATCGCCAATGTTGCGGCTAAAGCAGCAAGAGCATCTGCATAGACGTTCTCATTCCAGGATATATGATATATGTAAAATTGTTCAAAATATCCTGCTAGCTCGATGGCTAGCTGATGATAGGGGATGAGGGCTTCATGTTTGACTTCATACTCACCTGTCATCTGATTGACGAGGAGCTTAGAGTCTCCATATGCCTCTAAATAATTCACCCCCAGTTGCAGAGCTATTTTCAGGCCGATAATGAGCGCGTTGTATTCCGCCACATTATTCGTGCACGGTTCTGTTAATGAGTAACCGTTAGGCAATATATGTTTATGTGGGGATATTAGTACAACCCCCAACATTTGCCATGGTTGTTCTTTGCTAACTGTGTTGACCTCTGACGTTTGTTTGGATTTGGACCGAATTGGATGGTCTGCAAGGAAATCGGCGATCGCCTGTCCCTTCAAGGCCTTTTGAGGGACGAAGTGTATATCATATGACGATAGCAATAATGCCCATTTTGCCAATCGGCCGTTTAAGGATCCTGGTTATGTCATCAGGAGTTTAAAGGGATTGACCCGTGAGATGACATGAATTGTTTGCCCTGAAAGATAGTGTCGTATTTTCTGAACAGCGAACACTAGGGCTAAACATTCTTTTTCAATCGGGGTATACCGACACTCGGCTCCGATCATTGTCCTGCTTAAGTAATAAAGGGCGTGTTCATGGCCGTGCTCATTATATTGAGCAAGTAATGCTCCTAAAGCATCATCCATGGCCCTTACATATATAAGAAATGGCTGCCCAAGGATCGGTGCCACAAGAACAGGAGGTTTAGTGAGATATTCTTTGAGATCGTCAAACGCCTGTTGACACGCCTCATCCCATACGAAAGAAACCCCCTTTTTCATGAGTCTCGAGAACAGCTGGCATCGCCCTGATAGATTGGAGATGAAACGCCGGATATAGGCTAACTTTCCTTGTAATCCCCTTAATTCCTTAAGATTGCGGGGCGGTGGCATTTCACTAATTGTTTTCACCTTTTCGCGGTCAAGGAAGATTCCTTTTGAGTTTATTATGAACCCAAGGAATTTCCCGCTGGACACTCCCATAAAAGACTTAGTGGGATTCATCCTCAAGTGATGTTTTCGCATAAGATCGAAGACCGCTCTTAAATCATGAAGATGATTTTCTTTGTTCTTGCTCTTGACCGCTAAGTCATCCACATAGCACTCCACTGTTTTGCGCAAGTGTTCTTTGAATATGACACTCATCGCGCGTTGGTAGGTGGCACCTGCGTTTGTTGGCAGTGAAAATTTCTAAGATAAAAGGATTTTCCACAACAGAACGCGGAACTAATTCAGTAGCCCGCGTTTGGTTATATTAACCTTGCGTTTGAACAAAACGCGGAGATGTTTAATAGCTCCGCGTTGATTCCGCAGTCTGGCTAGTATTAGCCTCGTGTTTGAGTGAAACGCGGAGATGATCAATAGCTCCGCGTTAGCTCCGCGTTTTGATTATTTAGCGCCGCGTTTTGATTATATTAAAGCTCCGCGTGAGCAAATAACCAGAATCTTAAATTGATTGAGATTATGATTTGGGCTTATCCAAATACCCAAGTTAAGTTCGATCAGAACTCTAAATCAAGAGATTTGATTGGAATCCTTGATGGGAGGGAGTTCTACTTAGATAGAAACTCTTGCATTAACCTGGGACTATAAATACCTTCCTAGTAAAACCCTAGGAGTCTTCTTTTGGGATCCTTTGACAATTCAAGTACGCAAGAGAGCCTTGAAGTCAGAGGTATTCTTCTTCTTCCTTTTGGTTCTTAGAGAATTCAAGTTACGCACAGAGCCTTGAGTTCGGGAAAGACCGAAGAAGATCATCTATAGTCGGCCGTTATCTTCAAGAGAGAAGAGTTCGACGTTCGATCGTCCAAAGGAGCTGCTCGACAGATCCCATCGCCACTGATCCCACGTTTACTATGTAAAAGAGAGCGATTGAAGTATAAAATCCTCTCGTTTGTTCTTTTTATCTTGTTCACTTTCATTGTAATTCAAGTTTATTCAATGGAAGGAAGCAAAGGAACTTTTGCGGCGAACAAACTGGCGACCACAGTGGGAGCCATCTCTTTCACTGATGAAGAGATTGTGGCGCAATCGGACGTCGACATGATCGGATCCGAAGTGGACATGCTGGTTGTTGAAATCGACCAGCAGAAGTATGAGGAGTTCCTCTCCTCTGAATCAGGTAACTTGGATGAGACGCGACACTATCGTCGCATGTACTCCAATACCCGAGCAACGGGTAAAAAGGTATCCACCGAGATACGGGGATCCTTGGAGACTGCGGCTATAGGGTCGATGCTCGGACAGGAAACCCTAGCAGAGTATGAGCTTCCGACCTGGGAACTGGATTGACCAGAACCCAACTCCGAAATAGGAATCGGAGACTAAGGCGGAAAGCCCTCAAAGTCCACCTTGGACTCGGAGCTAACCTTTGAAGACGCGAGGCTATGGTCCCTCGCAAATTGGCTCGCGTTAATCACGAGACCAGTTACTATCGCGTAAAACGCGAAGATACAACTTGCCTTAAAAGCAAGGAAAAGCCAGCGTGTGATTTTCCACGCAAGACTGATGCTAAGCCAAGCGAGAAACGCGAGGCTAGTAATACTGGCGAGTTACGCAAGACTTATAACACTCGCGAGAAACGCGAGTATAAAAATTCAACAAAGCCAGCGTGTGATTTTCCACGCGAGGCTGATACTAAGCCAAGCAAGAAACGCGAGGCTGCTAGTACTTGCAATAAACGCAAGATTCCTGACACTCGCGAGAAACGCGAGTATAAAAATTCTTTAAAGCCAGCGTGTGACTTTCCACGCGAGGCTAATACTGAGCCAAGCAATAAAAGCAAGGCCAGTAATACTTGCGAGAACACGAGATTCTCCACGAGGAATGCGAGGATGATTGGCAGATAGTTGTCAGTCGTAAAAACCGCGCTAAGCGCGAAGCTGTGATTTGCGTTACTCGCAAAGATAAGCCAGCGTGCAAGAATTTTCCTTCATGCGGGGCTATTATTCCAGAAGCTAAACTTCTGAAGACAAGCCAGGCCAGCGAAGAACGCGAGGCCAACATGGCTAGATGCGGAGCTATTCCTCAGCCCCGCGCTACAATACGCGAAGCTACTACCAAGCTCCGCGTGGATCAACCCAGCTGCAGGATCAGGGCAAATCCTCATGCCAGCGGACCAGAACTGGACTCCAGTAATCCTAAGAAGTTTCAGTGGGTTCCTAGACCCTCTCTAAAGTTGAATAGGTCCCATAATTCCATAACTGAAGACGTTGATCTCAGGAAATATCTGTCCAAGAAAAGGAGCATAGAACAACTTCAAGCTGAACCTATTTGTCACTGCCAGCAGCTTATGACAGCAGTGTCTACCGTAATGAACAATTGTGGCTGCAGCAAGAGCAGGATATCCGGGTTCGACCGATTAAACGAGTCAAACCAGAACCCTGCTAAGAAGACAAGAACCACTTCCCTGAAGCAATGGAGAGCTGTAACTTCCAACATGGTAGGAAAAGGGAAAAAGATTGTAGAAACGGATGATGATTCGGAATCGAGCGATGAAGAACCTCCTCATGTCACTCGACTTAAATCAGGAGCCGTTCCGCCTCGAAATTATAAGAGGCTTGCGAAGGGTTCTTACGACAAGGACAGCGATAATTCCGCTATAGCCTCACCTCCATCCTCTACGTCATCTCGGCTACAGAAGTCAGCATCGCATATGGCTGATAAGTCTGACGATATCAATTAGAGATTTGAAGCTCAAGAAAAGATGATTCGAGAGCAGCAAAAGACGATTGAAGATCTTAAGATGATGCTCTCAAAGTTTGTTGAGAGTAATGCTAGAAAGGACAAAGAAACTCTGAATAAAGAAGAACAGGAAGAGAAAGCCCACTCAATGCATGAGGATGACGATAGATTTTCTTTCCATGACTCGCATGGGGAAAAGATAGAAAAGCTACAGAATCAACTCGAAGCTTTAATGCATAAGAAGGAGTTGAAAGAATCAGGGGTCTCAAGACCATACCCTCCAGAATGGGATATGATACCTTACCCACAGAAGTATAAGCCGCTCAAGTTAGGCCATATGATGGAAAGGGATCGCCCAGTCAACACATGTATTACTTCCTGTCCCAAGCAGGACATCTGATGGGCAATGACCCGATTATGACCAAAGTATTCGCAAGTACTTTGCGAAGGCCTGCTTTTACTTGGTTCATGCAGCTGCCCCCAGGTACTATTAATACCTGGTTCGATGTTAAGAAATTATTTCTCTCGCGTTTCTTTGAGGATGATACTGAGATTACGGTTCATTCCCTCCTTGCAACTAAACAAGGGGAACAAGAGACGGTAAAAGATTTCATAGAAAGGTTCCGGGAGAAGTCCGTGCATTGCAAACACGGAATGATCCAGGAAACTCTAGTTGAGACATGTCGACACAATTTTAAGACTAACGTGCTCCTTAAAATGGGGGCCGTAGAGTCTAAGACATGGAGAGATTTGCTCAAACAGGGAGACCAAGCCGAGGACTTGATTCGTCGAGTAGAAGAGTCTCGTGGATCAAGGAGTGCTGGAGGTAATAAGCCATATACCCAGAATAATAGTAATAAAAATAAAGGGAAAGCGGTGATGGCATCAGAAGCTGCTCCTCAAAAGTCAAATCCTCTACCAAACCCAAAGCTTCAAAATCAGCAAAGCACGAGGCAAAATAGGCCTCAGCAGGAGAGAAATTATACTTTCAAGGCGGAACAGACGCCTTTCCTCTTTCACCTGCTCCAAAAGAAGGGAATGCTGAAACTTCCGGAGAACAGGAAGCCAGAAGACGCTGGCAAGACCAATGATCCTAATTACTGTCTTTATCACTGGATGTTGGGCACCCAACTAGGGATTGTTACCCTCTTAAAAACATAATCCAAGCACTAATAGAAGCTGGAGTTCTGACGCTTAAGGAAGAGCGGAAAAAGGTCACCGCCAACATGGCAACGATAGTGGTTGGAACCCATGAGTTCCCCACAGGAGTGACCCCAATCCCAAAAGGTAGGATGGTTACAAAGAACCTCGATCCCCATAAGAAAGCTCAAGAAGGACTCGTCCCTGTAACAACGCAGAAGGGGGAAGTTATGTGGGTTCACCCTGACTTATCAGAAGACGAGCAGTGGACTACCACAGGTCATGGGAAAAAGCGGACGGTTAATGCCATTTCTGCAGAATAAGGAAAGAATATATAGCTTCGGGAGCCTTCACAGATTCTGAAGAAGAGCCCGAAACTATGGCCACTCATCAAGATGGGGCAGGCCCTTCTGGCACTCGATCTAGGAAGACATATCTCAAAGACTACACCAGAGTAGATCCAAAAAATATATATGCGGAACTTTCAAAACCGGCAAAACAGAAAGGACTTCGCTTTCAAAAGAATCCTATTAGAGATGAAGAAGCCAAGGAGACTTCCTTCAAATTTGACATAGTAGCTCAGTTGGCTAACATTCCAGCACGAGTCACGCTGTACGAGTTGCTTCGATTGTCAAAGTCAACTCGTGAGGCGTTGAGAGAGGTCTTGGCAGACTCTGAGTCATTCCTAGCTCAGATTGTCGAGCCGGCCATTGAAGAACGGGACTCTTGCCCCCACTATCATCAAGTGAGGAGGCAGATTCCACAAATTATCTTCTCTCCGGAGGACATGCAGGTGAGGAATATAAAACAAAAAAGGCCTTTATATTTCACCGGATATGTTGGGTCTACAAAGGTGGACCGAATTCAAATTGATCGGGTTCTGCAGTGCCCAGAAGATTGATGCAGCTGTTGGGGATTTCCCTTCATCGCTTGACGCCTACAAACACCACTATTTATGGATTTAACGCTAATAACAGCCATCCTCTTGGTAAGATCCGATTACGGTGTCAAATTGGAGACTTGAGAACGGAGGTTACATGCTAAGTTATTGATGCTGATACCTCATACAATATTTTATTGGGACATCATTGGATCCACGCTCACATGATAGTCCCGTCGACTCTTCACCAATGCATGAAATATTGCGATGAGGAAGGAGAAGTCCGGACACTTGTTGCAGATAAGCAACCATTCAAAGGGCTGGAGAATTACTTCACAGATGCTGCACTCTATAAGCCAGCCCATGAAGCCTCCAATGACAATCTTAGCAAGTCTCCAAAACCCGACGACAGTGGCAATGAAGTCGACACTGAGTACGAGCTTCCTGAGGGATGGGGGTGATTATGAAATCAACCCCCACTTAGATTTTAGTCTGAGTATTGATAAAGATGTAACCGATGTAATAGAGAGTGAATGGGTTATTAATGAAAGTATAAGATTAGTCTATGAGCATGCTGTAGCTACTGAATCCGAACCCTCTTGTACTTCTACTGAAGTGGATGGCCTATCTGAACTTGAAGTTCTGGTGGCATACCATTTGCCATTTAGGTCATCCCTCCTCTCTCAGTCTAAATAGTTAAACGAAAAGGTCACTACTTCGAAGTACCTTCTCGACAAAAGTCCCAAAAGCCGATCATGTTTGGCAGGGTAATTACGTCACCTCGACAAAGGCAAAACAGTGAAAGTGATGAACAAACATCACCTCAATTTCACTTGTATGGACAAAGGTCCCGGCAAATGATGGAGAAAATGGGTTATAATCTTACCCAGAAGCTGGGATTAAACTTTGGAAAAGGGCGACGGAATCTTATACCTTCTTTTAGACCAAGAGGAAAGAGCCCAGATTACTATCAAATAACCTGCAGGGGGTTGGGTTATGTATCTACTCCACCCTCATCACCATTAAAAGATGAAGAGAGTTCTTCGGCCAAAGAAGAAACATCTTCGCCCGACCATGAGTCGGACATCAGTACCGGTGCTTGGTTTCAATCTTTGACAGCCAATATGGTTTCAGCCGCACCAGAAATGACGAGGAACCAATTGACATTCAAGATGATGCTTGGGCTAGGCATATGGATACTCTTTGGGATGTCCGCTTTGAACAGCGTGACCCGCCTACAGAAGACAAATTAATACAAGTTAACATGGGAACGGAAGAAAATCCGAAACCCATCTTCATAAGCGACACACTAACTCCTCTAGAAAAAGAGGAACTTATATCTCTTATCAAAGAGTATATAGATGTGTTCACATGGAGTTATGAAGATATGCCTGGGCTTGACCCTCAAATTGCCACACACTGGTTAAACATTAAAGAAGACACTAAGCCTGTCAAACAACAGCAAAGGCGTTTTTGACCGGAATTGATGGAGGCAATAGTTGCTGAAGTCAACAAGCTTATACAATCCGGATTCATCCGTGAAGAACAACACCCAGATTGGGTGGCTAACATAGTGCCAGTTCGCAAAAAAGAATGGCAAAATCCGGATATGCATCGATTTTCGAGATCTGAATGCTGCATGTCCCAAGGATGAATTTCCTCTTTCCATCACCGATGTGATGATTAATAATACTTGTGGTTATGAGAGGATGTCCTTTATGGACGGCTTCTCAGGTTATAACCAAATCAAGATGCACCCGGATGATAAAAAGCATACGCTTTTAGAATGCCGCTGGGAGTATACTGTTATACGGTGATGCCGTTCGGATTGAAGAACGCAGGTGCCATCTACCAACGCGCAATGAGTGTCATATTCAAAGAACACCTGCGCAGAACAGTGGAGTGCTATGTGGATGACTTAGCAGTCAAAAGCAAAAACAAAGAAGATCATCTTCATGATTTAAGAGTGGTCTTCGATCTTATGCGGAAACATCATCTGAAGATGAATCCTACCAAGTCATTCATGGGGGTATCTAGCGGGAAATTTCTTGGGTTCATAATCACCTCAAAAGTAATTTTTCTCGACCCTGAAAAGGTAAAAGCGATTGGCGAAATGCCGCCTCCCCGCAATCTTAAGGAATTAAGGGGGTTACAGGGAAAGCTCGCCTATATTCGACGCTTCATTTCCAACCTATCTGGACGATGCCAGCCATTCTCAAAACTTATGAAAAAGGGAGTGTCTTTCATATGGGATGAGGCGTGTCAACAGGCATTTGATGACCTCAAAGAATACCTTACTAAGCCTCCTGTACTTATGGCACCAGCCCCTGGACAGCCCTTCCTTGTATATGTAAGGGCCATGGATAATGCTTTAGGAGCATTACTTGCTCAATATAATGAGCACGGCCATGAACATGCCCTCTACTATTTAAGCAGAATAATGATTGGGGCCGAACAGCGGTATACCCCGACTGAAAAGGAATGTTTAGCCCTAGTGTTTGCTGTTCAGAAAATGCGACACTACCTTTCGGGGCAAACGATTCATGTCATATCACAGGTTAACCCCTTGAAGATCCTCATGACGAAACCAGGATCCTTAAACGGCCGATTAGCTAAATGGGCCTTGCTACTGTCACCTTATGACATACACTTCGTCCCTCAAAAAGCCATGAAGGGATAGGCAATCGCTGATTTCCTTGCGGACCATCCAATCTGGTCCAAACAGACGGTAGAAGTCAACGCAGTTACCAGAGAACAACCTTGGCAGATGTTCTTTAACGGTGCCGCGAGACGATCTGCTGCTGGAGTGGGGGTTGTGCTTATATCCCCACATAAACATATATTGCCTAACGGTTACTCATTAACAGAACCGTGCACGAATAATGTAGCGGAATATAACGCGCTCATTATCGGCTTAAAAATAGCTCTGCAACTGGGGGTGAACCATCTAGAAGCATATGGAGACTCTAAACTCATCGTCAATCAGATGACAAGTGAGTATGAAGTCAGACATAAAGCCCTCATCCCCTATCATCAGCTAGCTATTGAGCTAGCAGGATATTTTGAACAATTTTACATATATCACATATCTCGAAATGAGAACGTTTATGCAGATGCTCTTGCCTCATTAGCTGCAACACTGGCAATCTCGCCAGGAGAAGTGAAAAGCATCACCATTGGTAGCAGAGAACTCCTCCACCCAGATGCGGTGTCTCAAAACGAAGAGGTATGCCGGACAGCTTTAATGCTGGAACCTCGTGATTGGCGATTTCCGTTTGTGGATTATGCCTTACACGGAATATTACCAGAAGATCCAAAGGAAGCCACCTCGATAAAGAGGATGGCCCAGAGATTTTATTATGACCATAAACTTCAGACTTTGTATAGAAAGTCAAGAGATGGTCTACTACTACGCTGCATATCAAAAGCAGAAGCAGAAGAAGTGCTGAGAGAAACACATGATGGAGTATGTGGAGCTCATCAGCCCGGTCCAAAACTCGGAGACCGTATAAAAAGGCTAGGATACTACTGGCCGAATATGATCACGGAAGCAATGTCATACGCTAAACGATGCCATGCATGCCAAGTTCATGCCAATTTTATTCACCAACCCCCAGAATACTTACACAATACTGTCGCTAGTTGGCCGTTTGAGGCCTGGGGAATGGACATTGTGGGGCCAATAACTCTTCCGTCATCCAGAGGACATCGATTTATTCTTGCAATAACCGATTATTTTTCAAAGTGGCCGAAGCCGTGCCCATGAAAGAGGTGAAAACGACAGATGTGATCAAGTTTATCAAGCATCACGTCATTTACCGATTTGGCGTCCCTCGACCGATCATTCATGATAATGGTCGGCAATTCATTAGTCAGGGATTCTCCAGATTCTGCAATAAGTTCAGGATCAAAGATATTGCTTCAACACCATTTAACCCTGCAGCTAATGGGTTAGCTGAAGATTTCAACGAGACGATCATCAAACTCCTTCGGAAGTTTGTCTCGTCCAATAAAAGAGATTGGGATGAAAAGTTGAGAGAATGTTTGTGGGCTTATCGCACCACCGTTCTCACCCCAACCAAAGCTACCCCATTTTCTTTGGTTTACAGAAGTGAGACTGTCTTGCCTCTTGAAATCCAGATACCATCATTAAGAGTGGCTTTAGCCACAAGGATGACGACAGAAGAGCGCCATCAGCAAAGATTGCAAGAACTAGAGGTGTTAGATGAAATACGTCTCAGGGCTCAACAACAAATTGAGTTGTATCAAGCCCGAATATCTCAAACGTTCAATAAAAACATTAAACCAAGGACCATTAAGCAAGGAGACTTGGTTCTGGCTGTTAAAAGGCCAATGGTGCTAACCCACAAGACTAAGGGTAAATTTGAACCCAAGTGGGAAGGGCTGTTTGTTGTGGAAACCGTATACTCCAGTGGAGCCTACTACTTAATGAATCAGAATGGCGACAGGATGATGATGCCGATCAATGGCAAGTTTCTGAAGAAATACTATGCTTAGGCATGCGCATTGAGCGCCTCTGACCCAAAACCTGGTGTGCCCGGTTCTCAAGTTTGAACCGCCTCCAGTCTTTTGCTTAGGCATGCGCATTGAGCATCTCTGATCTAAAACCTGGTGTGCCCGGTTCTCAAGTTTGAACCGCCTCCATTCTTTTGCTTAGGCATGCGCATTGAGCGCCTCTGACCTAAAACCTGGTGTGCCTGGTTCTCAAGTTTGAACCGCCTCCAGTCTCTCTTTCTTAGGCATGCGCATTGAGCGCCTCTGACCTAAAACCTGGTGTGCCCGGTTCTCAAGTTTGAACCCAGTCTTTTGCTTAGGCAAGCGCATTGAGCGCCTCTGACCTAAAACCTGGTGTGCCCAGTTCTCAAGTTTGAACCGCCTCCAGTCTCTTTTTCTTAGGGATGCGCATTGAGCGCCTCTGACCTAAAACCTGGTGTGCCCAGTTCTCAAATTTGAACCGCCTCCAGTCTTCTTCTTAGGCATGCGCATTGAGCGCCTCTGACCTAAAATCTGGTGTGCCCGGTTTTCAAGTTTGAACCGCGTCCAGTCTTCTTCTTAGGCATGCGCATTGAGCTCCTCTGACCTAAAACCTGGTGTGCCCAGTTCTCAAGCTTGAAGTGCCTCCAGTTTCTTTTCCTTAGGCATGCGCATTGAGCGCCTCTGACCTAAAACCTGGTGTGCCCGGTTCTCAAGTTTGAACCGCCTCCAGTCATCTTCTTTAGGCATGCGCACCTGAGCGCCTCTGACCTAAAACCTGGTGTGCTCAGTTCTCAAGTTTGAACTGCCTCCAGTTTCTTTTTCTTAGGCATGCGCATTGAGCGCCTCTGACCTAAAACCTGGTGTGCCCGGTTCTCAAGTTTGAACCGCCTCCAGTCTTTTGCTTAGTTATGCACATTGAGCGCCTCTGATCTAAAACCTGGTGTGCCCGGTTCTCAAGTTTGAACCGCCTCCATTCTTTTGCTTAGGCATGCGCATTGAGCGCCTCTGACCTAAAACCTGGTGTGCCCGGTTCTCAAGTTTGAACCGCCTCCAGTCTCTCTTTATTAGGCATGCGCATTGAGCGCCTCTGACCTAAAACCTGGTGTGCCCGGTTCTCAAGTTTGAACCTAGTCTTTTGCTTAGGCATGCGCATTGAGCGCCTCTGACCTAAAACCTGGTGTGCCCAGTTCTCAAGTTTGAACCGCCTCCGGTCTCTTTTTCTTAGGCATGCGCATTGAGCGCCTCTGACCTAAAACCTGGTGTGCCCAGTTCTCAAATTTGAACCGCCTCCAGTCTTCTTCTTAGGCATGCGCATTGAGCGCCTCTGACCTAAAATCTGGTGTGCCCGGTTTTCAAGTTTGAACCGCCTCCAGTCTTCTTCTTAGGCATGCGCTTTGAGCTCCTCTGACCTAAAACCTGGTGTGCCCAGTTCTCAAGCTTGAAGTGCCTCCAGTTTCTTTTCCTTAGGCATGCGCATTGAGCGCCTCTGACCTAAAACCTGGTGTGCCCGGTTCTCAAGTTTGAACCGCCTCCAGTCTTCTTCTTTAGGCATGCGCAATTGAGCGCCTTTGACCTAAAACCTGGTGTGCTCAGTTCTCAAGTTTGAACTGCCTCCAATTTCTTTTTCTTAGGCATGCGCATTGAGCGCCTCTGACTTAAAACCTAGTGTGCCCGGTTCTCAAGTTTGAACAGCCTCCAGTCTCTTTTCCTTAGGAATGCGCAAATGGGCGCCTCTGACCTAAAATTTGATGAATCCTGACCAGATCATCGTGGTGTGCCCAGTTCGAGTTTCGTTATTAACTCATGGACCGCCTCCACTTGCCCAACACTGTTATAGCAGCGGGAAGAGGAGATGGAATTCCTCGCCAACCCTATCATACTGGGGGTAAAAGTATGAAACTACTTGCCAAATGCTGTTATAGCAACGGGAAGAAAAGATTGAATTCCTCGCCAACCCTATCATACTGGGGGTAAAAGTATGAAACCACTTGCCCAACGCTGTTATAGCAGTGGGAAGAGGAGATGGAATTCCTCGCCAACCCTATCATACTGGGGGTAAAAGTATGAAACCACTTGCCCAACGCTGTTATAGCAGCAGGAAGAGGAGATGGAATTCCTCGCCAACCCTATCATACTGAGGGTAAAAGTATGAAACCACTTGCCCAACGCTGTTATAGCAGCGGGAAGAGGAGATTGAATTCCTCGCCAACCCTATCATACTGGGGGTAAGAGTATGAGATTAACTACCCAATGCTGATTAAAGCCAAAGGGGAGAGGAAATAAATTCCTCGATAACTCACCATGCTGAGGGGAATAGCATGTCTAGCCCAACGCAAACGGCGATTGGTAAAGGCCAATCAAATCCGTTGATAGCTGGGGATTTGCTAAAAATCCCATAAAACCTGTCATGTTAAATTCTTACATCTGACAGTATGACTTGGAATACTATGCCTAAAAACAGATAAAACTACTTTTGATGACAAGTTATTTGTTGTGCAAGCAAATTTCCTAGCCAACCAATAAAAGAATCAAAAAGTAGTTATCTTTATTCATCATTCAGAAGGAATGGAGTTACAAAATAAGTCTAAAGTTCTTTCTTTTATTACAATTTCTCATTACAAAAGGAATGAAGAATAAAAGAAAACTATGAATCTCCTAAGAACTTCAACTTATTCGTCGCCTCGTCGACCACTCGACGACGAGTTGCTTCCACGGATTGTTGAGCCTGCCGAAGCAAGTCATCATCATTCATTGCAAGTTGCTGGGTTAGATGCTGACGAGACTCTTCCATGGCGCGGCTTCTCGTGGTCTTCTCCTGTTCAACCTGCTCCCGTTGAAGAATCAGCACTTCCCACTTCTTGACGGCCTCCCCTAATTGAAGCTCGTTGGTTGCTAAGACTGCCCGAGCTTTAGCAATGGTTTCCTAGGCTCTAAGCATGGCGGCCTGACTCTTCTCAATCTCGGAGTCCACCGCCTCCAAACTTTTAGTGATGGACTCTCGACTAGCCTGGAACTCTGCCAATGCCCGAGACCATCCTTCTTCTTGACGCGTTAACTCCTCTCGACGAGCCGTCAGCTCCATCCGAAGCCGCGCTAACTCTATCGCGGTTATCGCTTCCAGTTCCGCTTGACGAATTGTGTCCAGCGTACGCACTTGCTCTTCTAAGTCAGCAAGACGGGCCCGATAAGGAGCTGCTCGGTCTTGTCCCCCGATCCTTTCTATATTGTCTAAAAAACTGAGTAACATTGGACGTCCGAGACTAAGGAAATCTCTTCCAGCAAGGGTCATCTCGACGCATCTTCTTAGCAACAGCATAAAATCATTAACACTGTAGTTGAAGATTTCTTCAGGAAGATCCATGGTGTCTGCATTCAAAACAGGCAATGCTAAAGAAGAAGTCGTGGGAAGATGAGCGGTATCCATTGGAACTGAAGAGGAAGAAGCCCGTCCCTGTACCAGGTTCATAACATGCGGGGCCAGTAGAGCCAATGCAGATCTGGTGGAATTAGGAACCTGAGAAGGAGGGCTGCTAGTACAAGTCGCCCGGGCAGCGCCACTGACAGGAGAAGATGAGGGGGTGTCTACACCAGAAGCTCCTCCGATTACAGAAGAATCTTCGAATGAGAACTTCAAATTCTCCTCATCCCCTGCTGGAAGATTTGGAGCTGGAGGAGTTGCAGGTGTCTCAACAACTATTATGGTAGAAGGCATTAGAATCGCTGGCTGAGGAGCAGAAGGCATACCAACTACTATTGGGAAAGTCACGTCAGAGCAAGTGTTTGGTGTTGGAGATGGCAAACTTGGAGAAGGAGTGGCTTCTTTTGCCGCGGCTGCAACAATCAACTCTGTCCTGTCATCGCTCCCAAGATCATCAATTGAGGGAACCGAAGAAGGAACAGAAGGTAGAGTTCTCGCAAAGTAGTCTGCGTTTAGTTCATTTGCAGAGCTACTTAGCACGCCCACTGAGCCGGTGG
The DNA here is from genome assembly GCA_036321105.1 of Dracaena cambodiana. Classification (NCBI taxonomy): domain Eukaryota; kingdom Viridiplantae; phylum Streptophyta; class Magnoliopsida; order Asparagales; family Asparagaceae; genus Dracaena; species Dracaena cambodiana. The sequence goes on from JAYEPQ010000004.1 coordinate 41,617,959, forward strand.
TGCCCTAGTAATCCACTCGCTCCTCAGACTCCCCTTTGGTGGTCGAGTGCATCGGCGAGAGGGCATGGGTACCTGTACCTCAGAAAAGCAAAACCAAAAGAGTTGCATACCAGTACAGAAAAGTAAATAGAAGACGGAGTATAAAAGCTGAAAAAGTTATACCAGGGGATACAAGTCCAGTTGTCGGACTTGAAGGCAGAGCCGCTGTCGTCTCCAAAAGTATACCCGTCTCATTAACTAATGGTAACGCTGCGGGTTGTTCAATACTCTCTACCACTGGAGGAGCTGGAACTTCTCCTGCACTTGGAACCTCAGCAGGCCCAATCTCCCCTGCCGGCGCTAGAGGTAGAGTTGAAGCTAGCAGATCCGAAGCAAGCTTAATAGCCACTTCTTGACGGGCTATTAGGGTTCCCGGAGCCAATTTCGGCTTCTTTTTGACAGGTCCTTTCTTTAAGGTACCGCGGCATTTTGGGGTCGGGTTCAGGGACGAATGATGATGGGTTGGGGAGCACCTCCAGCATCAGGATTGTCATCATCATCGTTATCATCATCATCATCGCCAGACTCGCTGACATATGATGGTTTGGCCGCGGTGCCAAGGAATTCATCCATTCCTTTTACTCTAACTCTGGAAGCACCCTGACAGCTGATGTAGAAAGCCTCAATCTCTTCGCAACAGCTTCGGTTGATCGAGAAGCGAGGCACGTCGGCATTAACAACACTATACCAGGTGCAGAATCTAAGGGTCATAGACAAGGCTGGAAACTTCTGGGGAAGGGAGAATTCTGCTCTGGTCCCACCAGCTACAAAGTGAAACCAGCCGCGGGCACCATCATACAGATTCCCCTCGTAAGCTAAAGTCTTGGTTGGATTGCCCACATAAAGTTGGGAATATCCAAATTGGTGCGCAAAGCGACTCGGGATGTACAGTTCGATAAGATACTTACTGTCTTGACGGTACACCAGATGCCTGGGCCGAATATTAAGAAGCCACCAGAAAGCTCCTGAGGATAAAGCCGTAAAATTATCTGCGCCTACAATATCCCTCAACTTCAATCCGTATCCTCCACCAGAAAAGTCAGGGAAGCATCTGAAAATCTCATAGTTCTGGTGTTGCCGGAGAGTCTTACTGATTTGGGACATATAGTATTGCTTCCATGAGGAACGCTCGTATAGCTCCACAAGATAACACTTGTCACCTGAGCGGCGTAAAGCAGCACTCATCAAAGAAGGGCAGTGCATTACGAGCCATGCCATCAGATAAGTGTAAGGAAGCTCCACCCTAGGGTTCGGAGTCTTCACTTGAGCGATTTCCTTCAACTTGCCTTTCCCTTTTCCCTTGCCCTTGTCGGCAGGGATGAAGTCATTACAGAGCGTTCGCAATCCATACTGAAGATTGCACACCATAGCAGGGAGAAGTCCAAAAGGTCGGCCGTATGCAAGGAGGACCGCTGGATATACCACGGTCATCGCAATTGCCTCTTTTGGCAGTGACGACACGACGCATCTCTTCAGCCACAGCATCAAGAAACCGGCAATAAGGCCTCTATTAGAAACTGGGGACTGAGCCTGATAATGGAAACTCTTGAAGGAGATACCAGGACCGAATCCACCTTCGTTGGATTCAGTAGTATAGAGCGTTAGCCGGGTCTTGGCAATGTGGCGCTCAATCTCTGTGATGTAGACAGGAGTGTGGCTATGAACGGTCGTTGAGCTATCCTTGGAATTCAAATTGGCGAAGAGGTAATCAGCCCATTTCTTGTGGCCGATACCTTGATTGCGCACACCTGCTAAGTCAGCACAGATGCGGTAGTGGCACACCATCTCCTAATATGTGGCATAGATGTGCTCATCCTTCACCAGTAGCATGTTCAACTCCTCGGTGGTGGGGATATACTCCTCATAGGGGACTTCGCCCATTGAAAGCCCAGAAACTTCAAACATCTCGTGGAGAGCAAACCCTAGCTCACCCACTGGTGTAAAAAGAGTGCACGTCTCGGGATTATAAATCTCAAGAAAGCAGAAGAAATGGTATGCGCTCTAAGAAAACCCGAATTGGACGTTTCTAATGGCCTTTTACAGACCAATCTCCTTCAAAATAGGTTCGTGGGAGTCCAACATGTACTGAACAAGGCGTGCCCACCACATGTTGCTGGAAGAGTAAACCCAGCCAGGCATTCTAAAGTCACTAGCTAGGTATTGACCATCTTTTGCCAGGAACTCACTTAAGAAAGTTCTTGCGCAGGTGGGAACTTCTCCTACTGGGAGCTCCTTGCCAAAACGGCCTGGAAGCAAACCAGTAATGCATCTGGGGGGACCATCTTGATAAATCCCTTGTGCACCAAATTTGCCCGTTGGGACACCGTCTTGCTCTTGAGTTAGTCCCCACTTTAACTCCCGAGGCATCGCCAGTCTCTGAAGATAGACCAGGGGGTAGCTGCGATCTATTTCGGGCAGAAACATTAAAGCCATGCCAGAGTTATAGAGCCACATACAATCCTGTTCAGAGAGGATCTCATCAGATCACTCCATCTGATCCCCGAAGAGGAATGCGGGTTTTCCTAATGCTTCTCTGTTTACATCTTTGAAAGCTGCATCAGTGATAATCTCACGTGCAGTAGTGTGATGATACTTGATCAACTTTTCCTTGTGCCCTCTTGAGTCGGGTTTGTATGAGGCAAGGATGGTGGTGAAGCAAAATTGAGCTGATGGATCAGAACCACCAGCAAAGCCAAAATAGTGCTTGTGGGGAAGAGCTTCTTCTGAGTACCCTACTGCAAAAAGAACAACCAGAATTAGAAAAGTTTCTACAAAGATAGAAAATTTTCTAAGTATGGATGCGCGAAGCTAAAAGGTTAGAACGCGCGAAGCTAAAAGTAACTCCGCGCGAAGCTAAAGGTTAGACCGCGTTAAGCTAAAAGTAACTCCGCGCGAAGTTAAAGGTTAGACCATGAGAAGCTAAAAGTAACTCCGCGCAAAGCTAAAAATTAGATCGCGCAGATATCAAATAAGCCTCGCGTTTCAACTCGACTGCTACTCAAATAAGCCTCGCGTTTCAATGCGACTGCTACTCAAATAAGCCTCGCGTTTCAACGCGACTGCTATTCAAATAAGCCTCGCGTTTCAACGCGACTGCTACTCAAATAAGCCTCGCATTTAAGCCTCGCGTTTCAACGTGACTGCTACTCAAATAAGCCTCGCGTTTCAACGCGACTGCTATTCAGATAAGCCTCGCGTTTCAATGCGACTGCTACTCAAAATAGCCTCGCGTTTCAACGAGACTGCTACTCAGATAAGCCTCGCGTTTCAACGCGACTGCTACTCAGATAAGCCTCGCGTTTCAACGCGACAGCTACTCAAAATAGCCTCGCGTCTCGACGCGACCGCTAAATCAAATAGCCCCGAGCTTCAAAACGCGAGGATGACGCAATAACTTCGTGTAAGAAGAAAGTCAGAGACTTTTCTTCTTCTCCAAACCTTACAGCAGGAGTTTGGCGATCTCGCCGGTAAAAAAGTTGATCGATCGATTAAAAATCAAGCCAAATCACTCTAGAAATGTTTTAAAGAGTCTCGATAAAGAGATTCTTACCCCCAATAGGCGAAATGTGGGTTGGCGCGTCGCTGCCATGGCCGCCGCCACCACTGCTTACGCCAGTCGCTGATGATGGAGCTGCGCGAGAAGTAGCACGAGTTTTGGGTGCCATTGTTGAGGAAGATCGACGGAAAAACGGGAGAAAACTCGGTCGGAAGAAGCTCGGGTCGCCTGAACTCTGATCGCCTAAATATCTAAGTTTTTGGAAAATTCTCAAATGAAGTGAGAAGAATAAGGAATAGATATTTCATTTAAATGAAAGAAACCGCCTCTTGGAGTTCGGCGCGAAATTCGGAGAAAATGACTGGTCAGTTACTCTCCAAAACGCGAAGTTAATTAGCCTCACGTGATGATGGAAAACGTGAAGTTATTAACTCCGTGCAACTATGTAAGATGCGAGGATAACCCGGTGCCTTAGCTTCGTGTTCTTATGAAAAACTTGGATTTTTGGCGAGTGCAATTAAGCGCTTCCATCTAAGTTAAGATGATTCTTATCCGATCATTTGGGTATTAGTGATCTAAGTTACGCATATGAGCCTTAGATTATTTTACCAAAATTATAAACCATCTATTTGTTGAGCAAGCAAGATTCTTGAAGCCGACAGATAGAGAGGAAAATAATTTACTCTTTATTCATAAAAGAAGAGATTACAAAGAGGGAGTTATAGCTCTCCCAAAAGCTTCTACATATTCATCACTCATCAATAACCTAATGGCGAGATTCCTCCGCGGGGTGTTGAAGATCAATTTCAGAGTTCACATACAAGAGATCTCCTCTGCAAATGTCAACTATGATCTGTTTAAAGTTCTTAGTGGATTATCTGAAGATACTGCTACAAGAATCCTAATGAAGATGTGCAAGTTGGATTCGACATGCTACAAGCCCTTAGATGATCATCTGTATCAGAAATGGTCCTTAAGAAAACTTAATGGGCTACCGCAGAGTTCTTGTAACTCCTTCAAAAGGAGCCAGAGTTTGAAACCTACAACTATGTTGTAAAGCATATGCTTCTGGCTTCCTTAGACTTACTTTGGCTGACGAAGACTGGTAAAGCCTCATGCACTCCTCTTCAAGAAGGATCTGATACAAGTACTTCACTGCAAAAGAAGAATCAAGAGTTAGAGGAAACTCAAAAAAATCTTCTAAGTATGAAAACGCTGAGCTAAGGATTAACTCCGCGACCAGTTATCAACATAGCCTCGTGATTTAAACACGACTGCTAAATCAACATAGCCTCGCGATTTAAACGCGACTGCTAGTCAACATAGCCTCGCGATTTAAACGCGACTGCTAAATCAAAATAGCCTCGCGATTTAAACGCGACTGCTAAATCAACATAAGCCTCGCGATTTAAGCGCGACTGCTAGTCAACATAGCCTCGCGATTTAAATGCGACTGCTAATCAACATAGCCTCGCGATTTAAACGCGACTGCTAGTTAAAGTAGCCCCGTGTTTTAAACACGAGGATGACGCGATAACTTCGCGTAGAGAAAGATCAGAGTTCCTCTCTGACTTCTCCCTCTCCTTCAAAGCCTTACGGCCGGAGAACGGTGATCTCGCCGGTTAAAAAATGGCTGGTTGGTTAAAACCGAGCCCAAACACTCCAAAATTGATTTAAGGAGTCTAAAAGTTGAGAATTTCTACTTCCAATTGGTGTAGCATGGATTGGCTCACCATTATGGCCACTGCCTTGGCCGCTGCCGCCGTTGCTAATGCTGGCCGCCGATGGTGAGGAGGCGCGCAACGCCGTACTCTTCTTAGATGGCATCCTAGTGATGAAGATCTATGGAAAGGAGAAAGAAGTTCGGTCGAAGATCATTCTTTCAAACTAATTTGCCTGAGTCGCCTGAGCTCTGAAGCTCTTGGATTCTTCGGATGAAATGAAGAAGAAGATGAGTCAAGGACTCTATTTAAACAAAATTTTCCGACGCTTGGTATTCGGCGTAGAAATTTAGAGTAATTAATGAAACAATTACTCATTTCACTGAAAAAGAAGCTGATTAGCTCCGCGTAAGTGAGCAATAACGCGAGATAGACTTGGTATTCTAACTCCGCGTTTCAATTTAAATAATCCAAAGTATTTCAAAATCTGCTAAAGTTCTAAGCCATTTTGAAAACTTTGGAGGGGGTTCTGTTGGCAGTGAAAATTTCTAAGATAAAAGGATTTTCCACAACAGAACACAGAGCTAATTCAGTAGCCCCACGTTTGGTTATATTAATCTTGCGTTTGAACAAAACACGGAGATGTTTAATAGCTCCGCGTTGATTCCGCAGTCTGGCTAGTATTAGCCTTGCGTTTGAGTGAAACGCGGAGATGATCAATAGCTCCGCGTTAGCTCAGCGTTCTGGTTATTTAGCGCCGCGTTTTGATGCGATTAAAGCTCCGCGTGAGCAGATAACCAGAATCTCAAATTGATTGAGATTATGATTTGGGCTTATCCAAATACCCAAACTAAGTCCGATCAGAACTCTAAATCAAGAGATTTGATTGGAATCCTTGATGGGAGGGAGTTCTATTTAGATAGAAACTCTTGCATTAACCTTGGACTATAAATACCTTCCTGGTAAAACCCTAGGAGTCTTCTTTTTGGATCCTTTGACAATTCAAGTACGCGAGAGAGCCTTGAAGTCAGAGGTATTCTTCTTCTTCCTTTCAGTTCTTAGAGAATTCAAGTTACGCACAGAGCCTTGAGTTCGGGAAAGACCGGAGAAGATCGTCTACAGTCGGCCGTTATCTTCAAGAGAGAAGAGTTCGACGTTCGATCGTCCAAAGGAGCTGCTCGACAGATCCCATCGCCACTGATCCCACGTTTACTATTGTAAAAGAGAGCGATTGAAGTATAAAATCCTCTCGTTTGTTCTTTTTATCTTGTTCACTTTCATTGTAATTCAAGTTTATTCAATGGGAGGAAGCAAAGGAACTTTTGCGGCGAACAACGTTCTTCAATCCGAAAGGCATCACCGTATAACAGTATACCCCCAGCGGCATTCTGAAAGTTGTATGCTTTTCATCATCTGGGTGCATCTTGATCTGGTTATATCCTGAGAAGCCATCCATAAAGGATATCCTCTCGTAACCACAAGTATTATCAATCATCATATCGGTGATGGGGAGTGGAAATTCATCCTTAGGACATGCAGCGTTCAAATCTCAAAAGTCGATGCATATCCTGATTTTGCCGTTCTTCTTACGAACCGGTACTATGTTTGCCACCCAATCATGATGCTGTTCTTCGCGGATGAATCTGGATTTTATAAGTTTATTGACCTCAGCAACTATTGCCTCCATCAATTCCAGTCAAAAACACCTTTGCTGTTGTTTAACGGGCTTGGCGTCTTCTTTAATATTTAACCGGTGTGTGGCAATTTGAGGGTCAAGTCCGAGCATGTCCTCGTAGCTCCAAGCGAACATGTCTATATACTCTTTGATAAGAGATATAAGTTTCTCCTTTTCCAAGGGAGTTAGCGTGTGACTTATGAAGATGGGTTTTGGGTTTTCTTCCGTTCCCATGTTGACTTGTACTACTCTGTCTTCTATGGGCGGGTCACGCTGTTCAAAGCGGACATCCCAGAGAGTGTCCATATGCTTGGCCCAGGAATCATCTTGAACATCAATTGGTTCCTCGTTGCTTTCTGGTGCGGCTGAAACCATATTGGCCGTCAAGGATTGAAACCAAGTGCCAGTACTTTGATCTGAGTCGTGATCAAGTGGAGGTGGTTCATCATTTGCCGAAGAACTTTCTTCTTGTCTAGATGGTGATGAGGGAGGAGTAGATACATAGCCCAACCCCCTGCGAGTCTTTTGATAATAATCTGGGCTCTTTCCTCTCGGTTTAAGCGAGGATATGAGATTCCGTCACCCTTTTCCGAAGTTTAATCCTGGTTTCTGGGTAAGATTATAACCCATTTTCTCCATCATTTGCCGGGATCTCTGTTCATACAAGTGAAATTGCGGTGATGTTTGTTCATGACTTTCACTGCTTTGTCTTCGTCGAGGTGACATAATTACTCTGCTGAACATGATCGGCTTTTGGGACCTTTGTTGAGAAGGCACTTCGAAGTAGTGACCTTTTTCCTTAACTATTTTGGACCGAGAGAGGAGGGATGGACTAAGTGGCAAATGGTATGCCACCAGAACTTCAAGTTCAGATAGGTCATCCACTTCAGTGGAAGTACAAGAGGGTTCAGAATCAGTAGCTACAGCTTGCTCGTGACTAACTTTGTGTTTTCATTAATAACCTATTCACTCTCTATTACATCAGCCACATTATTATCAAGACTCAAACTAAAATCTAAGTGAGGGATGATTTCATAATCACCCCCATCGTCTTCTTCAGGAAGCTCATACTCGGTGTCGGCTTCATCGCCACTGTCATCGGGCTTTTGAAGCCTGCTGCGATCATCGCACGGGATCTCATGGACCGGTTTGTAGAGCCTGGTGTCTGTGAAGTAATTTTCTAGTCCCTTGAATGGTTGCCTATCTGCAACTAGTGTTTGGACTTCTTCTTCTTCATCGCAATATTTCATGCATTGGTGGAGAGTCGACGGGACTATCATGTAAGCGTGGATCCAAGGCCGTCCCAGTAAAATATTGTAGGAGATATCAGCATCAATAACGTAACATGTGACCTCCGTCCTTAAGTCTCCAATTTGGCACCGCAATCGGATTTTACCAAGAGGATGGCTGTTATTAGCGTTGAATCCGTAAATAGTGGTGTTTGTAGGCGTCAAACGATGAGGAGATATTCCCAATAGCTGCATTAGCCTTCTAGGAACAACACTTAATGCAGACCCCGGATCGATTTGAATGCGTTCCACCTTGGTGGATCCGACATATCCGGTGAAATATAAAGGCCTATTATGCTTTATATTCCTTACCTGCATGTCTTCCGGAGAGAAGGTAATTTGTTGGACCTGCCTCCTTACTTGATGACAGCTGGGGCAAGAGTCTCGTTCCTCATCGGCCGGCTCGACAATCTGAGCTAAGAATGACTCAGAGTCTGCCAGGGCCTCTCTTAATGCCTCACGTGTTGATTTTGATAATCTTAACAATTCGTAAAACGTTACTCGTGCTGGAATGTTAGCCAGCTGAGCTATTATGTCAAATTCAAAGGTAGTCACCTTGGCTCCTTCATCTCTAATAGGATTTTTCTAGAGGCGAAATCCTTTCTACTTTGCCGGTTTTGCAAGTTCTGCATATATGTCTTTTGGATCTACTCTGGTGTAGTCCTTGAGATACGTCTTCCCAGATCGAGTGCCGGAAGGGCCTGCCCCATCTTGATGAGTGGCCATAGTTTCGGGCTCTTCTTCAGAATCTGTGAAGGCTCCTGAAGCTATATATTGTTCCCTTATCTCTGTAGAAATGGCATTAACAGTCCGCTTTTTCCCTTGACCTGTGGTAGTCCACTGCTCATCTTCTAGTAAGTCAGGGTGAACCCACATAACTTCCCCCTTCTGGGTTGTCACGGGGACAAGTCCTTCTTGAGCTTTCTTATGAGGATCGAGGTTCTTCGTAACCAACTTACCCTTTGGAATTGGGGTCACCCCTGCGGGGAAGTCATGGGTTCCAACCACTATAGTTGCCATATTAGCGGTGACTCTCTTTTATTCCTCTTTAAGCTTCAGAACTCCAGCTTCTATTAGTGCTTGGACTCTGTTCTTAAGAGGGTAACAATCCCTAGTAGGGTGTCCAACGTTCTGGTGATAAAGTCAGTAATTGAGGTCGTTGGTCTTACGAGCGTCCTCTGGCTTCCTATTCTCCAGAAGTTTCAACATCCCCTTCCTCAAGAGGAGGTGAAAGAGTGTAGACGTCTGTTCCACTTTGAAAGTGTAAGTCTTTTCCTGCTGAGGTCTACTTTGCCTCGTGCCCTTCTGATTTTGGGGCTTTGGGCTTGGAGGATGATTTGTCTTTTGTGGAGCAGCTTCTGACGCCATCACCGTTTTTTCTTTATTTTTATTGTTATTTTGGGCGTATGGCCTACTACTTCCAGTACTTCTTGGTCCGCGAGACTCTTCAACTCGACGAATCAAGTCCTCGGCCTGCTTTCCTTGTTTGAGCAAATCTCTCCATGTCTTAGACTCTATGGCCCCCATTTTTAGGAGCACATTAGTCTTAAGATTATGTCGACATGTCTCGACTAGAGTTTCCTGGACCATTCCGTGCTTGCAATGCACGGACTTCTCCCAGAACCTTTCTATGAAGTCTTTGACGGTTTCTTGTTCCCCTTGTTTGGTTGCAAGGAGGGAATGAACCGTAATCTCGGTATCATCCTCGAAGAAACGTGAGAGAAATAATTTCTCAACATCTAACCAGGTATTAATAGTACTTGCGGGCAGCTGCATGAACCAAGCAAAAGCAGGTCCTTGCAAAGTACTTGCGAATACCTTGGTCATAATCGGGTCATTACCCATCAGATGTCCTGCTTGGGACAAGAAGTAATAAATGTGTTGACTGGGCGACCCCTTCCCGTCATATTGCTCTAATTTGAGCAGCTTATACTTCTGAGGGTATGGTACCATATCCCATTTAGGTGGGTATGGTCTTGAGACCCCTGACTCTTTCAACTCCTTTTTATGCATCAGTGCTTCGAGTTGACTTTGCAATTTTTCTATCTTTTCTCCATGCGGATCGTGGAAAGAAAATCTATCCTCGTCCTCGTGCATCGAGTGGGCTTTTTCTTCCTTTTCCTCTTCGTTTAGAGTTTCTTTGCCCCTTTTAGTATTATCCTCAACAAATTTTGGGAGCATCACTTTAAGGTCTTCAATCGTCTTTTGTTGCTCTCGAATCATTCTTTCTTGAGCTTCAAATCTCCGCTCGATGTCGTCAGATTTATCCGCCATATGTGACGCTGACTTTTGTAGCCGAGATGACGCAGAGAAAGGAGGTGAGGCTATAGCTGAATTATCACTGTCATCATCATAAGAACCCCTTACAAGCCTCTTATAATTCGAAGCAGAACGGCTCCTGATTTAAGTCGAGTGATATGATGAGATTCTTCATCACTCGATTCTGAATCATCATCCGTCTCTACAATCTTCTTCCCTTTTCCCACCATATTGGAGGTTACAGCTCTCCATTCTTTTAGGGAAGCGGTTTTTGTCCTCTTAATAGGGTTCTTGTTCGACTCGGTTAATCGGTCGAACACTGATACCCTGCTCTTGCTGCAGCCACAGTTGTCCATTATAGCGGATACCGCTGTCATAAGTTGCTGGCAATGACAGATAGATTCAACTTGAACTTGTTCTATGCCTCTCTTCTTGGACAGATACTCCCTGAGATCAGTGCCTTTAGCCATAAAGTCATGGGACCCATTCAACTTTTGAGAGGGTCTAGGAACCCATTGAAACCTCTTCGGATCACTGAAGTTTAGTTCTGGTCTATTGATGCGGCGATCAGCCTTGATTCTGTAGTCGGGTTGATCTACGCGGAGCTTAGAAGTAGCTCCGCATCTTATCTCGAGAGGCTGAAGAATAGCTCTGCATTCTGCCATGTTAGCCTCGCGTTTCTTGCTGGCCTGGCGTGTGCTCAGAAGTTTAGCTTCTGGAATAATAGCCCCGCGTGAAAGGAAATTCTTACACACTGGCATACCCTTGTGATTAACGCGAGTCATAACCTCATGCCTAGCGCGATTCTTACGATTAACAACGATTTGTCAATCGCGATTCTCACAGAGAATCTTGCGTTTCTCGCAAGTATTACCGGCCTCGCGTTTATCGCTTGGCTCAGTATCAGCCTCGTGTGGAAAATCACACGCTGGTTTTATTGAATTTTTATACTCGGGTTCCTCGCGAGTGTAAGAAGTCTTGCGTTTCTTGCAAGTATTACCGGCCTTGCGTTTCTCGCTTGGCTCAGTATCAGCCTCGCGTGGAGAATCACACACTGGCTTTAAAGAATTTTTATACTCGCGTTTCTCGCGAGTGTCAGATATTTTGCGACTATCACAAATCTCACTGGCTTCGCGTTTCTCGCTAAGCTCAGCAATAGCCTCGCGTGGAATATCGCATGCTGGCTTTTCCTTGCTTTTAAGGCAAGTTGTAACTTTGCGTTTAACACGATAATGACTGATCTCGCGATTAGCGCGAGCCAGTTTGCGAGGGACCATAGCCTCGCGTCCATTAGCCTCGCATCTAAGGCAGGCTTTGAGGGCTTTTCGCCTTGCTCTCCGATTCTTATTTCGGAGTTGGGTTCTGGTCAATCCAGTGTCCAGGTCTTCTTCGGCAGTAGGAAGCTCATCCTGTACTAGGATTTCCTGTCTGAGCATCGGCCCTATAGCCGCAGTCTCCAAGGATCCCCGTCTCTCAGTGGACACCTTTTTACCCGTTACTCAGGTATTAGAGCACATGCGACGATAGTGTCGTGTCTCGTCCAAGTCACCTGATTCAGAGGAGAGGAACTCTTCATACTTCTGCTGGTCGATTTCAACGACGAGCATGTCTATGTCGGATCCGATCAAATCGACATCCGATTGCGCCACAATCTCTTCATCAGTGAAAGAGATGGCTCCCACTGTGGTCGCCAGTTTGTTCGTCACAAAAGTTTTGCTTCCTTCCATTGAATACAACTTAGATTACAATGAAAGTGAACAAGATAAAAAGAAGAACAAACGAGAGGATTTTATATGTCAATCTCTCTCTTTTACAATATTGTGGGATCTGTGGCTATGGGATCTATAGTAGTTCCTTTGGACGATCGGGCGTCGAACTCTTCTCTTGAAGATGGCGGCCGACTGTAGATGATCTTCTCTGGTCTTTCACAAACTCAAGGCTCTATGCGTAACTTGAATTCTCCAAGAGAAAAAGATCTCAATTGCCGAAGAGAAGACCCATAGGGTTTCACCAAGAAGGTATTTATATCCCCAGGTCAATGTAAGAGTTTCTATCTAAATAGAATTCGCACTCATCAAGGATTCCAATCAAATATCTTAGTTTTGATTTAAATCTCTTGATTTAGAGTTCTGATTGGACTTAATTTGGGTATTTGGATAAGCCCAAATCATAATCTCAATCAATTTGAGATTCTAGTTATCTGCTCACGCGGAGCTAATCGCATCAAAACAGGGCGCTAAATAACCAGAATGCGGGGCTAACACGAAGCTATTGATAGCCCCGCGATTTACTCATCGCGAGGCTAAAACTAGCCAGACGATGAGCTACTGGGTTAGCTCCGCGTTTTGTTATGGAAAATCCTATTTACTTAGAAATTTTCACTGCCAACAGTCCCTCCTGAGGCTCTACATGCTCACTCAAGGGGCATTGTGGATGCGCCCCAGGGTGTTATTCATGCCCTCCAAGGGAAGCTCCACGTGCACCACAAAAGGGGGAGTTGTACGCACCCCTAGGGGCACTGCATGCGCACCCCACTCTCTCACCCCAAGGGGGGCTGCACGCGCTCGCCCCTAGGGGGTAGGCTGTGCGTGCGCGGCCCCCAGGAGGCACTGCACGTGCACCTCGGAGACGCTGTGCGTGCCCGAAGTGCTGTGCACTTGTTTTGAGTGCTTTGTGCACTCAGTTTCGTGTGCAAAATTGGTTATAACGATCTAAGAGATCGTTCTTATGTTTAATCTCCGATTATGGAGAAATTTGAGTAATAGATATGTTCCATAGTCTATAAAAGACTTCTTTCTTGACAAAAAAGAGAGCGAGGGAGGAGAAATTGAAAAACTAAAAGAAAAAGTCATAGATGAGGAAATTGACTGAAAGAAAAAGTCACAGGAAAGGAGAAAATCTGTAGAGACTAAAAGAAAAGGTCAGAGATGTAGAGAGATTGGAAAACCCAGATAGCAGAGTTCTCTTTTCTTCTCTTCTAGTCAGATAGATCAGAGAGATTCAGAGATCCAAAAAAGAAGAGATACAAAGATCTAGCAATAGAGAACCAAAAAAAGCAAAAATTACTGTACTTCAAGAGTTCCTCCTCTCCTCTAGCTAGAGCTTGGTGCCAAAGAAATCAGTAGATGTGACATTCAGATCGTCAATAGAAGACAGGAACTTCCACCACTGCCAAAGATCCCACGAAAATTAAAAGGCAAAAAGTCATCTCCTTTCCCTAGCCCTGTAATCCGATTTGAATGATTGTAATTCTTCTATTATTTTGCTGTAATCTCCATCAATGGTAATGAAATAGAACTTTCCAAATTTGGGTGTACAAGAGTTGGTGACTACAGTGGGCATTTCTCTTTACTACAGAGAAAATAGTGGCACAATCTGACGTTGTTGTCATTCTTTTGGCTCCAAACCCACAAGGCGTTATTGCCAGGTGACAACCAAAATTATGAGGTGTTATCACCCAATAATAAAGACAAGGCGTTATCGCCTGTCGAAAAATATGAGGCATTATCGCCCATTAACACCTGTCGACAAAATATGAGACATTATCGCCCATAACAAAGGCAAGGAATTATCGCTGAGAATACTACACTAGCCTTGCTCAAGCACAACCCTATGCACACTGGAATTGCATGTACAGGAATGGCATGCGAAAATTGTGCATGTAGTCTTGATGGGCTTGTGTAATAGGAGCGCCAGCTTTGACGGGCATGCGCAACACCCCAACTAGGTGTGAACGCAGTGCCAAACTAGGCGGGTGCTGCGCCTCAATTAGGAGCACTTGCATAGCGCCCAACTGGGCATTGCACGCAACGCCCAACTGGGTGTGCGCGACCACCCATCCAGGGCATGCCAGTTCACCAACTAAGCGCGGGTGCAATGACCCTACTGAGCAATCTTGATTGGCGCACGTGATGCTCACCCTCAACCTCTACACAACCAAGTTCTTAAAGAAATTTATATTTAAGGAAATCAATAGCCAGTTCTCTTAAAACTTTTTGGCTCAAGCACGCTACCACTTACACCCCCGGTGAGCTATCCAGATAGCTCAACCCTTGTATAACTCGCGCGATATGATTCGAGAGGGTCATATTTAACTATATTGGATAAGTAATATTTTTTCCAACACTCAAGAAGATTGGGGAAGATAATGGTTAAAATATCAATTTCATAGATTAAATATGCATTGGAATGTGTTCGAAGAAGAGAATGATGCATCATCTGAAAAAGTTGTTGGGGGTCTTTCAATTTGAAAAGTATCGAAAATACCAAACAACCATCAACATGGTCACTATTATGAGATGCTAAGAATATAATGTTACTCCTACTATCAGTACGACAGAAATTGGGTCAACCTCAAGTCTAAGTTGTATCAAATAACAGACTCGAGATCCTCAAAGAAGAAACATAACTTGTGAAACCTGCATTAATCATGTGTCTTAAGCAATCAGATGTGAGGTTTAGCCTAGTGTGATTCAGATCATCCATAAGGCTCAGCCCCGTTTGAATCAAATCAAATGTGTGGCTTAGCCCCATGTGAACCAGAGCTGACATTGGGCTCAAACTCGCCTAAATCATTCAATACATGATTATCATATGCCGCATTCCAAGGAATTTTGGACGGCCCACCTAGGGGGTAGGGCCCGTGTCCATGTTTCAAGAAGAGTCTTACTTTCGCATGGCCCATCCAGGGGGTAGGGCCATTGTCTGTGTTTCAAGAGGGCTCTTACTTGTTACAAGCCAACATTGAGATCAAAATTATAGTCTTCGATTAGACACAGTTTAAGTATGCAATCCTAATGAAGCCCAGCCACATGGAAAGACCAAAAGTGACAGCAAACATACGGAGTAAGGATTACGTAACTTATTCTTGTTGCAGAACAAAAAACTTTTCGACCCGAGAAAAGGGCTCTCTTTTTTAACCCTAAAGAAGCTCTCATGTCTAAGAAAAGTGAATGGAATCATCCAAAGCAATGCCAGAAATGCTTTCGCCATGTGATTTGCGCCGATCTTGATGCACATGCATATGTATAACCCAATGTATTGAGGGTAGTTACTACCCATTTTTTTACATTTCAGATGAGGCTATATCAATCATCTAAGCAACAGTCAATATGGCGAACTGCAATATTCAGATGATTCAAGAGAGAGAGAGAGTAGCTAGATGAGAGTGCATCTTCTCACTATCGGTTCGCTCCAGCTCTCCTTTCAGTCTCTGAAGACACTTCAGTCTGATCCAGGCTTAGTAAATACTAAAGAATTGATTCTTTCCTCTACATCAGAATTGATTCAATATTCAACTTGGGGTTATGAATGAAATCTATGAAGTTCCCAAGGCTCCCCTATTTTCTCATGTGATTCATGAGGCTTACAGCATGTTAATCAACCATACCAACAAAGCTCTAGCCTAAGACAAATTTCTATCTTGGCAAGAGGTCTTTTATTAGTTCAGCAAGTGGAAAGTTAGTAAGACTTTTTAGTTTTGTGGTTGAAAATATTCTTATTCAATCTAGCAAGACGTGCATCTTGCCATCCATCTAGAAGATGAAGATGTGCAACTCAAACAACTCAAAATTCCTCATCGATCTCCTCAGGCTCAATATAGCAAAATGATACTCGCATGTCTACGCTCTCGTGCGAGGCTTGTCATGACACTCGCATGTCTCAGCTCCCGTGCGAGCTTCGTCATGACACTCGCATGTTTAAGGTTGCACTCGAGATTTGTCATGACATTCGCATATTTTCGTCCACAGGAGGCTCAATTTGGTATTTGTATGTTGAAATCATCACACAAGACTCTTCTTCAGGAGGCACAAGTCTTATTTTCAGCGTCATGTAGTTTATAAGGCGCACTTGAAGGGGGTTTCCTCTCTAAAACTCTCTCGAAATCGAAATGATGCAATGACGATATCAGATTTGAGCCCACTGCAAAGCTAAAGCTTTCTATGAGGCTCACAACCATTCGTGCATGCATTACTGGGACTAACATGCATACCTCTGGAAGTTATTATTGAAATATAACGGTATCCATGATGAAACTGTCGATGCCTCAGTTGCTTGGAGTGGGAACCATTCATCTCACATGTCTTCATCTCCAAGCCATCTCAGTAATGGAATTTTATTCAAAGAACGAAGTAGGGTATAATATTCTCCTGTCGCCCCCAACTCATTAAATAATTGAGGGTCATATAGCTTGAGACTTAAATCACTCTATGCTCAACCTCGCCTAGTTCAAGAAAGACAAAGTTGAGTATAATGATTTGATACTCTAGTACCAAACAACTATCAAGCTGACGGGCATTAATGTTTTGCATCATAAAAACATACATGCAGACACCTTGATATTGGTTGTAGTTATCCTACCACTGCTTGCCAAGATTGACAAACACATCATAGTTGCTCACCAAGTTGATCAAAAATCTGTTATCTTTCAAAGGGTTCGATCATGTGCGACTCTATTTGATGACAGTGAAGATGAAGATCAGGAAGCCCCCAAATTCTATCATTACAGACCAAAATAATTCCGAATGATGGAGAAAATGGGATATGACTTCATCTCAAGTCTAGGATCAAATTTCAGTGTAGGACATTGAAACTCACTATGTGCCTTCTTGCCCGAAGGAAAAGAACCGCAATATTATCACAAAACTGGCAGAGGATTAGAATATGTCACAACATCAGATCCTTCGAGTATAGATGACATGACCTGCCAAAATGCAGAAAACTCCAATTGGAACTCAAATATCAGTCTTAAAGTTCTATCTAAGGAGCTGATTGCGAACATGACATTTGCCAGCCCGACTCTAGATGAAAGTGATGAACTAACTCTTCCCCGGAATGAAGCGTTAGTTAAACACCTTGGCGTCCAATGGAACATACTCTTTGAATAGCGTTAACCGCCTACCAAAGTCAAAGTAATTCAAGTGAATATGGATGACAAAACTAATCCTAAGCCCATATTCATAAGTGAGAGTTTGCATTTTAATGAAAGAGAAGACCTTATAACTCTCATCCGAGAGTACATCAATTTCTTTGCCTGGAACTACGAAGACATGCCAGGTTTAGAACTTCAAGTTATTATGCATCGGTTTAATATTAAGCCAAATGCAAAACTAATAAAGCAACATCAAAAAAGATTCCGTTCAGAGCTAATGGAATCGATCGACGATGAAGTTAAGAAACTTATACAATCTGACTTCATCTGGGAAGAGCTGCATTCTGATTGGATAGCGAATATTATTCTTATTCCCAAGAAGAATGAAAAGATCCAAATTTGCATTGACTTTCAAAATCTGAACTCATTATAAACCAAGTAAGAGAAGAGTATGAAGTCAAGCATGAACATCTCCTATCTTACTATCAGGCAACAATGGAAATCGCCAACTCATTCGAGGAGTTTTAATTGATTATGTGTCATGGCAAGAAAATATATATGTTGATGCTTTGGTTCCCCTCGCAGCCACATTAGCACTCCTTCCTAAATTCAGCAAATGCATTGCAATCGGAAGTTATGAGTTTCTTTGCCCTAAAGAAATACTTGAGGCAAATGAAGCACACGCATCATGGATGAACTTCAAGCCCAAATATTGGCGATTCATTTTCGTCAACCTCGTACTCTATGGGATATTGCCAAAAGATCCCCAGAAGCAGCCAAAATGAAGAAAGAGGTAGAAAAGCTTCATTACAATCCTGAGCTAGGAACCTTGAATCGAAAAAATACCAAGTAGAGTGTTACTTCAATGCTTATAACAACAAGAGGCACAAGAAGTGCTCAAAGAAGTACATGACAGAGCTTGTGGTGCTCACCACCTGAGACCGAAATTAGAAGATTGAATAAAAAGAATGAGTTTCTACTGGCCGACGATGATGGCAGACGCCATGACATATCCAAAGAAGTGTCATGACTTCCAAGTGCATGCGAACTACATACATCAGGCTCCAGAGCACTGATAAGTGCCATATATTGCATATTTATAGCCTTCATATTACCTATTTTTGTATATAAATAATACTACTAGGGTATTTTTAGTGTGCTTTTCAGGAATTTTATTCGTACAAGGAGACGGCATGAAATCAGAGTTGGAGTAGGAAATCAAAGTCTGAAAAGTTTCTAAAGTGGGCAAAGCTACAAGATTAAATTACTGCAGAGAGTCAAAGTCAACTAAAGTTCGGAAAATCAAGTGTACAAGACCAGAGATTCGTACCCATTACTAAAAACCGTTACTTCGCCGCCAAATGGCAGGTTTAGCCGCTAAATGGCGGCCAAAAGGTGGGTACACGAGTTTATTTTTCTCTGAGGGCTTCGATGTAATTTTTTGGTTTCCAAGTTCTGTTATAATTAGGGTTTGATTTCTGAAACCTATATGTTGGCCGTATCCTTGTATTCTAAAGAGAATCCTGGAATTTTATACTCGTTTTCTCGTTAATAAAATTAGAGTTTTGCTGAAGGGTGACGGCCACAACACCGTGCTCCAGAGATAAGCCATTTTTTTGTGATCTTTACTTGCTTTCTAGATAGAGTTAATTGCTTTCTAGTTTAGGTTTTACTGCTTTTTAGATTAGGGTTAACCATAATCATGAATAAAAATTTGATTTTTCTTATTAAAAATATGAGTAGCTAATTAGTTTAGATGTAGACGAAGCTAGAATCCACCATGTAATTACTTTCTAATATTTTTCTTCTTAAATAAAATAAATAAAGACATGATTTGTCTATAAAAAAATTAAAATACAAGAACACGAAGATTAAGATTTTGATAGGTTATACTTGAATTAGGTTTCTTGATAGCCTATACTTAGTTAGGATTTGGGGTTGTTGATTTTGTCTTTTTCATTAAATTATCTAAAGATTTAGTTTGTTTTTATGAAAAGTAGTATCTTTGATGAGTTATGCTTGCACACCACTTGATAGCTCATTCTTAGGGCACTTTAAATAATGATTAAACTAAAAATATTAAATTTTTATGATAGAAGAAGATAATAGAAGTAAGAACATGATTGGAAATTAGTGGATTTTAGATCCTAGGCTATTTAGATAGTAACAAATCCAATCTTGAAACTCATAGTTTGTCCTTTAGACTAAGGAAAGAGTAAGGAACGCAAAAACACCTTAGATCCTTATGGGACGACCTGTACAGCGCTACACCGATACTATGCGTGTGCAGTAAATATCACATCAAGTATTTTTCTTGCTTTTTCTGACGTTTTACGGGTTAACAGTGTGTATTGAGTGTGCAGGGACCATAAAGTGCAGATACAGGAAAATAAAAAGGATCGAAGAAGCCTCAGATTTGCGCAGCAGAAACCAGAGAGTCAAACTCTCTGGTTTGACCACCATTCAGCGGCCTAAACAGTCCAAGTGGTTAGTTCGGAGCCCTAATTTTCTCTAGTTCTGTATTTTGGGTCCCTAGTTTTGTAAACAAATCGAAAAAAATTAAACATATTAGGAACTGTAGGAATCACATTTGCTATTTGATCATATCTATTCCACCGTTTTTATATCCATCACACCCCATTTCTTGCATTAGTTTAGGAAATTCACGCATTCACTCACAGTCGCTGGTTCATGCCACATTGGACTCGTGATCAATTTGGTTGACTTGTGAGGACAGATTTGCTCATGGGTGCCAAGATGGACCAACTGATCCCGATCCTTCACGATCGATATTACCCGTTGCGCACATCATTACCATCATGCATAAAACTTACACACGCAGCGGGTAATCACTATGATTTGAAGCCGCAGTACATTAGTATGCTTTCTAAATTCACTGGTTCCGATTTAGAGGATGCATATCTCTTTATCAGTGAATTTCAGGAAGTATGTGTGATGATAAAACTGCAGCACTTATTGGAGGACGCAATTAAGCTCCGCTTCATCCCCTTTGTACTTAAGGATAATGCCAAGAAGTGGTTGTACAGTATGCCTACTGATTGAATCACTGCTTGGGATGAATTCGTTGCAGTATTTCTCAAAAAGTATTATCCCATGTATAAGACGGCAAGGATACGAAATCAAATTAATCAATTCCGTCAAGTGCCGGGAGAACCCTTCTAGAAATATTTGTATTATAGAAAAGAGCAAAGGAATTAGTGTTACAAAAAAATCATCTTGTTTTTCATTGATTGTTTCAATCATTTGGATCATGGAAAAGGATTCTTGAAAAAAGAGTATGGTCACCTGCAAGGTATCGGATAAACTTACCTTCTAAATATGACAAAAATTAGTACAGTAGGAAATAAAGTAAACATCCTAATTTTCAAGACAAAATAAAACTACCTCTATATTAACCGAAGATATCCCTATGAATTACAACATGATTCATCATAATCTAAACAATGTGGTATAAAACAACAATTAAGCCTTTTATCCTAAATACTCAGGATAGACTCTACATAAACCAAAGTGAATCATCAATCATATGAATGATCCTTCTTAGATCATTTCTAACGCGTAATTTGTCTTCATTCAAGCCTCTAACGTCCATATTTTTTCGTATCATCCCCGTCCATATTTTTTCGTATCATCCCCATCCATATTTTATCCGGTCATCCTTATGCTCTTTTAACTTATCCTGTATTGATAAATTCCACGCATCAAAGTGGTACATATAGAGCTTTACGTTGTGTATGTCCAAATCATTATAGGCGATTTTCTCGCATCTCCTCTTTAAAGGGGATTATCTCTATTTTAGTACAAATATTCTCATTTCTCACTTTATCTCCCTTAATTTTACCGCACATCCAATGAAGTATAAGCATCTCTGTTATAATTATTTTATGTGAATAATGTCGCTTTATTACCCAGTATTTTATGATATAGTCGGAGACATGAGCCAAAATATGAATTTCATTGGGGCATTCCCTACTGAGCGACGTGCTACATCAGAGCCCGGGTATAGTGAAAAATATGTGAAGGTTGCTAGGTCGTCGGCTAGAAACGACGTACCACGTCGGCGTCCGGATGTGGTGTCAAATGTAAGAGGATTCGCACATCTTAATGAGATGATGGGGGTAAAGAAGTTAGCTCATAAACATAAACATAGATTTCGGTTGATATCGTGGAATATAGGTTCTCTTATAGGTAGATTAGCAGAGTTAGTTGATGCTATGATTAGAAGAGGGTTAATATTTTGTGCATACAGGAGACTAAGTGGGCAGGTGAGAAAGCTAAAGTCATAGAGTCTTGGGGTTATAAACTTTGGTATACGGGTAGAGATAGAAATCGTAATGGGGTAGGTGTGATCATAAATAAGCAATTACTTGGGAATGTTGGGGAGGTTAGGAGGAAGGGTGATAGAATTTTATTAGTTAAACTTATTTTAGATAGAGAGATTTTTAATGTCATTAGTACCTATGCACCACAAGTAGGACTTGATGAATTTAACAAATATCAATTTTGGGAGGATCTAAATGAGATAGCACAAGGAATACCTGCTAGGAAAAACTATTTATTAGTAGTGATCTCAATGGGCATATAAGAACTAGTCGTAATGGGTTTGATAGTGTACATGGAGGATTTAGTTTTGGAGAAAGAAATGAAGCATGTAATTCAATTCTAGATTTTTTGCTTTGTCTTATGATTTGACTTTAGTGAATATTTGGTTTAAAAAGAGAGTTTCTCACTTGATTACTTTTAAAAGTGGATCGAATGTAAGTTAAATAGATTTCTTTTTAACGAGGAGGGTAGATAGAGCTTGATGTATCGATTGTAAGGTAGTGCCAGGTGAGAGTGTAGTTACCCAATATAAACTCTTAGTTTTAGATAATTAGATTAGAAAGAGACTTAGAAAGATTAAGTATAAGTTAGATCCTAAGATTAAGTGGCGGCGATTAGAAGGTAATCAAAAAGTTTTTGTAGATGGAGTAGTACAAGAAGCAGATTGGAAGGACCATGATGATCTTAATATAACATGAAACAAAATGGCTAGCTGCATTAAAAAAATAACTAAAGATATATTTGGTGAGTCTAGGGGTGGTGCTCCACCATTTAAGGATACATCATGGTGGAATGAAGAGGTAAAAAGTACTATTAAAATCAAGCGAGACTTTATAGTAAAAAATGCTATTAAGATCAAGTGAGATCTTTACAGAGATTTGAAAAATAATAATAATGATGGAATAAGTTTTGAGAAGTATAAACTAGCAAAGAAGGAGGCTAAGAAAGCTGTTCGGAATGCAAAAACTAAATTATATAAACAAGTGTACGAGAAGTTGGATAATAAAGAGGCAAAAAAGGATATATATAGAATTGCTTGAATAAGAGAGAGATAGTCTAGAGACTTATGTACTGTAAAGTATATTAAAAATAATGATAAAACGGTTCTAGTTCGTGACGAAGAAATTAAAGGAAGATGGAAAGATTATTTTGATAGATTATATAATTGTAGTTTTACTCAAGATTTGGGAGATCTTACTATTCAATGTGAGGATATGAATCGTAGATTTATGTGCAGAATCAAAGAGTCTGAAGTAAAAGAGGTTTGAAGAGGATGAAATCAAGAAAAACTGTTGGTCCAGATGAGATTCTTATAGAGATATGGAGATACTTAGGAGAGATTGGTGTAAGGTAGTTAACAGATCTTTTTAACAAGATTTGACAAACTAAGGTAGCTAATAGATCTTTTTAATAAGATTTGACAAACTAAAAAATGCCAAATGAATGGAGGAAGAGTACCCTAGTACCTCTGTATAAGAACAAAAGTGATATTCAAAGTTGTTTTAACTATCGGGAATAAAACTCATGTGTCATACTATGAAGCTTTGGGAAAGGGTAATTGAACATAAATTGCGACAAACTGTTAAAATATCAGAGACCTAATTTGGATTTATGCCGGGGCGATCGATGACAGAAACTATTCATTTACTTCGTCAACTTATAGAGCGATTCCGGGAGAGAAATAGAGATTTGCATATGGTATTCATTGACTTAGAAAAAGCCTATGATAAGATACCACGAGAGATAGTTTGGTGGACATTGATGAAGAAAAGAGTTCCATCAAGTATATCGATATAATTAAGGATATGTTTGATGGAGTAGTGGCCAATATCAGAATATGTGGTGGTTTAGCAAATGATTTTTCTATCACAATTGGATTACATCAAGGATCTGCATTGAGCCCATTCTTATTTGCTATAGTAATGGATGAGCTTACTAGAGCTATTCAGGATGAGATATCATGATGTATGCTATTTACTGATGATACTGTCTTACTTGATGAGAGCAGAGCAGGGGTAAATGCCAAGTTAGAGTTATTGAGACACACATTAGAATCTAGAGGTTTTAAATTGAGTAGGTCTAAAACAGAATATATGAAGTGTAAATTTAGTAAACAATGCACTATAAACTATAATGTTGTAAAACTGGATGAGCAAGCGATACAAATGAGCAGTCAGTTTAGGTATTTGGGTTCTATTATTTAGAATGATGGAGAGATCGATAATGATGTTAACCATAAGATACAAGCTGGCTGGTTGAAATGGAGGAGGGCGATGGGAGTTTTATACGACCATAACATTCCGTTAAGATTGAAGGGAAAGTTTTATAGGACTGCTATTAGACCAGTTTTTTTATATGGCACGGAATGTTGGGCTATAAAGAACCGTCATTCATAGAAGATAAGTGTAGCAGAGATGTGCATGCTCCGCTAGATTGTTATAATTAGATAAAGGACAAACAATGTCAATTAATTCACAAAGAATTTGCTCAGACGCTCTATGTGTCCCTCCTTCATAATGTACTCTCATAGTTTCTTACAAAATAAAATAATATGTATAGTTAATGATCATCATATATATGGTGGAGTACGGGAACATGAAAATCTCATAGCTTAATTGAATTCTTGGGCAAATTTAGGTCTAAATTACAGACCGAGGCAACTTTAGATCAAATTACGTTCTCTAATATTATTATCAAAATTGGATTCAGTCTTCACTACATCCATTCCAGCTTCAAAAATCCAAAACCTGCCATTCTTCTTTTTCTGGAAATAAAGATTAATTCATGATTCAATCTTAAGGTTAAGTTTAAATGGCTAAATCGAACTTGTGTCAGTTGAGGGAAAGCTTTGCCAGCTTATATGGGTGCAATTTATACTCTAATTGGATGAGAACATACTTGGAGGAAAAAGCAGTACAAATTTATTGAGGGATCGGACTAGAAGCATTATAAATTTAGTGAGGGATCGGACTAGACTTGAGCAAAACTCAGTAGAAACAATTTGCTAAAAGAAGAGTGCTAGACGCCGGGAACCCAGAAGTGCAACTAGAGGCCTCTCGACGCCGTGAAGCGCGCATCGTAGAGCATGCACCATCCACACAAGCGCATCCCATCCTCAGGAACATGCACGTCCCCAACAAGCATGCGCTACCTAGGCGTGCACAATCCAAAACCACAACTAGAGGTGCACGCCTCTCGGCACTGCGAAGCGCACATTGAAGAGCGCGCATCCTTCAAACGAGCACATCCCATTCTCAAGAGTGCACACGTCCCCAATAAGCATGTATTCCCCAGCGTGCGCAATCCAAAACCGCAACTAGAGACGCATGTCTCTCGGCACCGCGAAGCGCACATCGAAGAGCGCACACACTTCAAATGAGCACAAACCGTGAAGCGATCGCACAAGGCGCACCCTGCACGTGCCCAAGATGCACACGTGCATGCTCAAGCACACCACGCGCATGCCCAGGGTGCTCTGCCGCCCCTCCCGAGGCGCTGCGCGTGCACACAGGCGTGCTCAGGGTGTTGTGCATGCCCTACCGGGGGAGTTGTGCGCACCTCCAAGGTGGAGCTGTCCACACCCCCTAGGGGGCGTTGTGTGCACCCCTAGGGGATGCCCCATGCTCACGCCCCAAGGATATGGCCCGTGCGCCCCCTAGGTGGTGGGATGCATGCACATGCCCCAAGGTGTGCCTCGCACGCACGCCCCAGGGGGTGCCGTACACACACGCCCCCAGGGGGTGGGCTGTGTGTGCAAGGCTCCCAGGGGCACAGTGTTTGCGCCGCTGTGACACTGTGCATGCCCGGAGTGCTACACGCTCATTTTGAGAGCTTTGTGCACTACATTTCATATGCAAGATTTGTTATAACGATATGAGTGATCATTCCTACATTTAATCTCAAATTACAGAGAAATTTGAGGAACATATACGTTCCTGAGTCTATAAAAAACTTCTTTCTTAACAAAAAAAAGGAGTGAGGAAGGAGAAATCTACATACTAAAAGAAGTCATAGAAGAGGAAATATACTTAAAGAAAAGTCACAGAAAAGGAGAAAATCAACATAGTCTGAAGGAAAAGTCAGAGATGCAGAGAGATGGGAAAATCCAGAGAGCAGATATTCCTTCTCTTCTATTCCAGCCAGATAGATCAAAGAGATCTAGAGATCCAAAAAAGAAAAGATCCAAAGAGCCATCAATATAGAACCAGAAAAACAAAAGTTTCTGCACTTCAAGAGTTCCTCTTCTCCTACGACTAGAGCTTGGTGTCAAAAAAATCAATCGACGTGACGTTTGGATCGTCAACGGAAGACACTAACGAACTTCCACCGCTACCAAAGATCCCAAAAAATCAAAAGGGGAAAGTCATCTCTTTTCCCTGCCCCAATAATGTGATTTGAGTGATTGTAATTCTTCTTTTATTTTGCTGTAATTTCCATCAATGGCAATGAAAGAGAACTTCCCATAATTTGGGCGTATAGGAGTTGGTGACCACATGAGCGATTCTCTTTACTAAAGAGAAAACGATGGCGCAATCCGAAGTTATTGTCATTTTTCTAGCTCCAAACGCACAAGGCATTATTCCTGGGTGATAGCTGAAAATTATGTGGCATTATCGCCCATAGACAAAGACAAGGCATTATCGTTTGTCGACAAATATGAGGCATTACTTCCTATTCACAGAGGCAAGGCGTTATTACCTACCAACAAATATGAGGCATTATCGCCGAGAATACTACGCTAGCCCGGTACAAGCATAGTCGTGCACGCACTGGAACTGCATGTATGGGAATGGCACGCAAAAATCGCCTATGCAGTCCTGATGGGCGTGCACAACAGGAGCGCCAACTTTGACGGGCGCACGCGCAGTGCCCCAACTAGGCATGCGTGCAACACGCAACTGGGCAGGCTCTATGCCTCAGCACCCAACTAGGCATGCATGACCCAACTAGGGCACACCAGTGCCCCAACCGAGTGTGGGCACAATGCCCCAACCGGGCAATGTTGATGGGCACACGCGATGAGCACCCTCAACTTCTATGCAACCAAGTTTTAAAGAAATTTATAAGGAAATCAATAGACAATTCTCTTAAAACTTTTTGGGCCGGGCGCGCCTCCCCTGCACCCCCAGTGAGCTATCCAGGTAGCTTGACCCCTGTATAACTCACGCGATATGATTTGAGATGGGCATATATTTAACTATATTAGATTAGTAATATTTTTTCAAACACTCAAGAAGATTGGGAAAAATTATGGTTAAAATATCAATTTCATATGTTAAATATCCATTGAAATGTGTTCGAAGGAGAGAATGATGTGTCATCTAAAAAGTTTTTGGGGGTCTTTAAATTTGAAGAGTATCAGAAATACCAAACAACTACCAACACGGTAACTATTATGAGATGCTAATAATATAATGTTACTCTCACTACCAGTGCGACAGAAATTGGGTCAAGCTCAAGCCTAACTTATGAATCCTGCATTAATCATGTGTCTTAAGCAATCAGATGTGAGGCTCAGCCTAGTGTGATTCAGATCATGCATAAGGCTTAGCCTCATCTGAATCAAATTAGATGTGAGGCTTAGCCCCATGTGAAACAGAGCAGACATAGGGCTCAAACTCGCCTAAATCACTTAGTACATGATTATCATATGTTGCAATCCAAAGAATGTTGTACGGCCCAACTAGGAGGTAGGGCCCATTTCCATATTTCAAGAATTGCTTTCACATGGTCCACCCAGGGGTAGGGCCCATGTCTGTGTTTCAAGAGGGCTCTTACTTATTACAAGACAACTTGGAGATCAAAATTATAGTCTTCGGTCATACTCAATTTTAGCATACAATCCTAATAAAGCTCAGCTACATGGAAAGACCAAAAGTGACGACTGACGCACACGTAAAGTAAGGCTTTAAATAACTTATTCTTATTGCAGGGCTTGATATAATAAGATTGATCAGTGTCCATCTAAACAAAATACTTTTCAACCCGAGAAATGAGCTCTCTTTTCTAACCCTAAAGAAGCTCTCATGTCTAAGAAAAGCAAACAAAATCATCCAAAGCAATGCCAGAAATGCTTCCACCATGTGATTTACGCTGATCTTGATGCACATACATATGGCATAGCCCACTGTATTGGGGGTAGTTATTACCCATTCTTTATATTTCAGATGAAGCTATATCAATCATCCAAGCAACAATCAATAATGGCAAACTGCAATATTCGGTTGATTCAAAAAGAGATAGAGAGAGAAAGAGAGAGAGAGCAGCTAGATGAGACTTCATTTTCTCACTATCGGTCTGCTGCAGCTCTCCTTCCAGTCTTTGAAGACAACTTCATATGATACAGGCTTAGTAAATACTAAAGAATTGATTCTTTTCTCTGCATCAATAATTGATTCAATATTCAACTAGGGGTCATGAATGAGATCTATGAAGTTCTCAACGCTCTCCCATTTCCTCATATAATTATAAGGCTTACAGCATGTCAATCAACCATACCAACAGAGCTCTAGCCTGAGAAAAATTTCTATCTTGGCAAGAGGTCTTTTATATGCTCAACAAGTGGAAAGTTAGTAAGACTTTCAAGTTTTGTAGTTGAAAATACTCTTATTCAACAAAGCATGACGAACATCTTACTATCCATCCAGAAGATGAAGATGCGCAAATCAAGCAACTCAAAATTCCTCCTAGAGCTCCTCAGCCACAATACAGAGTTCAAAATGACACTTGCATGTCTAAGCTCTCATGCGAGGTTTGTCATGACACTCTCATGTCTCAGCTCCCATGTAAGGTTTGTCATGACACTCGCATGTCTCAGGTCGCATTCGAGATTGGTCATGACACTTGCATGTTTCAGCCCATAGGAGGCTCAACTTGGTATCTGTAAATTCAAATCATCACACGAGACTCATCTTCAGGGTTGTATTCATTATGCACCTGAGGCAGAAAGCAAAAACCTTATTTTCAGTGTCGTGTAGTTTATAAGGTGCACTTGAAGGGTGTTCCCTCTTTAAAGCTATCTCAAAATCGAAGTGATGCAACAACAACAACAGGTTTGGGCCCACTACAAAGCTAAAGCTTTCTATGAGACTCACGACCATAATGCCTGAATTACTGGGACTGGCATACGTCTCTCTGGAAGCTATTATTGAAATACAATGGCATCCATGATGAAACTGTTGATGCCTCAATTGCTTGGAAAGGGAACCATTCATCTCACGTGTCTCCATCTCCAAGCCTTCTCAGTAATGGAATTTTATTCCAAGAACGAAGCAGGGTATAATTTTCTGCTGTCACCTCCAACTAATCAAATAATTGTGGGTCAAATAGCTTGAGACTTAAATCACTCTAAGCTCAACCTCGACCAACTCAAGAAAGACAAAGTTGGGTATTATAATTTAATACTCTAATACCAAACAACTATCAAGCTGACTGGCGTTCATGTTCTGCATCATAAGAATAGACATGTAGACACCATGATATATGTTGCAGCTATCCTACCAGTGCTTGACAAACACATTATAATTGCTTGCCAAGTTGATCAAAAACCCATTCTCTTCCAATCATGTGCGACTTTATGTTTTGATAGTGAAGGTGAAGATCAGGAAACCCCTAAATTCTATCATTATGGACCAAAATCATTCCGAATTATGAAGAAAAATGGGATATAACTTCATCTGAAGTCTAGGATCAAATTTCAGCAAAGGACGTCGAAACTCACTATGCTCCTTCTTGTCCGAAGGAAAAGAATCAAACTATTATCACATAACCGGTAGGGGTTGGAATATGCCACAATACTTGATCCTTCGAGTATAGATGACATGACCTGCCAAATACAGAAAACTCCGATTGAGACTCAGATATCAATCTGGAAGTTCTATCTAAGGAACTGGCTACGAACATGACATCTGTCAGCCCGACTCCAGATGAAAGTGATAAACTAACTCTTCCCCATGATGAAGCATTAGTTAAACATTTTGATGCCTAATGAAACATGCACTTTGAATAGCAAATCGCCTACCAAAAACAAGGTGATTCAAGTGAAAATGGGTGACGAAACTAATCCTAAAGCCATATTCATAAGTGAGAGTTTGTCTTCTAATGAAAGAGAAGACCTTATAACTCTCATCCGAGAGTACATCAACGTCTTTGCTTGGAACTAATAAAACATGTCAGGTTTAGATCCTCAAATTACTATGCATTGGTTTAATATTAAACCAGATGCAAAACTAGTAAAACAACATAAAAAAAGATTCCATCTAGAGCTAATGGAGTCGATTGAGGATGAAGTCAAGAAGCTTAAACAATCTGGCTTTATCTAGGAAGAGTAGTATTCTGATTGGGTAGCGAATACTATTCATGTACTTGAGAAGAATGAAAAGATCCAAATTTGCATTAACTTTTGAGATCTAAACTCATTGTAAACCAAGTAAGAGGAGAGTATGAAGTCAAGCATGAACATCTCCTACCTTACCATTAGGGAACAATTGAAATCGGCAACTCGTTCGAGGAGTTGTACATTGTTATGTGCCATGATGTGAAAATATATATGCTAATGCTTTGTTCCCCTTGCAGCCACATTAACGGTCCCTCTTAAATCCAGCAAACACATTGCAATTGGAAGTTGTGAGTTTCTTTGTCCTAAAGAAATACTTGAGGCAAATGAAGCACATGCATCATGGATGAATTTCAAGCCAAAATATTGGTTATTCATTTTCATCGACCTCACACTCTACGGGATATTGCCAGAACATCCCAAAGAAGCCGACAAAATGAAGAAAGAGGTGAAAAAGCTTCATTACAATCTCTAGCTAGGCACCTTGTTTCGAAAAAAAACCAAGTAGAGTGTTACTTTGGTGCTTATCACAACAAGAAGTACAAGAAGTGCTCAAAGAAGCACATAATAGAGCTTGCGGTACTCACCAGTTGGAACCGAAATTAGGGGACTAGATAAAAAAAATGGACTTCGACTAGGCGATGATGATGGCAAACACCATGGCATATGCAAAGAAATGGCATGCCTACCTAGTGCATGCGAACTACATACATCAAGCTCCAGATCACCTACATCCACTCGATTACTTGGCCACTCGAGACATGGGGAATGGATATTATCGGCCCCATTACTCCACCATCTTCTCGTGGACATAAGTTCATATTAGTTATAACCGATTACTTTCCAAAGTGGGTAGAAGCTATCCCTTTAAGAGAAGTGAAATAGTGGATGTGGTCAACTATATCAAACACCACGTCATCTATCACTTTAGTGTACCTAGACGGATCATCAGTGACAACTGTCCCGAATTCACTAATAGGGCCTCTACCAAATTTTGTGATAAATTTACAATACATTATGTGTTCTCATCTTCATATAACCTGGCTGTCAATGGTCAAGCAGAAGCATTCAATAAAACCATCTTGAAGCTTTTGTAGAAATTCGTTACCATAAGTTAGCATGACTAAGATGAGAAATTAAGAGCTTATCTATGTGCTTATCGATACAAACACCAACAAGAGCCACGTCTTCTCCTTGATGTATGGATGTGAGGCTATCCTACCTCTGCAAATACATATTTCTTCCCATCAAATGGCATTAGCAACAAGAATGACCACCGAAGAAGAACACAACAACCTACTTCAGAAATTAGAAGCGTTAGATGAAAGTGCTTAAAAGCTCAATAACAGATGGAGCTCTATCAAGTGCAAATATCCCTAGACTTTAACAAAAAAGTGAAAGACTTTCAAAGAAAGTGACCTGGTCTTAGTAGTCAGATGACCAATAGTCATGACACATAAGATTAAAGGGAAATTCCAACCGAAATGGGAGGGTTCATTTGTAGTAGAGAGGATCTATTAAAATGGAGTATACTAGTTGATCAATCAACATGGTGATCGGATGGTGATGCCAATCAATGGAAATTTTCTAAAGAAATACTATTCTTAAATGAATGAAGTTATCCAACGTCTTCTTCAACACATAAAATGAAGAAATGCTGGCTCGCTGCTAAGGTGAAGCTCCACGCCCTAATAAAATTCTTACTAATCCCATCATGCTGGGGGGTAAAAGCAAGAACTGCTCTAAACTGCTAAAGTAAAGAGAAGAGAAAAGTTTGGCATGTAAGCCAAATGAAATCTTCAACAACTTACCATCCTGAGGGAAATAGCATGGCTAGCCCAACTCAAACAATAGTTGATAAATTCAAACCAAATTCATTGATAGCTGGGGGTTTACTAAAAATCTCACAATAAATCTTTCGCAACCATATCCTTATTCTATTATGAGGATACCTCACTCTCCAAGGCTGCTAAAGCAAAGAGAAGAGAAAAAGTTTGTCATTTAAGCCCAAATGAAATTCTCGACAACTCATCAAGCTGAGAGAAATAGCATACTAGCCCAACCCAAATGGCAATTGGTGAGAGTTAACCAAATCTATTGATAGCTGGGGATTTGCTAAAAATCCCATGAAAAACATGTCACAACAAGTATCCTGATTCAATAATAAGGGTACCTCATTGCCCAAAGCCGTGGAGGCAAAGATAAGAGAAAAAAGTTTGGCATATAAGTCCAAACGAAATCCTTGACAACTCATCATGCTAGGAAAATAGTATGGCTAGCCAATGCAAACGGCGATTAGTAACGACAAACCAAATTCATTGATAGCTGAGGGTTTGTTAAAATTTTAATGATGTCAATCTTCTATTACGTTAAGATTTCACATCTAACAGAAATGCTTCAATCTCACCAGTTTGTTAAACAGAAAAGTCAAGTTAACAATTATCTCTGATAATAATTCTAAACGACTTGAGTTCAAGTTTTCATACGCTCCCTATCAAGTTAAAATCACACCTTTTATGAACAAAAATCCAAATTAAATTTTAGACCAACCCAAGTAATTGTAATCCGATTGCCATTAGATTGTATCTCTAATCTTACCTCTAACAAGAAAACTTTCCTTTTCACTTTTTCTCCTAGTAGAGTCAGTGTCCCTCCAAATTATTTGTCACGTTAAAATCATACCTTTGGCATCACAATAAATCAAATCAATTTTCCCAATGGGATCAAATCCAACAAAACATTTGCCATGTTAAGATTTCACATCTAACTAAACAAACAAAACCAATCTATCAAGTCTAACAATACAACCTCTAATAAACTAATTTTTGACATTGTCAAGTTAACAATTACCTCTTATGAAAATCATCTCCCTATCAAATTAATATTTACCTCTAATAGTTAACTCAAAAGATTAAACACGTTAATTGTTACCTCTGTTTAGCCAGCTCATTCCTATCATGTCCCGAACCTCCGAATAGGTCGAACTTTGAGGCATGTTTAATAATACCTCTGTCCTTGCTCAAATTGCGTTATACTAGATGTCACTGAATGGGTAGATTAAACATGTTAACCCTATCTCTGTTTAATCGGTTCATTACTATCATGTCTCGAACCACTAAATAGATTGAATCAAAAGATATGCTTAATAATATCTCTATCTTTTCCTAATCTGTCATACTGGATGTCATTAACTGACTAGGATCATATTTTTGCAAACTCTCGTCTATCATGTTCAGAACCTCTAAATAGCTTGAATCAATAAAGCATGTTAATATCATATCTATGCTTATTATCTATATCTCCTATCTGTCGTACTAGGACTCTACACTTTTGAAAACTTTCTATCACGTCCAACACATCCGAATAGTTTGAGTCCCCATCCATGAGACACGTTAACAATTGCCGCTATCTATCCAATTCATCTTTTTGTCTCTCATACTCTTAGCCTCTGAACAAAATGTTTCAGACTGTAGATAATAGCTTTTCTAAAAGCAAAACTACAAGTTGAAGTCTAGCCTGGCAATGCAAGCGCAAATGCGAGGAAGAATTCCTTGCAAGCAATTTGTGATGCTTTGAAGAGGTTCAACAATATACCCATGAAGATTAAGAAAATTTGTCGATAAAATTTGATAAGTTTCATAAAGGTTCAACTGTACACCTGTAACAACCAAATAACTAGAAGATAGTTAGCAAAGTCAGAGCTCAGGACTCACGCATAAGTTACTTGATTTGCGGTTCATTTCCATTATCTCTAAAAGTTTTTCTTACAAATTTTCTTTCAAATTATGATCTCGACCCCTATAGTTCATTCATACCCAGTTTCTTAGGTTTTAGTTTTAATTTGTTGTTCTATCAATAAATACAAAATTAATCTTTTCGGTGAACACAATATTTTGTATATACTTGATGAGAAAATAAATGAACTTAAAAACTAATCAAATTTGATCCTAAAGTAGCAAATTATGTAGAAATCATGATGATGATGATGATGATGATGATGATGATAATAATAATAATAATAATAATAATAATAATGGAGCTATTACTTACTCGTCATTGACTCACATAAGTTACCTGAGCTGCCAACTCATATACAGTAATCCCATATATATGTATGTGTGTGTGTGAGTGAGTGAGTGTGTGTATTTGTGTATATATAATTTTTGAATAATTCGGTCAATTTGGTTTGTTTTCAGGGTTCAAAGCTCGAAATTAAAAACCAACTGAATTATTTTTGTTCAGTTCAGTTTGGATTGGTTATTTCAGTTTGAACTAAACTCTTCTCACCCTTACTCCGTGATCCCCGGGCATCCCAGGCCTCAGGAATCATATGTCGGGGAGGGTTAATCATTGAACCCTAATTAATTTCTTCAGCATTTACTTCTTTGCCTGATATACCATGAAATTTTCCCTCAACATAAACTTCTTTGCCCGACAAGTTATGAATTACTCCATTTGCATTTGGGAACACATTTAATCTAGAGCCACGTGGCTACTCATTAGTGGATGCACGGAGAATTGGTGATCTCGGCTAATGATTCTTCTTGATCTCAAATCCCCTGATTCTTACTAGTATGCACAAAACCTTTCCGTCACCTCACCCTTCCGGATGCTGCCATCCATAGCCACAAAGATTAGTCATAGTTCTTCCTTAATGATGGTCGCCATGTTATCACCAAAAACTTGTCTATTTTCCTCCATGGATTCACTAGACACTTACTCTCTTACCGATCGAAACATCAAAAGATCCATCTTCTCAGTGCTTGCCATAACCTTGTGCTTCATACCTTAACCAGCTGTCGCTAAATAGTGCCCTAGTATCATACATTGGAAGCAAAACGCTCACACATGCATAGAAAAATCCTTGTTAGTCAGGCTCTTCCGACGAGCCTAAAGGCACTTCCGGAACTAGCGGCATGGCTTTCTTTTATAGAATGAGTTAAGGTTGTTGGTGATTTGAAATTCATATACAAATCTATTTATTATTTTAATTAAGTTTAAAAATTCATATACAAATCTATTTATTATTTTAATAAAGTTTAAATTACTGCATATAATTATCTCTTACATAATTTACCATTATATATTAAATGGAGATAATAATTAAAAATAAATAAATTTTGGATGTAGTAAGGATGGGGCGTTACATGCAGTTGCTTCGACTAGATCATCTAAAATCTAGGTAAGAAAGAGCAAGCTTTTCGCATAAGCTCCCTCTATTTAATGCATATAAGTTGGTGGGACTGAATAACTTGCGTGAATTAATTACAGACATCCAAATAAAATGGACGGCAGGCCAGCAAATTGATTTGCTGACATTTCCCATGAAAATTTTCATTACACACGAACACACACACATAAATAGGGAAAAAAGAAAAGCATTTAAAACAAAGTTCACACACCAACGGTTTACAAATCAAGAATCAAGAATCATTGTTCAGGATAGCCTATGAACTTTCATCAATTCGAGATTTAGTTCCCTGCCACTTATGCTCATTTATGGAGAAATATCATTTGGGTGATTTAGTTCATTTCATAAAGCTGGTCTTTAGTTTTATTATTTTTTTTAATGGAAACTTAATAATTTTGTCAATCTGGTTCAATGAATTCCTTTCTCTGCTATTTCTTTTGTCATGTGAATGTTCTCGATATAAATGCAGCAACTCCGCACAAAGGCACCACAGACTTCTTATCTCAAGAGACTGATGGAGAAAAGAGAGGAGATAATAAAAAAAAATTAAGTTGCCACTTTGATTTTTCTTTATATTTGGTTGTTGCTCTTCCTCTTTACATTTTGATGGGTAAGATGGGATTGAATAAATTTAACATTTTGTTTGAGAAGTTGGGATCGTATATAAGTAAGAGGTATAATTCTATTATTTTTTCTTATAGTCAGGGCAATAAGAAAAAATAATAGAATTATATATAATATTATAGTCAGGGCAATGCCCAAGGAATTATATATAGATTATAGGCTAAAGCAGAAAAACTCCTATCAAGTATCGCATTTTTTTAAAAAAATTTTGAATTTTTTTATATTACATAAACATCCGTAGGGTTTCAATGTTTATGAAAACCCTCAAATAGTATTAACAAAAAGATTAACAGATCGATTTAAAATCACAATGAGCATCCGCTTTCCAGCAGCTCTAAATACTCTCTTGATTTAGTGTATTTTACATAAAAAATATATGTCTGAAAATATCAGAAAGGGAGTCATTGCTGCGTTTTTAAATCGATTTATTAAACTTTCCGTTAACATTATTTGGGATTTTCCATAAAATTTGAAACCTTATAAGGATTTACATAACATAAAAAGATTCACAGGATTTCTAGAAAAAATGGAATACTTCATGAGGGTTTATTATACTTAAAACTTATATTATATAATTCTTTCTTTTCTAATTTTCATGGGATAAAGTACCAAGAATTATTTATTTGTGTTTAATTTTCAGTTTACAAATGTCTCATGAAATCTCTTTTCAATGAAGCGATGGAACTTGTAATAAGAGAAATAATGTATTTTAAAAGGCATAGTTGTTGTTGTTGTTATGTTCCTCTTAGCATTACAATTCAAAAACTAAATTGATTATTGAAAGTTTCTGGATCAACCTTGCATTTTGAAAAGCAAATGAAACTTAAAATACGTGAGAATAACGATGGGTAGCTACAAAAGATCAGTTGGTGATGTATCAGGCCATGTATTTAAGGCTATCTCCACATATTTATAGTGCAAAGCTCATGAAATTCTAGTTTTATATATCATTGTAATAGTATTATACAGTTTTGATTGATTAATTAAAAAAAAAACACTTGCTTATGTGTTGCCCTATTTTTCACTTTCTATAACTATTGTTAAATACTGAACTTTTTTTATCACAATTTTAATTTGATTATATAAAATCTAGTAATATTACTGGCTTTTGATTTGGATTTGAGGTATAATTTGCATAACATTGATAGTACATAGTCCTTATCAAAATTTTGATATACTCATAAGGGGGTGATTGGTTCATATATTTGGAGCTGGATTTATGGTTGAATTTGGATCTTGGCTATTGTCACCATCATTGAGATTAAATCTACCAAAATCCTAGTTTGTTTTTAAGATTATCTAAGAAAAATGTTGATGTGGTGAGGAATTTGAAATGCATTTAAAACCAAGTTCATGCACCAACTTGTAGCTACAAAAGATCAGATGGTGATGATATCGGGCCACGTATTTAAGGCTATATCCTCTTTTCTTCCACAAATTTAGAGCGCAAAGCTAATGAATTTCTAGTTTTATCATTGTAATTGTATTATACAATTTTGATAGACTAAAAAAAAACTTGCTTTGTGCTGCCCCATCTTTGACTTTCTATAACTATCATTGTTAAATATTGAACTCTTTTTAGCACAGTTAAATATAAAACATTGTAATTGAGTTTAAGCATATTTAGTTGGATTATATAAAATCCAACAAAGTTCCTGGCTTTGGGTGTAATTTGCATAACATGGACACTGCATAGTCCTTATAAAAATTTTGACGTACTCATAAGGGGGTGATTAGTTCATACATTTGGAACCAGATTTAGGGCTGAATTTGGATCATGGTTATTGTCACCATCATCGAGATTAAATCTACCAAATTCTTAGTTTGTTTCTAAAATTATCGAAGAAAAAAATATTGATGTGGTGAGGAATTTGAATGGGATCGGTTCCACTTTTTGCCAGAAGAGTGAGCCAAATCTAGAAGCTACTTGATTCGTGAATTTTTTGCTTTTTCACGTTCATTTTACGGAAAAGGGAAAAGGAATTGGTCTTAGGAAAAAATCATCTTGTTTTTCATTGATTGTTTCCATCATGAGGATAATGGAAAGGGATTCATGAAATAAAAAGAGTATGGTCACCTGCAAGGTATCGGATAAACTTACCTTCTAAATATGACAAAAGTTAGTACAATAGGAAATAAGGTAAACATCCCAATTTTCAAGACAAAATAAAACTATCTCTATATTAATCAAAGATGTCAATATGAATCACAATATGATTCAACGTAATCTAAACATCATGTTATAAAACAACAATTAAGCCTAAATACTCGGGGTAGACTCTACATAGACCAAAGGCGAATCATGCTGGATCAATCACATGAATGATCCTTCTCAGCTCATTTCTATCAAGTATATATGTCTTCATTCAAGCCTCTAGCATTCATATTTTTTCGTATCATCTCCATCCATATTGTATCTGGCCGTCCTTATACTCTTTTAACTTATCCTATATTGATAAGTTTCACGCATCGAAGTGGTACATATAGAGCTCTACATTGTGTATGTCTAAACCATTATAGGCAATTTTCTTGCATCTCCTCTTCAACTATCCCCATTTTAGTACAAATATTCTCATTTCTCACTTTATCTCTCTTAATTTTACCGCACATCCAATGAAGTATAAGCATCTCTGTTATAATTATTTTATGTGAATAATGTCTCTTTATTACCCAAAATTTATGTTATAGTTGTATAAAACTACTGTTACCCTCCTCCATTTCAACTAACCAACTTGGATCTATGATTGACATTACTACTGATCTCTACATTATTTTTTAAAAAATGTGTTATATATGAAGAATTTTTATTTGAAATATCATTAGTAATTTAATGCTTCCAAATAAAAAACATAAAAATAAAAACAATAAAAGAAAAATATCAATATCTGCTCAAAGAGTTCTCTATGATTTTGTTATGGCAAAAATTCATTGTATCTAATACCATTAAGAAAAAATAGAGCTTAAAGATATGTAAATCAGTGATTAAGAATGGCCCAAAATGATAAAAAAAAAATAAAATATATTAACAAGCAGAAACTATTAGGTTGGCTAACCAAGGCCAAGAGTTTGTCGACCAAGACCCATTATTAGTCGACTAAAAGAAGGGATAGGTCATCAAATACGAAAACTAACATAACTAATACTCTAGATTGTTCAATTAGAAGCAAAGTTAAAAGACCAATAATACCAATAAAGAAAAAAATAATACTCTAGACTGGTTGATTAATAACAGTGTTTATTGACCAATCATACTCAAAAACAGTTTACAAATTGTTATTAGTGGTATTAGTATTATCTATCCAAGGTATGGACTTATGAGATAAATTGAAGTAAAACGCAAGTTCTAAAACAGATAACCAACTGATATAAATGTGTGTGTGTGTTTCAAGGCTTTAACAACACATCTAAAAGTAAATGAAAAATTACACAAAATTTACAATAAATCTCAGATAAAGCATTTATCTTTATATTGCCTTATATGTGCTTCATATAAACTTAAATTTTAGAAATAATGATTTTATATCTAAGTTCCAACATCCTCCCCTGTTGTATTAAAGACAAATAGTCAATGCAATATATTAGCTTACATAGCGTAATTGTGATAATACTTTCGATATTAAAAAGATACTTTATACTTAGTGTCATTAATTATCTTCCTTTCGTATCCACAAAAGATATTATATAGAGAAACTTGACTTTTACCAAGTCCATCTCGTGAAGGGTTGTGAGGCTTTTACCAATTACAAATAAGAAATCTCTTTGCTTTTACCAACTCCATCTGACCAACCCGTGAAGGGTTGTGAGGCTGAACGAGATAAAGAATGAATCTACGCCCTCTTCCATTCTCAGGCACGGAAGTTGCTAGTCAGTGCCCACTTAACTCTTCGAGAGCCCTTGAACAGGAGTAGGTCACGAAGACCCTCTCTCTTTTCCAAAAGCGATGAACCAACAAACTAGTGAACAATGCATAAGTTTGTGTATAACATAATGAAACAAACTACTAATGTAATGGAGGTAGGAAGCGATGGTAAGACACATCCATCATTTGTAGTTGATTCTCTTACTTGAGAATATATTGAGTGGTCAACGTGGATAAGAGTGGGTTAAATGATGTCAAGTTTATTAAATTAAGTGATAAGATAATCATGGCTATTTTAGATGTGTCCATCTTTTGAATGAAAATATTATAAAATAGGCATCATTAAAATATTCATGGATAGATGATAATGGATAGGATAATTGAGATGGAGATGGTGTAGTAGTAAGAGTAGACGTAGACTGAGTTTGAGTTTGGGGTGCTAGCTCAGTAGGTTCATGCATGAGATAAAGTTCTTCACATGCTATGCAAATCATTGTTATTATGTCAAGAGATACAATAAAACCTTTATTGTTTGGTGCTTTACATTAATGATATGTTGATAGTATGTTTTTGTGCTCAAGAGGTGAACAAGTTAAAAAAGAAACTATCTAGCAAGTTTATAAGAAAAGATCTGCAAATGTGATTCTTGATATACGAATTATCAAGGAAAGAGTGGTTACTAAGTCAACATAAACATAAACTGAATATGTCAAAAAAATTCTGAAAAAGTTTAGTATACATGATGCTAAGACAGTTAGCACCCCTTTAGGTACTTAATACCAACTATTTAAAGAATATCACACATGGATAGGATACCATATGCTTCTATTATTGGTAGTCTTATGTATGCTATGTTGTGCGCCAAACCAAAGATATAGCATATGCAAAGGGGTTGTGAGCTGGTACATGAGTAATCCAAAGGAGTATTGGAAGGCCATCAAATGGATTCTTTGATATTTATGAGCACTAAGGTTGGAATGTATTTCAGAGGAGGAAGTTTGTTAATACATGATTATATCAATTCTAATTTAGCTAATAATAATGATGATAATAAGAGTACTACGGGTTATATCTACACATTAGGTGGTATTGCTATTAGTCGAGTCTCTCAATTATAATAGATTGTTGCTCTTTCTACTACAGAGACCGAGTATGTTGCCATATCAAAGGCTAGCAAAGGGATGATTTGGTTGTGAGTTTTCTTAATCAAATTGGTAAAGAAACAAGAAATTAGTACTTTATATAGTTAATGGTCAAAGTTCCATTTGTCTCGTTAAGAATTCAACATTTTATTTAAAAACAAAGCATATAAGAAAGAAGAACTATTTCATCCATGATATCTTAAAACATAAAAAAATATTATTTAAGAAGATCCGAAGAAAGGGAAATCCATCTGTGCTAACCATGACAGCTATTAAACTAAAGCTATACACAATTTTAGGTGGCATATAAGCGTTAGGCTTTAGGGTGGGCCACCAAGGCATGTTCATCACGTTGATGAGAAGAAATAGATGGATGTGAATATATTCAGTCTCTTAAGTTGAGAGATTATTAACTTCTATGGAACCTAAAAGTAATATACACAAATCTCCAACTCCATGAATCCAACTTCATGGAAAGTTGGTGAGGGGTGATTTGGGGCAGCACCCCCTTGCCTGGAGAGGGCTTTGGTGTCGCCTCGAAAAAAAATTTAGAAAGGTACTTGGGTATTTTTACATATTAGTGGATTGATCCATATATATATATATGGGGAGAGAGAGAGTAATGGAAATGAGCCGCCATATCAAATAAGTTATTTCAGTAGCACTCCATTTCTGCTATTTCTAATATATTTTCTTCAAAATTCATTTTTGGATTATGACCTCAACTTTTAATGGTTCACTTATATCCAATTTTTTTAGTTTAGTTTTGATTTGGTCTTCTATCAAATAGTCACAAAATTAATGATTTTCAGTGAATACAACATTTGTATTCACTTGATGAAATGGTAAACAAACTTCAAAATTTATGAAATTTAATCCTACATAAATCTAAAGAAGTAGAGATAATGTTAACATTACTTTTTCTTCATTGACTCATATAACTTATATGAGCTGGCAGCTAATATGCAACCGAGAAGTGCAACTAGAGGCGCGCACCAAGGAGTGTGCCTCTCAGCGTTGCAAAGCTCGCATCATAGAGCGTGCACCATCCAAATGACCACATTCCAACCTCAGGCGCGTGCACGTCCCCACTAAGTGTGCACCGCCAAGGCACGTGCAATCCAAAAGCGCAACTAGAGGTGCAGGTCAAAGAGCACACCCTTCGGCATAGCAAAGCACGCATTGAAGAACACGCGACAAAAAAATGTGCATTCTCTAGGCGAGAGCATACCATCCTTAGGAGCACGAACGTTCTCAGCAAGCCCTCGTCGCCCAGGTGTGTGTAAGCCAAGATAACAAACCGTGAAGTGAACACATAGTGCGTACCCTGTACGTGCCCAGGACGCACCACGTGCATGCTCAAGCACACCACACACATGCCCAGAGCGCTGCGTGCACCCCTGCTGAGGCACTATATGTGCACTCAAGGGGCGCTGCGAGCACCCTAGGGCGCTGAGCGCACCCTCCAACGGGAGCTGCATGTGCACCTCCAAAGGGGGGCGGCCCCCAGGGGGTGGGCTGCATGCACGCACCCCTAGGGGGTGGGTTGTGCAGCGCAGCCCCCAGGGGGCACTGTGCATGCGCCTTCGAGACGCTGTGCGTACCTAGAGTGCTGCGCGCTCATTTTGAGTGCTTCGCACGCTCCACTTCGTATGTACGATTGGTTATAATGATCTGAGCGATCGTTCTTATGTTTAATCTCCTATTACTGAGAAATTTGAGGAATAGATATATTCCAGAGTCTATAAAAGACTTCTTTCTTAACAAAAAAAGGAGAAAGGGAGGAGAAATCTACATAATAAAAGAAAAGGTCACCAAAAAGGAAATAGATTGAAAGAAAAAGTCACAAGAAAGGAGAAAATCTACAGAGACTAAAAGAAAAGACAAAGACGCAGGAAGATGGGAAAATCAAATCAAGAGAACAGAGTTCTCTTTTCTTCTCTTCCAGCCAAATAGATTAGAGAGATCTAGAGATCCATAAATGAAGAGATCCAAAGATCCAACAATAGAGAACTAGAAAAGTAAAAGTTACTGCACTTCAAGAGTTTATCCTCTCCTCTAACAAGAGCTTGGTGCCAGAGAAATTAGTTGACACGATGTTCAAATCAATGGAAGATAGTAACGAACTTCCACCGCTACCAAAGATCCCACAAAAATTAAAAGGGGAAAAGTCATCTTTTTTCTCGATCCCTGTAATTTGATTTGAGTAATTATGATTCTTCTTTTATTTTAATGTAATCTCCATCAATAGCATTGAAAGACAACTTCCTCAAATTCGGGCGTATAGGAGTTGGCGACTACAGTGGGCGCTTCTCTTTACTAAAGAGAAAACAGTGGTGCAATCCGATATTATTGTCTTTCTTCTGGCTCCAAACTTGCAAAGCGTTATTGCCAAGTGACAGTTAAAAATTATGATGCGTTATCACCCATTAACAATGATAAGGCATTATCACCTATCGACAAATATGAGGTATTATCGCCCATTAACAAAGGCAAGGCATAATCGCCTATCGACAAATATGAGGGATTATCGGCGAGAATACTACGTTAGCCAAGGACAGCCCTATGCCATGCAAAAATTGCCCGTATAGTCCTGATTGGCGTGGGCGATAGGAGCGCTAGCTTTGACGGACAGGCGTTGTGCCTCAACTGGGCACGAGCGCAGTGCCCAACTGGGTGGGCGTTTTGCCTCAACTGGGGGTGCTCGCGTAGTGCCCAATTGGGAGTGCGCAACACCCAACTGGGAAGTGGGCAATCTTGATGGGCACACGCGATGAGCACCCTCAACCTCTATGCAACCAAAATTTTAAAGAAATTTATAAGGAAATCAATATCCAATTCTCTTAAAAATTTTTGGGCAGGGCGCGCCGCCCCCTGCATCCCCAACGAGCTATCCAAGTAGCTCAACCCCCATATAACTTGCGCTATATTATTCGAGAGAGACACATTTAACTTTATTGGATAAGTAATATTTTTTCCAACACTCAAGAAGATTGGGGAAGATAATAGTTAAAATATCAATTTCATATATTAAATATGCATTGAAATGTGTTCAAACAAGAGAATGATGCGTCATTTGAAAAAGTTGTTGGGGGTCTTTCAATTTGAAGAGTATTGGAAATACTAAACAAACACCAACATGGTAAATATTATGAGATGCTAAGATATAATGTTAATCTCACTACCAAGACAACAGAAATTGGGACAAGCTCAAGCCTAAGTTGTATCCAACAACAGAGTCAAGATCCTCAAAAGAAGCAAACTTGCGAAGCCTACATTAATCATGCATCTTAAGCAATCATATACAAGGCTCAGCCTAGTTCGATTTAGATCATGCATAAGGCTCAACCCCGTCTAAATCAAATCATATGTGAGACTTAGCTCCATGCGAACCAGAGCAGACATACGGCTCAAACTTGCCAAAATCACTCAGTACATGATTATCATATGCTGCAATCCAAGGAACTTGCATGACCCACAAGGGGGTAGGACCCGTGTCCATATTTTAAGAAGGCTCCTGCTTTCACATGGCCCACTTAGAGGGTAGGGTCCATGTCTGTGTTTCAAGAGGGCTCTTATTTATTACAAACCAACATGATAGTTTTCGATCAGACTCAGTTCCAACATGCAATCCTAATGAAGCTTAGCCACATGAAAGACCGAAAGTGACAGTTGACCCGCATGCAAAGTAAGGCTTAAATAACTTATTCTTATTTCAGGGCTTGATATAATTAGATTGATCAGTACCCATCCAATCAAAATACTTTCTAACCCGAGAAAAGAGCTCTCTTTTCTAACCGTAAAGAAGCTCTCATGTCTAAGAAAAGTGAACAAAATCATCCAAAGCAACACTAGAAACGCTTCCGCCATGTGATTTGCGCCTATCTTGATGCACATGCATATGGCATAGCCCACTATATTGGGGTAGTTATTACCCACTCTTTATATTTCAGATGAGGCTATATCAATCATCCAAGCAATAGTCAATATGGAAAACTGCAATATTCGGAGGATTCAAGAGAGAGGGAGAGAGAGAGAGAGAGAGAGAGAATAGCTAGATGAGATTTCGTTCTTCTCACTATAGGTCTGGTCCAGCTCTCCTTCCAGTCTCTAAAGACATTTTAGTTTGATACCTGCTTAGTAAATACCAAAGAATTGATTCTTTCCTCTTCATCAAGAATTGATTTAGTATTCAACTGGGAGTTATGAAT
This sequence comes from Dracaena cambodiana, assembly GCA_036321105.1. Classification (NCBI taxonomy): domain Eukaryota; kingdom Viridiplantae; phylum Streptophyta; class Magnoliopsida; order Asparagales; family Asparagaceae; genus Dracaena; species Dracaena cambodiana. Next base: position 41,662,955 of record JAYEPQ010000004.1, read on the forward strand.
GAGATCTATGAAGTTCCCAAGGCTCCCCTATTTCCTCATATAATTCATGAGGCTTACAGCTGTTAATCAACTATACCAACGGAGCTCTAGCCTAAGACAAATTTTTATCTTGGCAAGAGGTCTTTTATAAGTTCAAAAAGTGGAGAGTTAGTACGACTTTCCGGCTTTGCGGTTGAAAATATTCTTATTCAACCGAGCAAGACGCGCATCTTGCCATCCATCCAGAAGATGAAGATGTGCAACTCAAGCAACTCAAAATTCCTTATAGAGCTTCTCAGCCTCAATACAAAGTTCAAAATAACACTCGCATGTCTAAGCTCTCACGCGAGGCTTGTCATGACACTCGCACATCTCAATTCTTATGCGAGGTTTATCATGACACTCGCATGTCTCAGGTCACATTCGAGGTTTGTCATGACACTTGCATGTTTCAGTCCATAAGAGGCTCAAGTAGGTATCTATTTGTTCAAATCATCACACGAGACTCACCTTTAGGGTTGCATCCATTTTGCACCCAAGGCAGAAAGCACAATAACAGATAGTGCTCTATCAAGCGTAAATATCCCGAGCCTTCAACAAAAAAGTGAAAGAACGGACTTTCAAAGAAGGTGGCCTTGTCTTAGTAGTTAGATGACCAATAGTCATGACACATAAGACTAAAGAAAAATTTAAGCCGAAATGGGAGGGTTCACTTGTAGTAGAGACAATCTACTCAAATGGAATATACTAGTTGATCTATCAACACGGTGATCAGATGATGATACCAATCAGTGTTCTAAATATCGGATACCGGTGACATTTACATACCAGATACCGAGCGGGATATCGCGATATGAACCTAAATAACGGAGTGTCATATTGGTGTTATACCGGTTAAAAAATAATCATATAATTGAATATATAAAATATATTAAAACACATAAAACAAGTTTATTGTACTTACTTTGGCTTATTTGCATTCAAATTATGAATTTGTAGATGCCATTCAGAGCATCCGTATATGCACAAAGGGACAGATAATCATAAAATTAAGAAAAATAAGTTTTCATGAAAAAAGAGAAGTGTTTCTACAATAACGAAGTCATATAATTAACAAAATTACAACATTTTTGTTTAAATAAGTTTATCTGAACATGCTAGAAACTTTAAATATCAATTTTTGCAGCACATTTTCTAGCTAGATTCAAACTCCGCTAGTTCATTCGAAGGCATGCCTTACTCCTCATCATCTAATGACGAATTTGATGATGATGTGTTAGCTTCTTTCTCATCATCTTCATCTGATGTGGGCCACTGCTTAGACTTTGAAGATGATTATACTTTCCCCTTAGAAGTTCTACTACTCTTAAATTTTAATGTCTTAACTCTTTCACTCTTCCTTTTCTTCGGATTAACACCCATAGCTATCGACACCTGTCAAAAAGTCAATTGCTCTCCAAGAAAGACTTCATCATCACTAGTCTCATAAGAATCGCTATTCTTTTCTTGAGACATGAACCACTCGATGACATTTTCCTCTTCATTATATGTAACTAAGGGATCTCTGTTTGGGATTGAAAGTTTACTCTTGAGCCTTGCATTGAACTTGACAAAGACTAAGTCATGCAATTTCTTAGAATTTAGTTTATTTCTTTTCTTCGTATGCACCTAAATAAAAGATAATCATATTAAATTCGTTGAGAACATATATGTTTGGAAGAAGGAAATATTTTATTAGCAAATGACAAATCGTAATACCATCTCAAATGTGCTCTAGTTTCGTTTACAACCCGAAGAACTGGTTGTTAGGGTCAAGATTCTAATTGTCATGATCCTCATTTTGGGAGCATCTGTCCCATAGAATTCCCACCATTGAGCTAGCAATAAATATTTAGAAATAATTATTAGCTATTTAATAGTTTCTTAAATTGAAAGTAAATTAAATTTTGCATTTCTTAAATTGAAATGCATACTTGGATTAATGATTCTCTTTACTGCTGCCCTTGCAAAAGGCATTCTAAATTATACATTTTGATTTTGATACATTGGGAGCTGCTAGGTAATCTTATCAACTCTGTCATGATCATCTAGATAGAATCTGTACATCACCTCAACAAAGCCCTACATGAACGGCCCATCAGCATCAGTCTCAGGCTACTTCCCATAGTAATAAAGAGGATTCAAGAGATATCCAGCTCTATGCAAAGGACCCTTTAGTTTTTCCTCCCATCTCTTATAATTAATCTTCCATATTGAAAGATATTTCTTCTCTTCACCCCCCAACGCATCTCTTATTTCCTCTTTAGCAGTCTCTAGGTTACCGTACAGAAAACCTATTGAAGGGACCTTGTCTCCATCAACTCTGCGCAAAACTTTCACCAGTGGAGTAAATACTTTTAGTGTAATATTTGTGTTGTCCCAAAATTTGTTGCTAGCAATTATTTCTGAAACCTAAATATTCATAAAAAGATGTATTAAAAAAATATGGCTAACATGTAATTTATTAAAAATATATAAATATCATTTTTTATTAATTTAAATAAATACTTTCTTGCCTACATCTGTTCTAGATAGAGTGCAATCTATCCATTCATCAGAAATAAACATATGCTGCAACTCTTTCTTCTTCTCTTTGATTGATGACAAAGAGAGAAATGCCATGGCAAATCTAGTTGTACCCGGCCTTATTAGCTCTCCACCAATCATCTTCCTCATAATATCTAGAGACTTGACGTGGTTGTATATGTACACAGAGACTAATTTCCCCATCATAATTGCATTTTTGATATATTTAATTTTTTCAATATTCGCAAGCATCAGATTAACTATATGTGCTGCACAAAATATCCAAAATATATTTGGATGTGTCAGAGCTAATATGCTTGCTGCAGCCGTATTGTTCAAAGCATTATCTATCACAATCTGTACAACATTTTTCACGCCAATGTAATTCATTCCCCTCTCCATAAATTTGTGAATATAACTGTTATCATGCCTGTCAGAAAAAGCATCTTATAACACTAAGAAGGCTGTATCGGCCGGACAATGCACAACGATATTCATAATACTTCTCCCTTTTCGGTCTGACTATGCATCAGTCATCAAAGTGCAGCCATTTGTTCGGCAACTCCGTTTGAGCAATTCAAGAGTTGCATTTGTCTCCTCGATCTCTCTTTGGAGACAAGTCTCGCTGATCTCGAACGGGCTGGGAGTCTGTAAGTTTGGTCCATACATGCTAATGGCTTGAACTATCTGCATAAAAGATGGCAGCATAGTAAGATTGAGTGCAAGCCCTTCTTTATAAAACAAACCTGGCAATGTATGAAACTGCATCGTCTCTGCCCTTTTTGTAGACTGATAGTATGGTAAGCTGTCTTTGGGCTGCTTCCACTGCCTCCTCGATCAATCGAATAGCAAATTGATCCATCGGTTCTGTTGTTTTGCGAGAAGATTAACCGGTTATTTTGCGAGAAGATGACTCTTCTCGAGTTGTCTGCTCATCTTCTTCTTCCCCAATATGAACTTTTTCTAATAAATTTTGAAGCTCTGCTGTTTTTCCTTCCTTTACTACTCGAGCTTTATTTAGCATCACAAGAGCTTTTTGCTTCATATCATCTGAGACTAGGGGACAACCTCTGACATTTCTGCTGACATGACCTAGATGTTCCTTCAAACGGGTAATGTATCCCCGTATTCTTTCTGACAGAAATTGCACTCTACTTTATTGGGCTTACTGGGTAATTTTTTCCCCAATTTCAAGCTAGATCTTTACCTCCTCACTTCTCATGGATATTAGAAGTATCAGAAGAGGACATCTTTCAACCTATTTCTGACCTCAAATTTTATAAAAAACAAAAAATAATTAATTAAATAGCTAATATAAATAACAAAAAATAATTGATTAGATAGCTAATATAAATAAACATAATCTATTTCATGGAAATCCTAATCTATTTCATGCAAATATAAATAAATATAATTGATTAAGAAGTCAAGCCTTTACTAATATAAATAAACATAATCTATTTCATGGAAATCCTAATGGCTGAATTGTTTGAATTGGTTAGTCCTTGTGAATAATCATAGCTATAGGATCATAATGGCCGATAGATATGTGTTTATCCTACATGCTATTATTATGCTTCAAGCTATTATGCGCATTATCCTTCAAACATAATGTGTATCCTACATGCATTTGATATACAATTTTTTTGGAGAAAAATTAAACATTAATGGAGATGGAAAAGTATATAGCTTAATTATAATTTTTTTATCTATAGATTCTTCCTTTACTCATAGTCTAATGCAAAATATATTCTTCCTTTATTAATACAAATTTTATCTACCATGAGACTCAAACACACAAATGCTAGTCAATGAGAGTCACTGATTCATAGTGAATTAGTGATTCGATTCACTGATTCAGTTTGAATCAATGAATTGAATCACTAATTCACTTTGAATCAATGACGCGATTCACACTGAATCAGTGAATTGAATCATTGATTCAATGTGAATTAGTGATGCACTTCACTATACAGTCAGGGCCAAGCCATAGTACATGTAAAAATCCAAACTAAAAATTCCTAAATTCTTTCACAATTTAAAAACCCAAACACACTAATTACAATTACAAACTAAAATTTAAAGGAAAATTAGATGAATTAGAACCTAACAAATTTTTGCCCAAAGATAGAAATTAAGAGATTTACAAAGGGGGAGATTGACCTACCAAAATTGGAGGTCGGTGATGCTAGAAGGCACGCAAGAGGAGGAGGGAGAGGTTGGATCGCCGGCGACGGAAGCGGGGAGAGACGGCAAGAAGAGAATGGCTCTCAGGACTCGAGAGAGACGGCGAGGGAGATCGGTCAAGCCAGAAGCTTTGCAAGAGAGCCAGAAGCTCGGAGGGAGCTGACGGAGAGACGGCGACTGGGGGAGATCGGTTGAGTGACAAGGATCGAGCAGACAAGGAGGAGAACGGATTGGGAGAAATTAGGATTTTTTTCTCGCGATTGGGGGTGGATTCCAGTTTTATTTTTTTCCTAATGAATCGGATCTAACAACTTAATGGGTTTCAACTACAACTGCAAGCCGTTAACAAAAAAATTGATAACTAGCCATACTGGCCGGTATTTCACATACCACATACCGGCTGATATATCGCCACGTGGCTGATATATTGGCCCATTCTAGTTGAAATTGGGATGCGATAAAAAAATTGACATCCCATATTGTTTCTTTGTGAAAAGCGATATCTCGGCCGGTATACCGACTGGTATTTAGAATACTGATGCCAATCAATGGAAATTTCCTAAAGAAATACTATTCTTAAATGAATGCAGTCATCCAACCTCTTCTTCAATATAACAAATGAAGAAATGATAGCTAGCTGCTAAGGTGAAGCTCCACGCCCCTGAACAGGTGCCAGACAAAAAAAAATCTTACGTCTCTATGACTAACGATAGAGAAAATCTTTGGCATATAAACCCAAATAAAAATCTCGTTAATCCCATCATGCTAGGGGTAAAAGCATGAACTGTCCTAAGCTGCTAAAGTAAAGGAAAGAGGAAAGTTTGGTATGTAAGTCCAAATGAAATTCTCAACATGTCACCATGTTAAGGGAAATAACATGGCTAGCCCAACTCAAACGATAGTTAGTAAAGTCAAACCAAATTAGTTGATAGCTGGAGATTTACTAAAAATCTTCGTGATAAATCTATTGCAACCATATACTTATTCGATTATAAGGATACATCACTGTCCAAAGCTGCTAATGTAAAAGGAAGAGGAAAAATTTAGCATATAAGCCCAAACGACATTCTTGACAACTCATTATGCTAAGGGAAATAGCATGCTAGCCCAACTCAAATGGCGATTGGTAAAATCTAACCAAATATGTTAATAGTTGGGGGTTTGCTAAAAATCCCACGACAAACTTGTCATAATAAGTATCATGATTCAATCATAAGGGTACGTTACTGCCCAAAGCCATGAAGGCAAAGGAAAGAGAAAAAGTAGGCATGTAAGACCAAACGAAATCCTCGATAACTCATTATGCTAGGAAAATAGCATGGCTAGCCCAGTACAAATGGCGATTAGTAAAGGCAAACTAAATCCGTTGATAGCTGAGGGTTTACTAGAAAACCTAATGAGGTCAATCTCCTATTATATTAAGATTTCACCTCTAAAAGAAATACTTCAATCTCCTATAATTTCTTAGTCAGAAAAGTAAAATTAATAATTATCTTTGATAATTATTTATAAACGACTTGAGTTCAAGTTTTCATATGCTCATTGTCAAGTTAAAATCACCCCTCTGATGAACAAAAATCAAAATTAAATTTTAGATTAACCCAGCTAATGGTAGCCTGATTGTAATTGGATTGTATGTCAAGTTAATCTTACCTCTAATAACAAAACTTTCCTTGTCAGTTTTTCTCCTAGTAGAGCCAGTGTCCCTCCAAAATATTTGTCACGTTAAAATCATATCTTTGACATTAAAATACAAAATCATACAATTTTTCCAATAGGATCAAATCCAACTATATCATTTGTCATGTTAAGATTTCACATCTGACAGAACAGGCAAAACCAATTCATCAAGTCTAACAATACATCTCTGATGGACTAAGTTTTAACATGGTAAGTTAACAATTACTTCTAACGAAAATCATCTCCCTATCAAGTTAACATTTACCTTTAATAGTTAACTCAAAAGATTAAACACATTAATTGTTATCTCTTTTTAGCCAACTTATTCCTATCATGTCCCGAACCTCCGAATATGTCGAGCTTTGAGGCATATTTAATGATACCTCTATCTTTACTCAAATCTCGTTATATTAAATATCACTGAATAGGTAGATTAAACATGTTAAATCCTACTTCTATTTAATCGGTTCATTTCTATCATGTCCCGAACCTCTGAATAGATTGAATTACAAAATATGTTTAATGATACCTCTATCTTTTTCTAATCCATCATATTAAATGTCACTATATGGCTAAGATCATATTTTCGCAAACTCTCATCTATTATGTCTATAACCTCTGAATAGCATGAATCAATAGAGCATGTTAATATCATACATCTACTTATTATCTATATCTCCTAATCTGTCATACTAGATGCCACTAAATAGTTAGGACTCTACTCTTTTAAAGATTTTGTATCACATCCAACACGTCCGAATAGTTGAGTCCCCATCCATGAGACATGCTAACAATTACCTCTGTCCATCCAATTCATCCTTTTGTCTGTCATGCTCTTAGGCTCTGAAGAGAATGTTTCAGACTGTAGACAACAGTTTTTCTAAAAGCAAAACTACAAGTTGAAGTCTAGATGGACAACACAAGTGCAAAGGCCAACATTAGGAAGAATTCCTTGCAAGCAATTTGTGATGCTTCGAAGAGGTTTAGCCGTATATCCATGAAGATCAAGAAAATTTGTGGATAAGATTTGAAAAGTTTCATAAAGTTCAACAACACACCTACAACAACAAAATAAGTAGAAGTAAGTCAGCAAAGTATGAGCTTTGGACTCACGCGTAAGTTACTTCACTTGCGGTCCATTTCCATTATCTCTAATAGTTTTTCTCCCCTATAATTCATTCATACCCAATTTCTTAGGTTTTAGTTTTAATTTGGTATTCCATCAAATAGATAGAAAATTATTATTTTTGGTGAATACAATATTTTGTATCCACTTGATGAGAAAATAAATGAACTTCAAAACCAATAAAATTTCATCGTAAAGTAGTGAAGGATGTAGAAATCATGATCAATATAATAATAATAATAATAGTAATAATAATAATGGGGTCATTACTTATTTATCGTTGACTCACGTAACTTACCTGAGTTGCCAACTCATATACATCAATCCCATATATATGTATGTATGTGTGTTTGAGTGAGTGAGTGTGTATTTGTGTATATATAATTTTTGAATAATTCAGTCAGTTTCGTTTTCTTTCAAATTTCAAAGCTCAAAATTAAAAACCAACTGAATTATTTTGGTTTCAGTTCTGTTTTACGTATTTGGCACGGTTTCGATTGGTTATTTCAGTTTTAATTAAACTCTTCTCACCCTTACTTACTCCGTGAACCTCGGGCATCCAGGGTCTCAGAAATCATATGTCGGGGAGGGTCAATCATTGAACCCTAATTAATTTCTTCATCATTTACTTCTTTGCCTAATATATCATGAAGATTTCCCTCAGCATAAACCTTATTGCCCGACAAGTTATGAATTACTCCATTAGCATTTGCCAACACATTAAATCCAGAGTCACATTGCTACTCGTTAGTGGATGCACGAAAATTTGGTAATCTCTGTTGATTTGTTAATGATTCTTCTCGATCTCGAATCCCCTTATTCGTACTGGCATGCACAAGACCTTTCTGTGTCCTTGCCTTTCCCGGTGCTGCTATCCATAGCCCATAGAGATTAGTCACAGTTCTTACTTAATGATGGTCACCATGTTATCACCAACAACTTGCATGTTTCCCTCCATGGATTCACTAGACACTTACCCCCTCGCCGGTCAAAACATCAAGAGATCCACCTTCTTGGTGACTGCCGTAACTTTGCACTTCATTGCTCAACCAATTGGAACAGACAATTCACTGAATAGGGACCCAGTATCCTACATTGGAAGCAAAAAGTTCACATATCCATAGAAAAATTCTTGTCAATCATGCTCCTCCCGCGAGCCCAAAGGCACTTCCGGAACTAACAGTTTAGCTTTCTGTTATGGACTAAATTAAGATTGTTGGTGATTTGAAATTCATATACAAATCTATTTATTATTTTAATGAAGCTTAAATTACTTTATATAATTTTATTATCCCATCTTACGTAAATGTACTATTATATATTAAATAGAGATAATAGTTTTAAAAAAATAATTTTTGGATGTAGTAAGGCTGGGGCGTTACAGTTGCTTCGACTAGATCATCAAAAATATGGCTAAGAAAAAGTAAACTTTTCGCATAAGCTCCCTCTATTTAATGCATTTGAGTTGGCGGGACTGAATAACTTGCGTGAATTAATTACAGACGTCCAAATAAAATGGACCACAGGCCAGCAGGTTGATTTGCAGACATCTCCCATGAAAATTTTCATTGCACACACACATACACACACAAAAATAGCAAAAAAAAAGAAAAGCATTTAAACCCAAGTTCACGCACCAACGCTTTACAATTCAAGATTCAAGAATCATTGTTCAAGATAGCCTGTGAACTATCATCAATTCAAGATTTGGTTCCTTGCCCCTCATGCTCATTTATGAAGAAATATCTTTTGGGTGATTTGGTTCATTTCATACAGCTGGTCTTTTTTTTTAAAATGGAAACTTAATAATTTCATCGATCTGGTTCGATGAATTCCTTTCTTAGCTATTTTTTCTTTCATGTGAATTTTCTCTGTATAAATGCAGCAACTCCACACGTGTGGGGGCCCGGGGCGTGGCCTCCACTCTCCTTCTTTTATTTTATTTATTATTATTTTTTCTTTTCTTTTTTTCTTTTCTTCTTCTTTTTTCTTTTTTTTTTCTTGTATCTACATAACCCCCTCCAAAGTTTTCGAAACTCGTCGCTGATTTGTAATGAATTTTGATATACTTTGGACTCTTTTGATTTTGGCTCTATAGTCTTCATTGTGTAGCTCAATTTTTTATAGTGTACTGTGAACTATCTTCTGAAAACGCTATCTTTCTGTTGTTGGAGGTGTACACTTGAACCTTTGTATAATTTTCAAATCTGATTGACAAATTTTCTTGATCTTCATGAGTATACTGTGGAACCTTTTTGAAATATTAAAAATTACTTCTAGTGAATCTTTTTTGATGCTGGCTATTGTACTTGTATTTCCCAGCCAGTCTTCAATTTATAGCTTTACTTCTAGAAAATTATTATCTACAGTCTGAGACATTTTTTATGCATGTTCAGAGGCTAAAAGCATGACAGACAAATTGACGAATTTGTTAGACAGAGATAATTGTTAACGTGTCTTATGGATAAGGAGAAGATATATAATGTTAACGTGCTCTACATATAATAAGTCGAGGTATGATGTTAACGCGCTCATTAGATAACAAGTAGAGGTATAATGTTAACGTGCTCATTAGATGACAAGCAAAGGTGTGATGTTAATGTGCTCATTAAATGACAAGCAGAGGTATGATCATTAAATATGATGTTAATGTGCTTATAGGAACCTAACCATTTAGTGACATCTAATATGACGGATTAGGAAAAGACAGAGGTGTAATTAAATGTCTTATGGTTCATTCTATTCAGGGGTTCAGGACTTGATAGTAATGAACCGATTAAACAGAGCTAGGGTTTAACTTGTTTAATCTACCCGTTCAGTGACATCTAGTATAACGGGATTTGAGTGAGGACAGAGGTATCATTAAATATGCCTCAAAGCTCGACCTATTCAGAGGATGTAGTCATTATAGGAATGAGCTAACTAAACAGAGGTGACTGTTAACATGTTTAGCCCTAAAATTTTACTATCAGACGTAACTGTTAACTTGATAGGGAGATGATTTTCGTCAGAGGTAATTTTTTAATCTAATGATATAAAAAAACAAGTTTATCAGAGGTGTACTGTTGGACTTGATAAAGTGTGAGTTTGTCTTTTCTGTCAGAGGTGAAAACGTGATAGGAGATTTGATTGGATTTGATCATATAGAGAAAATTGATTCGATTTTGTATTCTGGTGTCAAAGATATTATTTTAATATGACAAATATTTTGGAGAGTCACTGACACTGCTGGAGAAAATTAATGAGAAAAGTCTTGCTGTCCGAGGTGAAATTTTAACGTGATAGGAGATTTGATTGGATTTGATCTTATAGAGAAAATTGATTCGATATTGTATTCTAATGTGACAGGTATAATTTTAACGTGACAAAAATCTTTTGAGGGTCACTGGATCTGCTGAAGAAAAGTGACAAGAGAAGTTTTGCTGTCAGAGGTGAAATCTTAAATGACAATAGATTTAATTTCGTTAGAGTTTCTAGCAAACCCCCAGCTATTAACAGATTTGATTAGTTTTTACTGACTACCGTTTGAGTTGGGCTAGCCATGCTATGCCCCTCAGCATGGTAAGTTATCAAGAATTTCGTTTAAGCTTATATGCCAAACTTTTCCTATTCTCTTTTCTTTAGCAACTTTGGACAGTGATGTACTTATAATCGAACAAGGCTACAGTTGTGACAGATTTGTCACAAAATTTTTAGCAAACTCCCAACTATTAACAAATTTGGTTTGCCGTTACCAACTAATGTTGAATTGGGCTAGCTATACTATTCGCCTCAGCATGGTAAGTTATCGAGCATTTCGTTTGGGCTTATATGCCAAACTTTTTCTCTTTCCTTGGCTTTAGCAGCTTAGGACAGTTTATGCTTTTACCCCTAGCATGATGGGTTGGCGAGAAACTGGTTCTCTTTTCGTTACCTTGATGGTGTTGGGAAGTTCATACTTTTACTCCCATTATGATTGGTTTGAGAGAAACTTGTTCTCTTCCTGTTACATTGAGGGCGTTGGGCAATTCATACTTTTACCCCCAGCATGATGGGTTGGCGAGAAATTTGTTCTCTTCCTATTACCTTGAGACATTGGGCAATTAATGCTTTTATCCACAGCATCATAGGGTTAACGAGTACTTCATTTGGGGCGTATATGCCAAACCCTTTCTCTATTCTTAGTCATAGAGACATGGGATTGTTTTCGTCTGACACCTTAGTTGGGGTGTGAGGCTACAACTTAGCTGCAAGCTAGCATCTCTTCATTTGATGTGTTGAAGAAAAGGTCTGATGACTTCATTCTCTTAAGAATAATATTTCTTCAGGAATTTTCCATTGATTAGCATTATCATCCGGTCACCATATTGAGTGATTAACCGGTATGCTCCATTTGAGTAGACCATCTCTACTATAAATGGGCCCTCCCATTTTGGTTGGAATTTCCCCTTAGTCTTATGCGTCAGGATCATTGGTCGTCTGACTGCTAAGACCAAGTTGTCCACTTTGAAAGTTCATTCTTTTACTTTCTTGTTGAAGGGTCAGGATATTCGTGCTTGATAGAGCTCTATTTGTTGTTGAGGTTTTAAGCGCTTTTCATCCAATGCTTCTAATTTCCGAAGTCGTTGGCTATGTTTTTCTTCGGTAGTCATTCTTATAGTTAATGCCAACCAAAGAGAAGGAATTTGAATTTCCAAAGGTTGCATGGCCTCACAACCATACACGAAAGAAAATGGTGTGACTTTTCTCAGTGTTCTTACCATTGTGCGATAAGCCCACATACAAGCTCCCAATTTCTCATTCTAATCATGCTGACTTGTAGTGATAAATTTATGCAAAAGCTTCATAATGATTTTGTTGAATGCTTCTGCTTGGCCATTAGTGGCTGGGTTATATGGGGATTAGAATACATTCTGTATTCTGAATTTGTCATAGAATTTGATATAGGCCTTCCTAGTGAACTGAGAACCGTTATAGCTGATGATTCATTTAGGAACACCAAAGCAGTAGATGATGTTGTGTCGATAAAGTTGACCACATCATTCGTTTTCACTTCTCTTAAATGGATAGCTCCTGCCCATTTTGAGAAGTAATCGGTTATAGCTAGTATGAACCGATATCCACGAGAAGATGGAGTGACGCGGCCAATGATATCCATTCCCCATGTCTCGAATGGCAACGTAATCGTGATTGGATGTAGGTGCTCTGCATTTTGATGATGTAGTTAGCATGCACTTGGCAAGCAAGCATGGCACTTTTTTACGTATGCCATGGCGTCTGACATCATCATTGGCTAATAAAAGCCCATTCTTTTTATTTGATCTCCTAATTTAGATCTTGGCCGGTGAGCACCACAGGCTTCGTCATGCATTTCTTTGAGCACTTTCTGTGCTTCTTGTTGTGATAAGCACCAAAGTAAAATCCCACCTTGCGTTTTCCAGTACAAGGTGCCAAGCTCAGGATTATAATGGAACTTTTCCGCCTCTTTCTTAATTTTTGCGGCTTCCTTGGGATATTCTGGTAATATCTCATAAAACGTGAAATTGACGAAGACGAATTGCAAATCTCTACATTTGAAATTCATCCTTCATGTGTGGACTTCATTTTCCTCAAGTATCTCTGAGGGCACAAAAGTTCATTACTTCCAATCTCAATGCTTTTGCTTGATTTAGCAAGGAGCACTAATGTGGCTACGAAAGAAGCCAAGGCATCACCATATACATTTTCGTGCCATGGTACATAGTCAATATAATACTCCTTGAATGAGTTGGCAATTTTGATTGTTGCCTCATAGTAAGGTAGGAGATGTTCATACTTGACTTCGTATTCTCCTCTTACTTGGTTTACTGTGAGTTTGGAGTCCCCATAGGCTTCTAAATGCTGAATTCCCAGTTGTCAAGCGATTTGCAGTCCTGTTGACAATGCATTTTACTCAGAAACATTGTTAGAATAGGGCTGAGTGAGTGAGTACCCTCAGGGAGTTACATAGTTCTGCAGGGATATTAAAACTTCCCCCAGTCTGGTAGATGTTCTTTGAGCCACTCTGTCAAAGAATAATAGCCAAACCGGTTCCTTAGAAATTATGTTGACTTTTGCCATTTCATCCGGAATATCCCTGTAAAGTTTAGAGGATTCCGAGATGGAATGTTTTGATAGGAAATCAGTGATAGCTTGTCTCTTGCTCACTTTTTGCGGTATGAATAGCATATCATACTGCAATAGTAGGATCGACCAATTGGCTAACCTACAATTGATTGACCCAGGTTTGGTCATAAGCACTCTCAAGGGATTTACTCGAAAAATTACATTGATTGTTTAGCCTACTAAGTAGTGTCGCATTTTCTAAACTACGAATACCACGGCCAAACACTCTTTCTCAATAGGAGTGTATCGATACTCGACACCTACCATAGTTTAACTAAGGTAGTAAATGGTTTGTTTGTGGCCTGACTCATTGGTTTGGGCCAACAAAGCACTAAGTGAATGGTCCATTGCCCAAACATATATCTAAAATGGTCTTCCTGATATAGGAGCTGCCAGCATCGGAGGTTTTGTGAGGTACTTTTTGAGGTCCTCAAAAGCTTGTTGACAAGCTTTCGTCTCAAACGAACAACACTCCCTTCTTTGTTAGCTTGGTGACGGGTTGACATCGCCCTGAAAGATTAGCGATAAATCTCCAAATGTATGCTAGCCTCCTTTGTATTCCTCGAAGTTCATTGAGGTTCCTTGGTGGCTACATCTCTTGAAACGCTTTTACCTTTTTTGGGTCTAAATGGATACCCTTGAATGTAACAACGAATCCAAGGAATTTACCACCAGAGACACTAAGAAAAGACTTAGTCAGATTCATCTTTAATTGGTGTTTTCTCATAATGTCAAACACTGTTTTCAAATCTCGGAGATGATCGTTTTTATTGTGACTCTTGATAGTAAGGTTGTCCATGTAGCACTCTACCATTTTACTAAGATGTTCGCGAAAAATTATGCTCATAGTACGTTGATATGTGGCACTTGTAATCTTTAAACCGAATGCCATAACCATATAATAGTACACGCCCAACGATATTCTGAAAGTAGTGTGCTTCTCGTGTTCAGGGTACATTTTGATTTGATTGTACCGAGAGAATCTGCCCATGAAAGACATCTTTTCAAATCCGTAGGTGTTGTCAATTATGACATCCGTTATTTGAAGTGAAAATTCGACTTTAGGATATGCCGCATTGAGATCTTGCAAATCAATGCAAATTCAAAATTTTCCATTCATCTTGGGAATAGGAAAAATATTCGCTACCCAATCAGGATGTTATTCTTATCAAATGAAACCAGACTGTATAAGCTTCTTAACTTCATCCTTGATTGATTCCATTAATTTTGGAGAAAATCTTCTTTGTTGTTGCTTTAATAGTTTTGCATCTGGCTTAATATTAAGCCGATGCATAGCAACTTGAGGATCTAAGCCTGACATATCTTCATAGTTCTAGGCAAAGTCGTCTATGCATTCTCGGATGGGAGTTATAAAGTTTTCTCTTTCATCAAGAGATAAACTCTCGCTTATGAATATGAGCTTAGGATTGGCTTCATTGTCCATGTTTACTTGAACCACCTTGTCTTCGGTAGGTGGTTCATGTTGTTCGAAGTGCAAGTTCCATTGGGTATCGAGATGCTTAACTAACGCTTCATTTTGGAGAAGAGTCAGTTCATCATTTTCATCTGGAGTCGGGCTGGCAGACATCATGTTCGTAGCCAGTCCGTTGGATGGTAGCCCTAGACTGATGTATGAGTCCCCATTGGAGTTTTCTACATTTTGGCAAATCCCATCCTTTATAACCAGAGAATCAGGTGTCCTGACATATCGCAACCCACTGTCGATTTTTTAATGGTAATTTGAGTCTTTTCCTTCGGACATGAAGGAGCAGAGCATGTTTTGATGCTCTTTGTTGAAATTTTATCTTGGCCTTTAGATGAAAATATACCCCATTTTCATCATTCGGAATGATTTTAGTCTGTAATTATAGAATTAAAGGGTTTTCTGATTTTCATCTTCAGCATCATTGGATAGAGTTGCACGTGATCAAACCCTTCCGAAGAGAAATAGGTTTTGATCAACCCGGCGAATAGGCATGTTGTTTTTGTTAATAATGACAAGCAGTGGCAGGATAACTGCAATCGATATCAATATGTTTGCATGATGTTCTTTTGATGCAGGACATGAGCGTCCATTTATTTGATAGATGTTTGGTATTAGAATATCGAATCATAATACCTGACCTTGTCTTTCTTGAGTTGATTGGGATTGAGCTTAGAGTGATTTAAATCTCAAGCTATTTGACCCTCAATTTGATGAGTTGGAGGCAACATGAGAACGTTGTACCACCACTTCAGACAATTGAAACATCGACAGTTTCGCCGTGGATGTCATTACATTTCACAATAGTTTTTAAAAGAATGTGAGCATCATCCCTAGTAATGCAGACACAACGGCCGTGAGCCTAACATGAAACTTCAGCTTTTCATTGGGCTCAAACCTGAAGTTGTCATCACATAACTTCAATTCCAAGAGAGCTTTATAGAGGAAGTCTGAGAGGAAGTCTCTCTTGTGTGTGTCTTATAGACTACACGACGTTGAAAATAAGGCTTGTGTTTTTAGCTTTGGGCACAAAATGAATGCAACCCAGAAGATGAGCACGTGTGATAATTTGAACATACTAATGCCAACTTGAGACTTTTGTGTAGAATGAGACATGCAAGTGTCATGACAAGCCTCACATGGGAGTTGATACATGTGAGTGTCATGACAAACCTCACATGGAAACTGAGACATGCGAGTCTCATTACAAACCTCGTTCAGGAGCTGGGACATGCGAGTGTCATTTTGAACTTGGTATTGAGGCTAAGGAGCTCTTTTGTGAAACATGGGTCACTTGAGTTGCACACCTTTATCTTCCGAATAGATGGCAAGATGGTGTCTTGCTTGGTAGAGTAAGAATATTTTCAACCGCAAAAACTAGGAAGTCTAACGATAGATCTCTTACCAAGATTAATTTTTATCTCGGAATATAGCTCTGTTAATTTGGTTGATTGCCATGTTGCAAGTCTCATGAATGATATGAGGAAATGGGGAAGCCTTGGAAACTTTGTAGAACTCATTCACAACCCCTAGTTGAATACTGGATCAATTCTTGATGTAGAGGGAATAATCAATTTTTTGGTGATTTGCTTAGCCCAAATCAGGCTGAAGTATCTTCGAATACTAGAAGGAGAGTTGTCCATTTTTTCTTAACCATCCAGATATTATTGCAGTTCGTCATATTGGTTGTTGCTTGAATTATGGATATGGTCTCATATGGCGGAACCGAATCCAGTATTGCTTTGTAGGATTTTGTTCACTTTCCTTGAACGTGAGAACTTCTTTAGGGTTAGGAAAGAGAGCTCTTTCTTCATGTTAGACTATATGTTGTATGGATGGTTCTGATCAATCTTATCATATCAAGCTCTTGTAATAAGAATAATCTTACTCTGCATGTGGGTCAGTTCTCACTTCTGATCTTTTCCTATGACTAAGCTTTATTAGAATTGCATGCTGAAGTTAAGTCTGACCAAAGATTGTAATTTTAATATGAATGTTGGCTTGTAATAAGAGCCCTCTTGAAACATGGACACGGGCTTATTCCCTGGGTGGGTCGTGCAAGATTCCTCGAATTGCAGCATATGAGAATCATGTATTGAGATTAAGCCCTACGTCTGTTTTGGTTCACATAGGGCTTAACTCCTCATCTAATTTGGTCAAGATTGGGCTAAGCCTTATGCATGATCTGATTCACACCATGCTGAGTCTCGCATTTGATTGCTTGAGCTTCATAACCAATGTGGGCTTCACAATTTATAAGTGTTCTTTGACAATCATGAATCTGTTGTTGGGTTCAACTTGTGTTTGAACTTGACCCAATTTCTGTTGCACAAACAGTGAGAGTATCATCATGTAACACGAACTTTGATCTCTCACTAGGAAAATTTTGATTGGATATATATCTTCAATTGATGTGTACTCTGGACACATTTCCTGATATCGAAGATAACTGTTCCAGGATAAAACATCCTTCTCTTCTTCGGATGGATTTGAATTTGTATATAATATTTGAGTTTGATGTTTTGACCAATTTTTTTGAATCCTCGTGAGTGTTGGATAAATCTTATTTATCCAATATAGTTAAATATGCCCCTTCAAACCATGTCATGCGAGTTACACGGGGGTCAAGCTATCTGAATAGCTCGCCAGGGGTGCAAGGGTGGCGCGCCCCTGCCGGGGGTGCAGAGGGTAGCGCTCCCAGTCCAAATTTTTTTAAGAGAATTGGCTATTGAATTCCATATAAACTTCTTTAAAAATTTGGCAGTATATAGCTTTACAATACTTATTTGGCATTGCACGCGCGTGCAGTTTTGGGCGCTGCATACGCTCCTAAACTGGGCAATGCACGTGCACCCTAATTGGGTGTTGCGCATGCCTGAACTGGGCACTACGTGCGCCCCCAAATTGGGCGTTGCGCGTGCCCGAATTCGGTGCTGTGCACGGGCCCAATTCTATGCGCACCACGCACGTCCATATCCTTTTATTTGAGTGCCTACGAGAGAGCGCAGGGACTGCAGGTTCTCTGTCTGGAGGATTTCCAACTATAATATGTTACAGATTTGCCTCTTTTGTAATGTTGAGGCATGTCCTTTGGGCCTTGTGTCTTCTCTGACGGTCTTGAGATTTCTTTTTTGCGACCGTATTAAGTATGAACTTAGTTTAGGGATAGGTGATGATGCCATATCCTTGTTTAGAGGTGATAACACCTTATTTTTGTTGATGACAGACGATGACGTCTTGTTTTTTATAATGGGTGATGACGCCTCAGATTTTTTGACTGGCGATGATGCCTAACCAATTTTAGTAGGCGATAATGCCTCACATTTCTTGGCCGTCACCTGGCGATGACGCCTAGATTTCAAGACAGAGGAGTTTGAAAAGAGATATTCTTCATACCTTTGTTGTTCGACTTCAACGACCAAACTCTTAACAACTGATCCGATGGGTCTCCAGTCAGACTGCACCACCAAATTCTTTGTTGTGAACATAGAGGCTTCCACCGTGGTTGCCAATTCTTGTACGCCGAAATTGTAGATCTTTCTGTCATTGCAAATTTATTTTAAAATTACATAAATAAAAGTAAATTACAATAAAAATCTGAATTACAAGAATGGAAACGATTGATTTCAATTCTCCTTTTAATTTTTGTGAGTTTTGTAGCGGTGGAGCCTTGCTTCTACATTTCGTTGACGGTCCAATCGAGAACTCACTTGCGCCAAGCTCTCTTGGGAAGAAAATGGTCGCTCCTGAGACTTCTCCTTTTATGGACTCTAGATTCTCCTTCTCTGGAGACTTCGCTCTCTCTTTCTCCATTCCTCCTTTTTCTTTGGGAACTTTGTTCTCTGTAAACTCTTCTATCTCTCTTTTTTCTGAAAGCTCCACCTCTCATTACAAACTCTCCATCCTTTATTTTTTTATAGATCGAGAGGTAACTGTTCTCTCAAACTTCTTATTGTGGGCAAAATCCACATAATAGAAACATCCACTCTTAGGCGCGCGCTCAAAACTGCGCGTACGGGCATTCCTGGGCGCCCCCTGCACGTGTACCCTTTTTTTTTTTGCGCGCGCTGCTGCATGCGGGTGGGGGCCCAACAGGACCCACCCAGCAGCTGCGCTCGTGCAAGTGAGTGCGCGCACTATAGTGTGCGTGTGGGGCCCAGGGGGCCCCACCCTGCCCTATTGCATGCATGGGGGCCCGAGGCGTGGGCCCCACTCCCCTTTTTTAATTTTAACTTTTATTATTTTTTCTTTTCTTTTTCTTTTCTTCTTTTTTTTTCTTTTTTTTTCTTGTGTCTACAAACACATGATATTGTTGACGGTTATTTACATTTCATTCTTGACTATTAATTTACTCATGACTTGATACGAAATGATGCTTGACTAGATCTTATTTGGAACTTGCTACTCGACTGGATCTTGTATGGAACATATCCAACTTGTTAACCATGATCACTGGAGGACCCTGGGGAAATTAGGAACGAACGCGCAATATATTAAAGGGAGATACCATAAAAGTGATCAACGACACGGTCATGTATTGCTATTAGTCCAGTCTGCAGCCACGACTATTTTCTGGTATGTCTTTGACTATTCTCCAGCTATACAATTGACAAGATCATAATCCGGGGTTCATAGGATGCTCACTTAATAAGCAAACCATTCATTATTTAGTTCAAATTAGATGATAATAATATAAAACTATAGAGTTCAACCTGTAACCATTCTTACTAAGTTGTAATCCTGATTTAACTATTTTATGTAGAAACTCTCCGCTTTTGTTCTTTTTATTTGCCATTACTTTATGTATATTTATCTCCTGTATTATTGTTAGCACATGCTTAATTATTTCCTGCCGGATTTGATGCATGGGTTACCTTCATATGCTCAAGCGCCAAAGACCACATCACGGAGGATGAGGTTGATCCGCCCTCAATGATCCATAATTCTAAAATCAAGCCAATCTCTAGAAGCTTGTTGAAGTTTTATTCTTTAGTTGTAAATACTTTTGCCTCTTAGCCATGATACACGAAATCTTTTGTATCGTGAGTGGCTCCTTTTTTGTCTAATTAGGTGTTTGTATCTAAGTCCGACCGAGCTACTTACTGTCATAATTCCTTTTCAGCATTTATATTGTGGATGATGTTATGTTACATTTTGGATGATATTAAGAACTGATCGTTTCCGTGTGTACTCTGGATACAAGGTTATTTTATAAAGGGTTTTGAATACTCGTTTTATGGTACTGTCGGTAATGCATTACCCAATAATAAAATATACCTTCAAAACTTGTGGGTATAATTTAGTATGCTTCGAGTCTGGTAATGAAATTATTTAGATTTTGAGGAGGAAAAAAAATTCACTAAATCATAAATAATTTTCCTTTTTGTGCAAAAGCCTCGAGACTCCTACTTCACTTCCTGTGATGAGATTGTTTTTTTTTTTTTTTTTTTTTTTTTGGGGGGTGGTTGAATTTAATGAATGATTGGAAAAAGGAGCATTTTGAACTCTATGGACAAAGAAAAAGGAGAGGCTGCTGAGGGAGATTGAGGCTATTCTTTGTTGTTGTCTAAAAACTTCAACATCTTTCTCGTCAAAAAGGAAGAACTTGGAAATGCTAAGAGATCCGTGTTTTATCGAAGTCTGTGTTTGATTGAAAGAAAATGGAAGAGTGAAAGGCTATGTTTGGTTTGAGTGGAAATGAAGGAAAAGAAACGAAAATTAGGAAGAAAATATTTTCCATTGTTTGGTTTGAGAAAAAAAATTTTAAAGAAAAGAAAATATTTTTTTATTAACCAAACATTCAAAGAAAAACCAATTTCCATCTGTTTTTCTTTTCTTTTCTTTTTCCCTTTCTCTTTCTTTTTCTTTCTTTCATTTTCTTTCAAACCAAACACAGCCAAAAAGAAAGAGAAAAGAAAAGGAAAAAAAAGATGGAAATTAGTTTTTCTTTGATATTTGATTAGTAAGAAAATATTTTCTTTTCTTTTATATTTTCTCTCAAACAAAACAATAGAAAATATTTTCTTCCTTATTTTCTTTTCTTTTTCTTCATTTTCCCTATATATATATATATATATATATATATATATATATATATATATATATATATATATATATATATATATATATATATATATATATATATATGAATTCTTAGGCAAATTTAGGTCTAAATTACGGACCGAGACAACTTTAGATCAAATTACATTCACCAATACTATTATCTAAATTGGATTCAGTTTTCACTACAACCATTCCAACTTCAAAAATCCAAAACCTACCATTCTTCTTTTCCTGGAAATAAAGATTCATTCGTGATTCAATCTTTAAGGTTAGGTGTAAATGGCTAAATCGAACTTGAGTCAGTTGAGAGGAAGCTTAGGCAGCTTAGGTTGAATTTATACTATAACTGGGTTAGAGCAGACTTGGAGGAAAAAGCATTACAAATTTAGTGAGGGATCGGACTAGAAGCATTATAAATTTAGTGAGGGATCGGACCAGACTTGACGCAAACTCATTGGAAACAATACAGAATAAAGTAACTGATAATATATTCCTAGAAGTAAAGTATCATTCTAGGCACTAAAAAATAAAACAATCTGCTAAAAGAAAAGCGTCAGACGCCCGTGCCCAGTTACGAGCAACCCAGAAGTGCAACTAGAGGCACATGCCAAGGAGCATGCTTCTTGGCACTACAAAGCGCGTATCGTAGAGCGTGCACCATCCAAACAAGTGCATCCCATCCTCAGGAGCACTCACCATCCCTAGCAAGTGTGTGCTGCCCAGGTGCGTGCAATCTAGAAGTGCAACTAGAGGCGCACACTAAGGAGCATGCCTCTCGGCACTATGAAGCGTGCATCGAAGAGAGGGTACCCTTCAAATGAGTGCATCCCATTCTCATGAGTGCACACATCCTTAGCAAGCACAGTGCCGCTTAGGCACGTGCATTCCAGAAGCGCAATTAGAGGCGCACACCAAGAAGCACGTCTCTTGGTGACACAAAGCGTGAGTCAAAAAAGCATGCACCCTCTAGACAAGCGCATACCATCCTCAGGAGCGCAAACATTCTCAACTAGAGCTCGTCTCCCAGTTGTGCACTAGTCAGGAGCACAAACTGTGAAGCACATGCACAGAGTGCATCCCGCACAAGCCTAGGATGCACCATGCACATGCTCAAGCACACCACACACGTGCCCAGGGCACTATGCGTGCACTCAAGGGGCGTTGTGGGTGTGCCCCAGGGTGTTGTGCACACCCTCCATGTGGAGCTGCATGTGCACCTCCAAGGGGGAGCTGTACGCACACCCATGGGGTGCTGCGTGTGCCCCTAGGGGATGCCCCATGCTCATGCCCTTAGGAGATGCCCCATGTGCCCCCCAGTGGATGGGCTACATGCTCACGCCCCCAAGGGGTGCCTCGCATTCACGCCCCCAGCGGGTGGGCTGTGTGCGCACAGCCCCTAGGGGCACTACGTGTGCGCCTCCGAGACACTGTGTGTGCTCAAAGTGTTGTGCGCTTTTATTAGCGCTTCATGCACTCCACTTCGTATGCAGGATTGGTTATAACAATCTAAGAGATCATTTCCACATTTAATCTCCGATTAAGGAGAAATTTGAGGAACAAATACGTGCTAGAGTCTATAAAAAATTTCTTTCTTAACATAAAAAGGAGCGAGGGAGGAGAAATCCACAGACTAAAACAAAAAGTCACAGAAGAGGAAATAGACTGAAAGAAAAATCGCAGGAAAGGAGAAAATCTACAGAGTCTAAACAAAAAGTTAGAGATGCGAGAGATGGAAAAATTCAGTGAGCAGCATTCCCTTTTCTTCTCTTCCAGCCAAATAGATCAGACAGATCCAGCGACCCAATAATGAAAAGATCCAAAGATCAAACAACATAGAACCAAAAAAGAAAAAATTATTGCACTTTAAAAGTTTCTCTTTTCCTCCGGCTAGAGCTTGGTACCAGAGAAATTAATTGACGTGATGTTCAGATCGTCAATGGCTAACGAACTTCCACTGCTACCAAAGATCCCAAAAAATTAAAGGGGGAAAAGTCATCTCTTTCCCTACACCTATAATCTGATTTGAGTGATTGTAATTCTTCTTTATTTCGCTATAATTTCCATCAATGGCAATGAAAGAGAACTTCCCCAAATTTGGGCATACAGTAGTTGGCGACTACAGTGAGCGCTTCACTTTACTAAAGAGAAAACGATGACACAATAAGACACATTAATTTTTTTGGCACCAAACCCACAAGATGTTATTACCGGGTGACAGTAAAAATTTATGAAACATTATCGCCTATTGACAAAGACAAGGTATTATCATCTGTCGAAAAAATATGAGGTATTATTGCCCATTAACAAATGCCTGTTGACAAATATGAGGCATTATCACCGAGAATACTACGCTAGCCCTATACAAGCACAGCCGTACGCGCACCGAAATTGCATGTACAGGAATGGCACGCAAAAATCGCGTGCGCAGTCCTGATGGGGGTGTACGACAGGAGTGCTAGCTCTGACGGGCACGCGCAGCGCCCCAACTAGGTGCATGCGCAGTGCCCAAATGGGCTGGCTCTGTGCCTCAGCACCCAATTGGGCGTGCATGGCTCAACAAAGGCACACCAGTGCCCAACTGGGCACCGACGCAATGCCCCAACTGGGTAATCTTGATGGGCGCACGCGATGAGCACCCTCAACCTCTATGAAACCAAGTTTTAAAGAAATTTATAAGGAAATCAATAACCAATTCTCTTAAAACTTTTTGGACCGCGCATGCTGCCCCTTGCACCCCCAGTGAGCTACCTAGGTATCTCGACCTCTGTATAACTTGTGTGATATGATTCGAGAGGGGCATATATTTAACTATATTGGATAAGTAATATTTTTTCCAACACTCAAGAAGATTGGGGAAGATAATGGTTAAAATATCAATTTCATATGTTAAATATGCATTGAAATGTGTTCGAAGAAGAGAAAGCGTCATTTGAAAAGTTGTTGGGGGTCTTCCAATTTGAAGAGTTTCAGAAATACCAAACAACCACCAATACGATAACTACTATGAGATGCTAATAATATAATGTTACTCTCACTACCAGTGTGCGACAGAAATTGGGTCAACCCCAAGCCTAAGTGGTATCCAACAACAGACTCAAGATTCTCAAAGAAGAAGCAAAACTTGTGAAGCTTGCATTAATCATGTGTTTTAGGCAATCAGATGTGAGGCTCAACCTAGTGTGATTCAGATCATGCATAAGGCTCAGTCCCATTTGAATCAAATCAAATGTGATGCTTAATCCATTGAACCAGAGTAGACATAGGGCTCAAACTCGCCTAAATCACTCAGAACATGATTATCATATGTTGCAATCCAAGGAATCTTGCATGGCCCACTTAGAATGTAGGGCCCATGTTCGTATTTCAAGAAGACTCTTGTTTTCATATGGTCCACCCATGGGGTAGGGCCCATGTCTATGTTTCAAGAGGGCTCATACTTGTTACATGCCAACATGGAGATTAAAATTATAGTCTTCGGTCATACTCAGTTTCAGCATGCAATCCTAATGAAGCTCAGCTAAAGACCAAAAGTAATAGCTGATCCACATGCAGAGTAAGGCTTAAATAACTTATTCTTATTGTAGGGCTTGATATAATAAAATTGATCAGTGCCCATCTAAACAAAATACTTTCGAGAAATGAGCTCTCTTTTCTAATCCTAAAGAAGCTCTCATGTCTAAGAAAAGTGAGCAAAATCATCCAAAGCAATGCCAGAAATGCTTCCGCCATGTGATTTGGCAACACATTAAATCTAGAGCCATGTGGCTACTCATTAGTGGACGCAAGGAGAATTGGTGATCTTGGCTAATGATTCTTCTTGATCTCAAATGCCTTGATTCTTACTGGCATGCACAAAACCTTTTTGTCACCTCGCCCTTCCCAATGGTGTGATTCATAGCCGATAGAGATTAGTTGCAGTTCTTCCTTAATGATGGTCGCCATGTGATCACCAAAAACATGCCTGTTTCCCTCCATGGATTCACTAGACACTTACTCTCTTACCGGTCGAAACATCAAGAGATCTACCTTCTCAGTGACCGCCATAACCTTGTGCTTCATACCTCAACCAGCTGTTGCTAAATAGTGCCCTAGTATCCGACATTGGAAGCAAAACACTCACATATTCATAGAAAAATCCTTGCTAGTCAGGCTCTTCCGGAAAGCCCAAAGGCACTTCCAGAACTAGCTGCATGGCTTTCTCTTATAGAGTGAGTTAAGGTTGTTGATGATTTAAAATTCATATACAAATCTATTAATTATTTTAATTAAGTTTAAATTACAACATATAATTATCTCTTACATAAATTTACCATTATATATTAAATGAAGATAATAATTTTTAAAAAAATAATTTTTAGATGTAGTAAGGCTTGGGCGTTACAGTTGCTTCGACTAGATTATCTAAAATATAGCTAAGAAAGATAGAGTAAGGTTTTCTCATAAGCTCCCTCTACTTAATGCATATAAGTTGGCGGGACCGAATAACTTGCATGAATTAATTACAGACGACCCATGAAAATTTTCATTGCACACACACAGACACACACATAAATAGCAAAAGAAGAAAAGCATTTAAAATCAAGTTCACGCACCAACGGCTTACAAATCAAGATTCGCGAATCATTGTTCAATATAGCTTGTGAACTTACATCAATTCGAGATTTGGTTCCCAGCCCCTTATGCTCATTTATGGAGAAATATCATTTGGGTGATTTGGTTCATTTCTTATAGCTGGTCTTTTTTTTTAAAATGGAAACTTAATCATTTCGTAGGTCTGGTTCAATGAATTCCTTTCTTTGATTTTTCTTTTGTCATGTGAATTTTTATTGCACACACAAGAACACACACACATAAATAGCAAAAAAAAGAAAAGCATTTAAAACCAAGTTCACACACCAACGGCTTACAAATCAAGATTAAAGAATCATTGTTCAATATAGCCTATGAACTTACATCAATTCGAGATTTGGTTCCCTGCCCCTTATGCTCATTTATGGAGAAATATCATTCGGGTGATTTGGTTCATTTCATATAGCTGTTTTTTTTTTTAATGGAAACTTTATAATTTTGTCAATCTGGTTCAATGAATTCCTTTCTTTGCTATTTTTTCTGTCATGTGAATTTTCTCTATATAAATGCAGCAACTCCACACTAACGGACCACAGACTTCTTATCTCCAAAGAAAGATGGAGAAAAGGGAGGAGGACAATAAAAAAAATTTATGTTGCCTCTTTGATTTTGCTTTAATAGTTGCTGTTTAATAGTTGCTTGGACACTGTCCAAGCAATTATATACATGTCATAGTGAGGGCACTGTCCAAGGAATTATATATAGATTATAGGCTAAAGCAGAAAAACTCCAATGATGTATCATATTTATTTTTTTTTAGAATTGTTTTATGTTATGTAAACTTCAAAAGGGTTCCAATTTTTATAAAAACCCTCAAACAGTGTTAACTGAAAGATTAATGGATTGATTTAGAATCATAGTGAACATCTGCTCTCCAGTCATTCTAAACACTCTCCCTTGATTCAGTATATTTTACATAAAAATGTATATCTGGAAATATCAGAAAGGGAGTAATTGCTGCATTTTAAATCAATCCATTAAACTTTCCATTAACGTTATTTGAGATTTTCCATGAAATTTGAAACCCCATAAGGATTTACACAACATAAAAAAAATCCATAGGAATTTCTAGAAAAAATGGAATACTTCATGAAGGTTTATTCTGCTTTAAGCTAATATTATATAATTCTTTCTTTTTATCTTTTTCATGGGATTAAAGTACCAAGAATTATGTATTTGTGTTTAATTTTCATTTTACAAAATGTCTCATGAAATCTCTTCTCAATGAAAATGATGGAACTTGTAATACAAGGAGAAATAATGTATTTTAATTTGTAAACTTTATGTTCCTTTTCGCATTACAATTCAAAGACAAAGTTGATCATTGAAAGTTTCTGGGTCAAGCTTGCATTTTGAAAAACAAATGGCATTTAAAATACGAGAGAATAACAATGGGTAGCTACAAAAAATCAGATGGAGACGTATCGGCCACGTATTTAAGGCTATCTCCTCTTTTTCGTCCTCGTATAAAGCTCATGAATTTTTAGTTTTATCATTGTAATAGTATAATGTAGTTTTGATGTATTAATAAAAAAAAAAAACTGCTTTGTGTTGCCCCATTTTTTACTTCTGATAACTATCTTTGAGAAATATTGAACATTTTTTAGCACAGTTAAATATTAAACATTGAGTTTAAGCTTATTTAATTACATTATATAAAATCTATTAATATTCCTAGCGTTGGATTTGAATTTGAGGTATAATTTGCATAACGTGGACAATGCATAGTCCTTATCAAAATTTTGATGTACTCATAAGGGGGTGATTGGTTCATATATTTGGAACTGGATTTAGGGCTGAATTTGGATCTTGCCTATTGTCACCATCATCGAGATAAAATCTACCAAATTGTTAGATTGTTTTTAAGATTATCTAAGAAAAATGTTGATGTGGTGAGAATTTGAAAAGCATTTAAAACCAAGTTCACACACCAACTTGTAGCTACAAAAGATCAGATGGTGATGATATCGGGCCATGTATTTAAGGCTATCGCCTCTTTGCTTCAACGTATTTAGAGTGTAAAGCTCATGAATTTCTAGTTTTCTAATTGTAATAGTATCATATAGTTTTGATTGACTAAAAAAAAACCTACTGTGTTGCCCTATCTTTTACTTCCTATAACTATCATTGTTAAATATTGAACTCTTTTTTTAGCACAGTTAAATATAAAACATTGTAATTGAGTTTAAGTATACTTAGTTGGATTATATAAAATCCAGTAATATTCCTAACTTTGGATATAATTTGCATAATGTGGACACTACATAGTCCTTATCAAAATTTTGACGTACTCATAGGGGGTGATTGGTTTATATATTTGGAACTCGATTTAGGGCTGAATTTGGGACTTGGCTATTGTCACCATCATTGAGATTAAATCTACCAAATTCTTAGTTTGTTTCTAAGATTATCTAAGAAAAAATGTTGATGCGGTGAGAAATTTGAACGGGATCGGTTCCCATTTTTCGCAAGGAGAGTGCGCAAAATTTGGAAGCTACTTGATTTGTGAATTTAGAAAATGGTTTTCTAACGATGAATAATGCTTATTTAATCTTTACTTTTTCATTTTTTTTTTCTTTTTCATATTCGTTTTATGAAAAACAGCTAAGGAATTAGTGTTAGAAAAAATTCATCTTATTTTTCATTGATTGTTTCAATCATTTAGATCATGGAAAAATTATTCATGAAAAAAAAGAGTATGGTCACCTGCAAGGTATCGGAGAAACTTACCTTCTAAATATGACAAAAGTTAGTACAGTAGGAAATAAGGTAAACATCCTAATTTTCAACACAAAATAAAAGTACCTCTATATTAATCTATATTAATCGAAGATATCCATATGAATCACAACATGATTCAATATAATCTAAACAACGTGTTATAAAACAACAATTAAGCCTTTTATCCTAAATACTCGGGGTAGACTCTACTTAAACCAAAGGTGAATCAAGCTGGATCAATCACATGAATGATCCTTCTTAGCTCATTACTATCAAGTAATATGTCTTCATTCAAGCCTCTACCGTCCATATTTTTTCGTATCATCCCCATCCATATTTTATCCGGTCATCCTTATGCTTTTTTAACTTATCCTATATTGATAAGTTTCATGCATCGAAGTGGAACATATAGAGCTTAACGTTGTGCATGTCCAAACCATTATCGGCAATTTTCTCGCATCTCCTCTTCAACAGTGATTATCCCTATTTTAGTACAAATATTCTTATTTCTCAATTTATCTCTCTTAATTTTACTGCATATTCAATTAAGTATAAGCATCTCTGTTATAATTATTTTGTGTGAATAATGTCTCTTTATTACCCCAGTATTTTATATTATAGTCACTTAAAACTCCTGTTTCACTTCTCTATTTTAACTAGACAGCTTAGATTTATGATTGATATCACTAAGAATCTCTCTAATGTTTCTTAAAAAATGTGTTATATATTAATAATTTTTATTTGAAATATCATTAATAATTTAATGCTTCCAAATAAAAAACATAAAAATAAAAACAATAAAAAATTTTCAATATCTGCTCAAAGAGTTTTCTATGATTTTGTTATGGCAAAAATCCATCGTATCTAATATCATTAAGAAAAAGGAGAGATTAAAGATATGTAAATAGTGTTAAAGAATGGTCCAAAACGATTAAAAAATATAGAATATATTAACAAGCAAAAATTATTGGGTTGGCTAACCAAGGCCAAGAGTTGGTCGACCAAGACCCATTATAAGTTGACTAAAAGAAGGGATAGGTCATCAAATAAGAAAACTAATAGAGCTAATACTCTAGATTGTTTGATTGGGAGCAAAGTTTAATGACCAATAATACCAATAAAGAAAAAATAATACTCTAGATTGGTTGATTAATAACAGTGTTTATTGACCAATCATATTCAAAAACAATTTATAAATTGTGTATTAGTGGTATTAGTATTCTCTATTCAAGGTATGGACTTATGAGATAAATTAAAGTAAAATGCAGGTTCTAAAACTAATAACAAACTGATATAAATATGTGTGTATCAAGGCTTTAAGATCATATCTAAAAAAAAATACACAAAATTAACAATAAATCTCAGATAAAGCATTTAGCTTCATATTGCCTTATATGTACTTCATATGAACTTAAATTTTAGAAATAATTATTTTATATCTAAGTTCCAACATCCTCCCCAGTTGTATTAATGATAAATAGTTATTGCAATATATTAGCTTACATAGACGTTGCTCCTAACAAAACATAATTGTGATTTTACTTTCCATATTACATAGACTTAATGTCATTAATTATCTTCCTTTCGTATCAACAAAATATATTATATAGAGAAACTGGTCTTCATAATAAATGATAAGTAAGCAGTCTCATTTCTTTTTCCAAGTCCATCTAACCAACCCGTGAAGGGTTGTGAGGCTGAATGAGATATGAAGAATGAATCTCCATCCTCTTTCATTCTCAAGCATGAAAGTTGTTGGCCAGCGCCCACTCAACTCTTCGAGAGCCCTTGAACAGGAGTAGGTCTCGAAGAGCTTCTCTCTTTTCCAAAAGCAATGAACCGACAAACACCTGAATAATGCATAAGTTTGAGTATAACATAATGAAACATACTACTAATTTGATGCTGGTAGGAAGCGATGGTAAGACACGTCTATCATTTGTAGTTGATTCTCTTACATGGGAAGTCGACAACGTATCATAGTCTTCTCTAAATTTGTTTGAAGTCTCCAAAAGAGCTTATTGAGTCTGGGTAAGAGTGGGTTAAATGATGTCAAGTGTATTAAATTAAGTGATAAGATAATAGTGGCTATTTAAGATGTGTCCATCTTTTGAATGAAAATATTATATAATAGGCATAATCAAAATATTCACAGATAGATGATAATGAATAGGATAATTGAGATGGAGATGGTGTAGTAGTAGGAGTAGACTGAGTTTGAGTTTGTGGTGCTGGCTCAGCAGGTTCATGCATGCAATAAAGTTCTCGATATGCCATGCAAACCATTGTTATTATGTCAAGAGATATGATAAAAACCTTTATTTTTGTTGCTTTACGTTAATGATATGTTGATAGTATGTTTTTGTGCTTGAGAGGTGAACAAGTTAAAAAAGAAACTATCTAGCGAGTTTATCAGAAAAGATTTGCGAACTTGACTCTTGATATGCGAATTATCAAGGATAGAGTGACTAGTAAGTTAACTCTATCATAGACTGAATATGTCAGAAAGATTCTGAAAAAGTTTAGTATATATGATACTAAGACAATTAGCTCCCCTTTAGGTAGTCGATATTAGCTATTTAAAGAATATCGCTCACTACTGAGACAAAGCATGCTCACATGAATAGGATACCATATGCTTCTATTGTTGGTAGTCTTATGTATGCTATGATGCACGCCAAACCAGAGATAAAGCATATGCAAAGGGGTTGTGAGCAGGTGCATGATAATTCAAAGAAGGAGAACTGGGAGGCCGTCAAATGGATTCTTTGATATTTACAATTACTAAGGTTGGAATGTATTTTAGAGGAGGAAGTTTGTTAATGCATGATTATATCAATTATGATTTAGCTAATAATAATGATGATAATAAGAGAGTACTCCGGGTTATATCTATACATTAGGTGGTACTGTTATTAGTCAAGTCTCTCAATTATAATATATTATTGCTCTTTCTACTGTAGAGACTAGGTATGTTGCCATAGCAAAGGCTAGTAAAGGGATGATTTGGTTGAGTTTTCTTAATCAAATTGGTAAAGAAACAAGAAATTAGGACATTATATAGTACGTAATAGTCAAAGTTCCATTTGTCTCATTAAGAATTCAACATTTTATTCGAAAACAAAGCATATAAGAAAGAAGAACTTTATCATCCATGATATTTTAAAAAAATAAAAAAATTATAATTTAAGAAGATCCGAAGAAAGGAAAATCCAAGTGTGCTAACCATGACAGCTATTTGTAGACATCCAAAAAATAATAATAATAAAATAAAATAAATAAATAAATAAAATGGGAGTGCCTAGCAGACCCCACCGCGGGAGCGCACCCGCAAGCGCGCCCGCGGGTCCCACCTGCGGGATCACTCCCACGAAGCGCACCCGCGGGATCGCTCGAGCTGGAAAGCTCCCACGGGAGCGCTCCCGCCAGAGTGCCCCGCGGGTCCCACCAGCGGGAGCGCACCTGCGAGAGCGTCCCGCGGGTCCCACCTGCCGGATCGCTCCCACGGAGCGCTCCATCCGCAGGTTGCTTTCCGCTTCTGTTCCGTTTTGCATGGTGATCCGAATTTTTGGGGATTTAATTGGATTCGAGGGAAGAATTTGAGCCGGATTAGAAGTGCTCCTCAATCTATAAAATTGGGAACGGAGTTCAGAACAAGGGAGAAAAAGGAGAGGAGATTCTTTGGAGAGGGGATTTTCCAGAGACGGGAGAGTCCAAAAAGGAGAGATCTACATCTTCTCCAGAGTCCAAAATTTCACAGAGAAAATTTCCAATCTAGATCGGACGATCAACAGAATACGGAAGGAAAACTCCACCGCTGCCAAAACCCTCAAAAATAAAGGGGAATCGAAATTAATCGATCTTCATTCTTGTAATCTTTGATTTCTTTGTAATTTTCTTTTACTACTGTAATTTCAAAATAAGTTTGTAATAGAAGGAAATCTGCAATTTTTTGGGCATACAAGAATTGGCGACCGTAGTGGGAGTTTGGGCGGCGCAATCCGATCTTTAAATTTTTTTTTTTATTCGGAGCCTAGGCGTTATCGCAAGGTAACGATAAATAAATGTGAGGTGTCATCGCCCATCAAAATTGACAAGACGTCATCGTCTGTCCAAAAAAAAAGAGTGAGGCGTCATCGCTCACCAAAATTGACAAGACGTCATCGTCTGTCCGAAAAAAAAAGAGTAAGTCGTCATCGCCCACTAAAATTAACAAGGCAAATCGCCTGTTAAAAAAAATTATTATGAGGCGTCATTGCCCATAATAATAATAAAAAAAGAGACGTCATCGTCTGTCAAAAAAAAAAATTTGAGGCATTATCGCTCACAAAAAGTTGACAAAACTGGATATAACCAGCGGGATACAACCCGCAGATGGAATTACGGGAACCCGCAGATGCAACCCGCGGGACGCAACCCGCAGATGCAATAATGCAACCCGTAGATGCAATCGTGGGACGCAACCCGCAGATGAAATCGCGGGATGCAAATCACAAGATTCAACCCGCGAGATACCAAATTCGCAAAATAAATAAATAAATAAATAAATAATAAAAGTAATAAATAGAATAAAATAAAATAAAAATATAAAAATAATAATTAAAATAAAACGAAAATGCTTCATCTACAAATAAAATGATAAATTTAAAAAAAAGCAAGGCGTCATCGCCCATAAAAATAAAAAAATTAACAAAATGTCATCACCAACCAAAAAAAAGGAGAGAGAGAAGTAAGGCATTATCTCCCACAAAAAATTGACAAAACTGTAAAAATAGTAATAAATTTAAAAAAAAATCTTAAAAAAAATGCGGTGCGAGAGTGCTACCCATAGGTTGCATCCCACGGGATGCAACTACAGGATGCCGAACAAAAATAAAAAATAAATAAAATATCAAAAATTTAAAAAAAAATAAAAAAAGGAAAATTAAAAATAATAATAATATTAATACTAAAAAATTATATAAAAAATAAAATAAGAAAATAAAAATAATTAATAAATATAAAATAAAAAATAATAATAAAAAATAATAAAAATGATAATGAAAATAATAGAAATATAAATTAAAAAAACCAAAAAAATAATAATAAATCACAAATAAAAGTAAAAAAATAATAAAATAATAATAATAATAATATATAAAAAACAAATAGAAAAAAATAATAAATAAAATAAATAAAAATATAAACTTAAAAATTAAAAATTAAAAAAAATAGTAATAATAAATAAAAAAAGTAAAAAAATAAATTAAACAAAATAAATAAAAATATATATGAACATATACAATAAATAAAAATAATAATAAATAAAAATATAAACATAATAATAAATATAAATACAAATAATTTTTTTTTAAAAATAAAAAATAAAAAATAGAAAAAAAAAGAAGAGAACCAGTTTCTCGCCAACCCATCATGCTTGGGGTAAAAAGTATGAACTGCCCAATGCCGACTAGGCAATGGGGAGAGAACCAGCTTCTCGCCAACCCCATCATACTGGAGGTAAAAAGTATGAATTGCCCAACGCCGTTAAGGCAACGGGAAGAAAATAAATTTCTCGCCAACTCCACCATACTGGGGGTAAAAAAAAAAGTATGAATTGCCCAACGTCGTTAAAGCAACGGGAAGAGAATAAGTTTCTCGCCAACCCCACCATGCTGGGGATAAAAGTATGAATTACCCAACGCCGATAAGGCAACGGAAAGAGAATAAATTTCTCGCAAACCCCACCATGCTGGAGGTAAAAAGCATCAACTACCCAACGCCGTCAAGGCAACGGGAAGAGAATAAATTTCTCACAAATCCCACTATGCTGGGGGTAAAAAACATGAACTGCCCAATACCGTCAAGGCAACGGGAAGAGAAGCAGTTTTTCGCCAACCCCTTCATGCTGGGGGTAAAAGTATGAATTGCCCAACGCCGCTAAGCCAAAGGGAAGAGGAAAAGTTTGGCATTTAAGCCCAAACAAAATTTTCGACAACTCACCATACTGAGGAAAATAGTATAGTTAGCCCAACTCAAAATGGTAGTTGATAAAGACTAATCAAATCCGTTAATAGCTGGGGGTTTGCTAAAAATCTCATGACAAATCTATCACAACAGTATCCTTATTCGAATATAAGGATACATCGCTGCCCTAAGCTACTAAGGCAAAGGGAAGAGGAAAAATTTGGCATTTAAGTCCAAACAAAATTCTCGACAACTCACCATGCTAAGGGGAAGAGCATGGCTAGTCCAACTCAAACGGCAGTTGGTAAAGACTAATCAAATCCGTTGATAGCTGGGGGTTTGCTAAAAATCCTAATCAGATAAATCTCTTGTCACGTTAAGATTTCACCTCTGACAACAAAACTTTTCTCGTCATTTTTCTCCAGCAGAGCAAGTGACACTCCAAAATATTTGTCAAGTTAAAATCATACCTCTGATATCATAATTCAAAATCAAATGAGATAAAATCCGATTAAATCTCCTGTCATATTAAGGTTTCACCTCTGACAGAAAAGAAAACTCTCACTTCATCAAATCCAATATTACAGCTTCTGATAAATTTGTTTTTGATATCATTAAGTTAAAAATTACCTCTGATGAAAATCATCTCCCTATCAAGTTAACAGTTATCTCTGGTAGTCCGATTCCAAGGCTAAATATGTTAACTGTCACCTCTGTTTAGTCAGCTTGTTTCTATCATGACCAGATCCTCTGAATAGGTTGAGCTCCAAGACACGTTTAATGTCACATCTGTCTTTCCCTGATCCGTCATACTAGATGTCACTGAACGGTTAGGTTTCTAATGAGCACGTTAACATGATACCTCTGCTTGACTTCAAATAAGCATGTTAACATCATACCTCTGCTTGGCACACAATGAGTACGTTAATATCATACTTCTACTTGTCATCTAATGAGCACGTTAAAATTATACATCTGCTTGTTATCGAATAAGCATGTTAACATCATACCTCTGCTCATATTCCAGGAGACACGTTAATGGTTATCTCTGTCTATCAAATCTATTACACGTCTGTCATGCACTTAGCCTCTGTACGAGGCGTCAAAAATATTTTTGCATGCAGACACCAAATTCTCTGAAGCAAAGCTACAAGCAAAACTTTGGCTCGGCCGCACAGGTACAATGGCCAGCATCAAGAAAAATCGCTAGAAGCAATCTTTGATACATTGAAAAGGTTCAACAGTATATCTCAAGCAACAAAACAGCTAGAAGATAGTGATTTCAGAATATGGTTCACAGTATACCATAAAAATCATGAAGAAAACTACAAAGCTAAAATCAAAGAGTCCAAAGTATTTCGAAATTCGTTACAATTCAATACAGAATTTCAAAAACTTTGGAGGGGTTATGTAGACACCCAAAAAATAATAATAAAAAAAAAATAAATAAATAAATAAAATGGGAGTGCCTTGCAGACCCCACCGTGGGACTAATAGGGAATTCGTGACTAATAATTCGTGACAACTATAAAAATTGTCACGAAAGAAGGGTATTTTGTGACAATAAAGAAAACTTGTCACGAAAAATATTTTTTTTGTGACGATGATAAGTATTCATCACATAATCCTCATTTTTAGTGACAACGTATTAAATCTCATCACTAAATATCTGTTTTTAGCGACGTTAAATATTTGTTGTCACAAAAAAGATCTTTAATGACGATTTGTTTGTGACGAAAGTAAATATTGTCACTAAATTAGAGTATTTTGTGACAACAAATAAATTTTGTTACTAAAATTTATATTTTTTTGTGACAAAGATAATTATTCGTCACTAAACTGGAGTATTTTGTGACAACAAATAAATTATGTCACTAAAATTAAGGATTTTTTGTGACGAAATTAATTATTAGTCACGTAATCCTAATTTTTTACTGACTAGGTCCTAAAAATTGTAATTAAATATTTGTTTTTAGGGACGATTTTTTTTAATTGTCACAAATATATTCTTCATTTGTGAATTTTTTGTGAGAAATATAAAACTTGTCACTAAAAGAGAGTATTTTGCAACAACAAATAAACTTTGTCACAAAAAAATTCTAATTTTTTAGCTATATGAAATTAAATAGTTGTCACAAAATTCAATTTACATTTTAATATTTGTGATAATTATCTATATAATATTCATTAAAGGGTTTTTGTAATGATAAGAATGTTATATAATTTGGTTTATTTTTAAATTAAATATGGGATATCCTTTTTGAGGGAAATTCTAAATGGGCACAACATTTACTAGTGAGCACCACATATACTATATAGTAAATGATTTACAATAGGGGAAAATTGTGCTCAATAGTTAAATATGGTGCGCATTTAGAATTCCCCCTTTTGATTATTTTTCCGAACAACCGTGATGTCGGGAGTCTCTAAATGCGCACAGTATATTACTAGTGAGCACTTTCCCCTTTGTTGTAAATCACTTCAGTATGTAATATGTAGTGCTCACTAGTAAAATGTGGTGCGCATTTAGAATTTCCCCACGCATCCGAAAATAAATCGAGA
The DNA here is from genome assembly GCA_036321105.1 of Dracaena cambodiana. Lineage (NCBI taxonomy): Eukaryota > Viridiplantae > Streptophyta > Magnoliopsida > Asparagales > Asparagaceae > Dracaena > Dracaena cambodiana. The sequence continues at coordinate 41,700,019 of JAYEPQ010000004.1, forward strand.
TCGACTGTTCATCTTCCCACATCCGAAAATAATTCTCGCGATCGACTGTTCCTCCAAAACCCTAACTCTCCCACCACCGCGCGCCCCAACCGCAACCTCCATTGTCATCCCCCGCCACCACATCCGACTGCCTCACGACACCGGCGCACCCTCGCAAGCCACGAAGCGAGCCCAAGCTTGATCGCCCTCGCAATCCGCCGGCGATTGAGACCGCCCTAACTCCGGCAGAGAGCCCAGGCGAGATCCGCTCCTCGTTCAAGCCACCAAGACCGTACCGCTAGCCCTCGCAAGTCGCCGTCGAGAATATCCGACTCCAGCGATTCTCCATTCGGCTGCCACCCTGCAATTCGGCTGCCACCTTGCTCGCCCTCGCAACTCTGCTGTTATTCTCCATTCGGTCGCTCTCGCAAGTCGTCGACGAGACGTCCAACTGCAGCGAGACCAGCCCCAACTGCAGCCGTTTCTCGTCCTCTCTCATTGATCGCCCTCAAGGTAAACTCTAACAAACTACAACAGTTTCAGAAAAAAACCACTTCCGAGTCACGTTACTGTAGTAATTATGAGGATAAAACTCTATTCATGCAGCCCTTCTAAGTCTAATTGATGTTATCACAAGACTCTAGTACAAGACCAGTGATCCACAATAATTCTCGAAGGATGGGGAACAGACTATAGTCACATCTTACCAAGTTCCAGGCCTCCAACATAACAGCAGGTCCTAGCAATTCTCTTGGAGTGCTTCTAGGTACTTAAGTATAAGGAGAACGATATGAAGAAAATAACAAACTTGGAGAAACGAGAGTTATCTCTCACAGTAAATTGTCTACTCAATGTCATGTATGTGCAGTTCACATGGAAATTGTTTCCATATTAAGATGTGGAAGTAAAAGAAATGTCCTAAATCTGCTCCTTACATGGCATTAAGTAATAGATTGGAAGTTAAGAAACAGCATAAATATCATACAGTATTGGTTAATAGCTAACTTTAAAACCAAAATAGAAGCTAAATAGTATAACACTTAGGTCAGACATATAAGATAGCACAAAAAAAAAAGAAAAAAGTGAAAGTACCAAACTGCAGAGACTAGAGAAAAGACAACTCCACAGAGCCAACATCATGGATCCTAAGAAAATTGATCATTCTTATGTATCTTGCCTGTTTGTCATTGGTGTGAACTAAGATATTCTTGTTTCACATTTATTAGTGTTTTTTTTCTAAGATGCATCATGCAGCCAATTCAAAATACTTTAAACTCTACTGGTTATTGCTACCATTAAAAACATCCCTTCCCTAGTCCCATCAACTAATATTGTGACATATATAGCAAGTGAACTGAGACCGTAAACAACACAACTTCGTTAGAAAATTGATGATTATATTTTATATAAGCTTCAGGTGATAATTAGTGCAAAGCTCCAATTGTTCTTATGTTAGTAAATTCTATATAAAATCCTCATAACATTGTTAATCACTAGGCTGATCCTTTCCTCAAAACATTGTTAATCCCTAAAATCCACCACATAATATGCATAGAAAACCTGCTATAAGTCATAATGATTAAATCCAGATTCAAACCAAATGCAAGCAACTTGTTTTTTTCCATCAAGAAGACTAGTAACTCTGCTGTTATTCTCCCTTTTCCCTTTTTTATTTTTTATTTTTTTTATTTCAGTTTGTTTTGGTTTTTTTCTGCCTCTTTTACTAATGAGTATATACAGACCTAGAAATTAGAATCTAGGTTTTTTAAATAATTGCATATCGATACGTATTGCAACTATGTTATAGACTTTTTAGATATCCGTTATGTTATAGGCCATGATGATATCGATATTGATGTTGTCAATATTTTTGATATTTTTTGATATTGTGGATATGTTTAAAGTTTGACAATGAATAATTTTATGGACTATAATTGAGCCTTGATGATCTTGATATTTGTATGTTAGTATGATTTATTAGTGTTTCTTACTAGGGAGTGAACATATAGTTCATATATAAGTCAAAATAAATTAAACACTAGCTTCCTTGAATAGTGTAATAATAGTGTAATAATTAAATACACAAGAATAGTGTAATACATTCATGGAGGCTGTGTTATACATAGGCTGTATACATAGGTTGTGTTACACACAGGAATAGTAATAATAGTGTAAATTAAACACAGGCTGTGTTATACATTCATGGAATAGTGTAATAATTCTATCATGTGAGGTCATTGAATTAATATATTCCAATCCATGAGGGAATATTCCAGTATCCTGGGGTAGGTGAGCATTAGATCTTGTGACCAGTGGCCTATAAAGCCTTTTTATATAATAGATGAAGTAGCTGTGATGGCAAATGCATGGTTGTTAAACATAGCTTTTAAGACGTGCCACAAAGACGGGTACTACCATAAGAAAAAGAGCAAAATCTGAATGTGTTATTAACTGTTCAAATTTTATTTTGAGCAAAAGTTAAATTATTTTCATTTTATATCAAATTTTTAATCTACTTTTGCTATCCTCCAATAGTAAGATTCTTCCTTTTAAGTAATAAATTTAAAGTAGTTCTTCTTATTTAAAATATTTCTTTCATCTTGATTAATATGTAATATGGATGTTTTTGAACTTATGTAAGAAATGATGGGAGATAAGAGATGGATAGACATTAGCAATAGAGCAAATATAGAATACATAAAAGGAGTTGATGAGTTTCTCAACTATGCATTTTCTCAACATGGAGTTAAAGACAAAATTCGTTGTCCATGTAACAAATGCAGGAATATAGTTTACAAAAACAGACATGAAGTGAGAGCTCACTTATTTCAGAAGGGATTCGTAAAAAGTTATAAAGTTTGGGTGGTTCATGGGGAAAAGTTTGAAGAAACATAGAAGTCACCAACTATTAATAATAATGTTGATGAATCTATAGATAATAATATGGATCGTGATGATATGATTGGGATAATTCATGATGCATGCGGTTACTCGAACAAGACAGTTGAAGCAAATGATGAAGATGGTTATCCTCAAGAGCCAAATGAAGAAGCCAAAAGATTTTCCCGGTTACTTGGAGAGACTGATGTTCCATTATATCCAACCTGTGAGAAGTTATCCAAACTATCCTTTGTAGTAAAATTGTTACATCTAAAATGTCTCCATAACTTAAGTGACACATCAATTGATGATTTATTAAAACTATTCAAGGAAGCTCTTCCAGCTGATGCTGTAATTCCCGATTCATATTAAAGCAAGGAACACTGTTCGAGATTTAGGTCTTGACTATATAAAAATAGATGCATGTAAAAATGATTGTATCTTGTACTGGAGAGACCACGAGAGTGCACAATCATGTCCCACATGTAGTCTTCCTCGGTGGAAAGATGTTAACCAACGCACAAAAATTACTCATAAAGTTCTGCGCTACTTTCCACTAAAGTCAAAATTACAAAGAATGTTTATGTGTAGAGATATTGCCAAGCAAATGAGATGGCATAAAGAGAAACGCCTTGATGACGGCAAAATGAGACATCCAGCAGATTCGATTGCTTGGAAATCATTCGATGATCGATACTCTGCATTTTCTTCGGATCCAAGAAGTGTTAGGCTCGGTTTGGCAAGTGATGGGTTTCAGCCATATGGTAATATGAGTTCTTCACACAGTATTTTGCCAGTAGTTCTTGTTCCATATAATTTGCCACCATGGTTGTGCATGAAACAACCTTACTATATGATGTCACTTCTAATTCCAGGGCCAAAGTCTCCTGAAAATGATATCGATGTTTACTTAGAACCACTCATTGAGGAGTTAAAGGAATTATGGGAAAAAAGAGTTGAGACCTATGATGCCTATACGCAACAAAATTTTAAATTACATGCTGCTGTTATGTGGACTATCAATGATTTCCCGGCATATGGCAATTTATCTGGATGGTCAACCAAAGGAAAACTGGCTTGCCCTTTTTGTCACAAAGATACTTCATCTCTTTCCATTCGGAGCAAATTATGTTATATGGATCACCGTCGCTTTTTACCACATGATCATCCGTGGCGAAAAAATACAAGTTCTTTCAATGGAAAAAAGGAGAATAGACTTCCTCCACAGATGTTATTAGGAGAAGATGTTCTTGATCAGCTATGTCTCTTTAATAATGTTATCTTTGGTAAGGGACATAAAAGAAAGAGGAGTGATCTTAATATTATCTATAATTGGAAAAAGAAAAGTATATTCTTTAGATTGCCTTACTGGAAAACACTTATGCTACGTCATAATATTGATGTAATGCATACTGAAAGAAATGTATCTGATAATATTTTGAATACAGTTATGAATATAAAAGGAAAGACCAAGGACACCTTGAAGAGTCGGTATGATCTTGTGGATTTGGGAATACGAAAGAAGCAACATCCTTACATCGATGATATGGGTCATTTGTGTTTACGACATCCTTCCTATGCTTTGTCTTCCAATGAAAGGATGGTATTTTGTAATTTTTTGGCAAATCTAAAAGTACCTGATGGATTTTCATCGAATATATCTCGATGTGTTAATGTTAATGGGAAAAGCATATCTGGACTAAAATGTCATGACCATCACATTTTTCTGCAGCGAATACTCCCACTTGCCATACGTAGATTATTACCGAAGGATGTATGTGAACCATTGATTGAGCTAAGTAATTTTTTCAAGTGTCTATGCTCAAAAACCTTACAACATGATGACATAGATCGACTTGAAAAGCAGATTGTGCTAATATTGTGTAAACTTGAGACAATATTTCCTCCTTCTTTCTTTGACGTGATGATTCATCTACCAGTCCATCTAGCAAGAGAGGCTAAAATTGCTGGACCAGTTCAATATCGATGGATGTATCTAATTGAAAGGTAAAATACTTTTTTTGGAACTTAATTTCAGTAGTACATAATTCAAAGTTATAAAAATTAACCATATATTGATTATAACATTCTACTTTAGGTACTTGCGGACACTTAAATCATATGTTCGTAATAAAGCTCATCCGGAAGGTTCAATTGCAGAAGGATATATTGCAGATGAATGTTTAACATTTTGCTCAAGATACCTACACAGTGCTAGAACTAAATTCAATAGAGTGCCTCGAAATGATGATGAACATATCCACAACAATGAGTTATCAATTTTTTCAAGAAATGGATCCGCAAAAAGAGCTTTCAAGTCTTACTATCTTAACAATGATGAGTTTGAACAAGCACGAATATATGTACTCCAAAACTGTGAAGTTTGGCCATTTATTGAGTAAGTTTAAATTAATATTTTTGAAATATATATTAAAATCTATTAATTCTTGGGTATAATTATTGTCATTATCTATTTCTTTTGCAGTGAGCATAAAAATATTATCATGAGAGAGAGTCCGAAGAATGTAGTTGAGAGACATACGAAAGAATTTCCTAACGGGTTCTACAAACATGTATGTATTCGTAGTTATCCCTTTGCATTATAGTAAACTTGAATTCACTATATTTTTCAAATACATGATTGTCTAACTATCATTAGTTTAATTTTGTCTTAGATATCAAAACTTCATTCAGATGGCCAAGCAAGTAAAGATCTTCTAAACTTAGCCATTGGTCTAATCAAGTTGAGTCATCGATATACAACGTATAATGTGAATGGCTTTCGATTTCACACAAAATATCGTTCAATGGGTAAGAGAACTCAAAATAGTGGTGTTCTTATCAGAGGAGATGATAAATCCCCAGATAAGGAATATTATGGGGTTCTGGAAGATATTATTGAATTATTATATGTTGGAGAGAGCAGAGTCACTCTTTTCAAGTGCCATTGGTGGGATGTGGCCCGCTTAGGAAGAGGCTACAAGATTGATAATTATGGTTATACAAGCGTAAATATTCATGAGTCTTTGAACAGTAACGAGCCTTTTGTTTTGGCATCTCAAGCAGAACAAGTCTTTTATGTAGAAGATATTTCATGCAAAGACTGGCTTGTTATTATTAGAACCAGTCCTCGTGATCTTTATAATATGCCTATAGATAATGAGAGTTCAGGTAATAATGATACAGATTTTTCTGAAGATGAAGAAGATGCATATCAAGAAGAGGAGCTCTATCATTCCATTGAAGTCAATCAAGTAATGGAGAATGATGATATTTCAGTCATGCTTACAAGGGATGACTTGGAACCTGAATATCTTCCAGTTGATAAAGAAAAAGTAAAAAGATGTGCTTTACATAAAGATTTTATTGACGATATTTGTAATGATCTGGACAATGTGTCACTTGATGTAGATGATGTCGACCATCAAAAGTTTTCATCTGATGGTTATACATCCACTGAATAAATTTTGATTACAAAATGTGTTACATATTATGTTTATCATTTATTATTAGAATGATCTTATGTCATGTTTTTGAATTTTATGATGAGCTCATGTTTTTTTATGTTTTAATATTTCATTGTTTTACTTAGTAGAGACTTATATTTTATACTGCAAATGGTGTACAATCTGGTAAGTTCTGTATTTCTTATGTTATTATCAATTATCTGCTCATTAACATACATATATATATATATATACACACACACACACATACATATAGGGACATATATATGTATGTATGAATGTATGTGTGTGTGTGTGTGTGTGTGTGTGTATATATATATATATATATATATATATATATATATATATATATATATATATATATCAATATTATTTTCGTTATTGATGAATTTATATATATTTTTTAAATGCAGAAGAGGAGTCAAATAAATTCAGAGAATAGAGCAAAGCTGCTTACCAAACATACTTGTGGGAATAAATCATTTGCTGAGATTGAAGAATCAACTGTAAGTTTTACATAATAATTAACTTAGCAATTATGTATTCGATTATACTTGACAATTATGATTATCACATTAAGTCAAATGACCTATTGTAGAGGGATCTTGAGACTGGAGAGAAGGCACGACCTGATCAAGTTTGGCTAAAACAACACACTAAAGTGACCAAAGATGGAGATTTACAATGGTCGGATTAGAAATCTAAAGAAATCCATGCAAGTCTTTTTGACATTTTATATAAACTGCATATAGAAAACCATGAACTTTGGGAATACAGCTTTAGTGAATAACACATAAAAAAAACTGAAAAATATTTTTCACATTTTATTGTTATGTGTTAAGCTAGTCTCATATAAACACATACATTAGATGGAAAAAAAAATATGAATACCCTATTTGCTTCTTCTTCCAAGCTTATAGATGCTTGCTAATAATATTGCATGGCATATTTCTCAATGTCGTTGGTAGGAATATTTGGTACCATATTTGTATTTGTTTTCTTCTTCCAAATACAGTTATGAAACAGGTATTGCTCGGATATTAAATTTACTATGTATATTCAACAAAACCTAATAAAGAGTTGGATTGGATGTGGATATTAAGTGAATATTATTAATTATGATAATAGTTGACAAGGAAACACGATATCTATTTTCATGTCTATGTCTATACTACCGAAAAGTCCTCATAATGCATTATGAAACATTAAATTAAATTTATCCTATACATAGACATACAGCCCCATGTATTCGAATAAGTGAGATACAGTTAGCACTCTCCACATCCATACCATATGTTTAAATGGAGCAGATAGCAATATCCATATTCATAAAATACAGATTCGAAGTCGAATACACATGGGATTATTTGTAAGTTTACCCCCGCAGTCATTGGGTACTGTCTTAGTGGGCTCACATATTATCTAAAGGAAAAGACCACTCTAATTCCAACTTCTTGGAGTTCCTTTTGTTAGATTGCATAGAATATAACTAAGCATCTTTGAAAGAAAAAATGATTTTTAGGGCAAAAAGAGATTGTCTAACTTGTAGTTGCCGACATTTATGGCATCACAGAAAAACCAAAAATCATGTTGAAGAGGATTTCTTGGATCCATGTCCATCCGAACCCAAAAGTAAAGCGCATCTCCATGCCTTTTCCCTTGAATGTCCTCAAGGAGTGCATATGAATACAAATATGTTGTAGCCGTGATATTCTTTGTTGTTTGTTGTATATGTTGTTGAGCATATGATATTATGTCTATAAAGTTGTTGCATTCATTAAAATGAACATTATTTGTTGAGTGGAGATTCAACCCTATTCTTGAAAGTTAATGCAATAAATATTGTTGGGCAAAATTGTGTGTTGTATATGTTGTTGAGCATATGATATTATGTCTATATAGTTAGTGCAATAAATAAGTTAGTGCAATAAAATGGACATTATAGTTGTTGCATTAACTAAAATGGACATTATTTGATAAGCAAAGTTTCAACCCTATTCTTGAAAGTTAGTGCAATAAATATTGTTGATTTATTTTCCCAATATAGAAATTATAATTGGTTTTATCTTAATTCAGGAGGAACTACAACAGATTGTTATGCAGCAAACACAGGAGGGTCAACCACAAATGACTAATGATGAGATTTTGATTAGTGTTTTTGGAGAAAAATCAGGTTATGTCCGTGGAAAAGGAGCAGGAAAAAAACCTCCAAATAAAAGGACAAGACAAGATGTGGAAGAGCATGTACAGAGGGCTGTTACTAAAGTCAAAGATTCGATGAGAGAAGAATTTGAAGAAGTCAAGAATGCAATGAGGATAGAGTTTGAAGAAAAAATTAAAGAGGTACAAACCGAGGTTCGAGCTCAGACACAAGATGAAATGAAGTCACATATTCGAGCTGAAATACAAGCTGAGTTCGATTCAATGCTTCAAGAGCATATGACTGTTTTATTCAATTCTATGCAACAACCAAAATCTTAATTGTTTAGTGGTTATTTAGTGTTATTTAGTATTTGGACATAAACTATTTGTTTTTTTGCAATGGTGAACTTATTTAACATTGGGACAAAACTTTTGAATATCTGTAATGAAACTAAACATGTTATTTTATATGCATATTTCTCTTGTTAAATGTGTTATTTTATATGCATATTTCTATTATTATTGGACTTGTTGATTCGTAATATGTTGTTAAATTATATGTGATTGTTATTAGATTAGGTTTTATTATATTAAATGTATTGTGATTCTTGTAAATGTGATGATATTTGTAATTTTGATATATGTTGTAACAGAATATGTATATTTGTGACATATGCCATGTGTTGTCACTAATAAAGACGTTTGTGACAAAATTATTGTCACTAAATCAGTTTTTAAGTGACAAAATTTATTGTGAGTAAATCTCTTCTTTAAAGACAATTTTCTATTATTGTCACTAAAAATATATATCGTGATGATAAAAATTGTCACTAAAAGGAGTATTTAGTGACAACAACAATTGTCACAAAATATGTTTTTAGTGACAACATATATTGCATGTTGCTATTCATTTTTCATGACAACAAAGTTTCTCACAGAAGAGGGTATTACGTAACAACATGTATATTTTTTGTGACAATAGTAAATCGTCACATAATGTACATGATGACCACTACTGTTGTCACGAAAGGAAACATGTTAGTGACAATGAATAATGTCACAGTAGGCACTTTATAGTGACGATATTTACTTGTCACGTATCGTATACAGTGACAATTATCATTGTCACGAAAGGCAGACATTAAGTGACAACAAAAAAAGTCACAGTAGAATCTTTTAGTGACAATTAAATGTCGTCACTAAAGATATACTTTTCGTGACGAAATCATAAAGTCGTCACGGATGGCTTTCGTAACGGAGGTTTACGTAACAATTAAAAGTCGTCATGAAAGTCGTCACTAAAGAGTTTTAGTGACGACTTTCATGTTTTTAGTAACGATTTTTCTTGTCACAAATTCCCTTTTTTCTTGTAGTGTCTATGTTTCAAGAGGGCTCATACTTGTTACATGCCAACATGGAGATTAAAATTATAGTCTTCGGTCATACTCAGTTTCAGCATGCAATCCTAATGAAGCTCAGCTAAAGACCAAAAGTGATAGCTGATCCACATGTAGAGTAAGGCTTAAATAACTTATTCTTATTGTAGGGCTTGATATAATAAAATTGATCAGTGCCCATCTAAACAAAATACTTTCGAGAAATGAGCTCTCTTTTCTAATCCTAAAGAAGCTCTCATGTCTAAGAAAAGTGAGCAAAATCATCCAAAGCAATGCCAGAAATGCTTCCGCCATGTGATTTGCGCCGATCTTTATGCACATACATATGGCATAGCCCACTGTATTTGGGGCAGTTATTACCCATTCTTTATATTTCAGATGTGGCTATATCAATCATCCAAGCAACAATCAAGAATGGCAAACTGCAATATTCGGATGATTCAGAGAGAGAGAGAGAGAGAGAGAGAGGGAGAATAGCTAGATGTGACTTCATCTTCTCACTATCGGTTTACTCTAGCTATCCTTCCAGTCTTTGAAGACACTTTAGTTTGATATAGGCTTAGTAAATACCAAAGAATTGATTCTTTTCTCTGCATTAAGAATTGATTCAATATTCAACTGGGGGTTATGAATGAGATCTATGAAGTTCCCAAAGCTCTCCCATTTCCTCATATAATTATGAGGCTTACAGCATGTCCACTAACCATACCAACAAGCTCTAGCCTGAGACAAATTTCTATCTTGGAAAGAGGTCTTTTAGAAGTTCAACAAGTGGAAAGTTAGTAAGACTTTCTGGTTTTGCAGTTGAAAATATTCTTGTTCAACAGAGCAAGACGCACATCTTACCATCTATTCAGAAGATGAGGATGTGCAAATCAAGCAACTCAAAATTCCTTATAGACACTCACATGTCTAAGCTCTCATGCGAGGCTTGTCATGACAGTCGTATGTCTTAGCTCCCATGCGAGGCTTTTCATGACACTCGCATGTTTTATGTCACATTCGAGGTTTGTCATGACACTCCTGTGTTTTAGTTCATAGGAGGTTCAAGTTGCATCCATTTTGCACCCAGGGCAGAAAGCACAAGCCTTGTTTTCAGTGCCGTGTAGTTTATAAGGTGCACTTGAAGGGGATTTCCTCTCTAAAGCTCTCTCAAAATCGTAGTGATACAATGATGACAATAGGTTTGAGCCCACTATAAAGCTAAAGTTTCTATGAGTCTCACGACTATCATGCTTGAATTACTAGGACTGACATACATCCCTCTGGAAGCTATTATTGAAATACAATGGCATCCATGATGAAACTGTCGATGCCTCAATAGCATGGAAAGGGAACCATTCATCTCACATGTCTCCATCTCCAAGCCTTCTCAGTAATGGAATTTTATTCCAAGAACGAAGCAGGGTATAATTTTCTACTGTCACCTCCAACTCATCAAATAGCTTGAGACTTAAATCGCTCTAAGCTCAATCTCAACCAGTTCAAGAAAGACAAAGTCGGGTATTATAATGTAATGCTCTAATACCAAACAACTATCAAGCTGATGGGCATTCATGTTCTGCATCATAAGAACATACATGTAGAAACCTTGATATCGATTGCAGTTATCCTAGCACTGTTTGCCAAGATTGACAAACACATCATAGTTGCTCGTCAAGTTGATCAAAAACCTATTCTCTTCCGATCGTGTGCAACTTTATGTGATGATAGTGAAGATAAAGATCAGAAAGCCCCTAAATTCTATCATTGCGGACCAAAATCATTCAAAATGATGGAGAAAATGGGATATAACTTCATCCAAAGTCTAGGATCAAATTTCCGCGAAGGACGTCGAAACTCACTATGCTCCTTCTTGCCTGAAGGAAAAGAACCGTACTATTATCACAAAACTGACAGGGGTTGGAATATGTCACAATACCTGATCCTTCGAGTATGGATGACATGACCTGCCAAAATATAGAAAACTTCAATTGGGACTCAGATATCAATCTGGAAGTTCTATCTAAGGAGCTGACTACAAACATGACATCTGTCAGCCTGACTCTAGACGAAAGTGATGAACTAACTCTTCCCCAAGATGAAGCATTAGTTAAACACCTTGACACCCAATGAAACATGCGCTTTGAATACCGCAAACCGCCTACCAAAGACATGGTGATTCAAGTGAATATGGGTAACAAAGCTAATTCTAAGGCCATATTCATAAGTGAGAGTTTGTCTTCTAATGTAGGAAAAGACCTTATAACTCTCATCCGAGAGTACATCAATGTCTTTGCTTGGAGTTACGAAGACATGCCAGGTTTAGATCCTCAAGTTGCTATGTATTGGCTTAATATTAAGCGAGATGCAAAACTAGTAAAACAACATAAAAAAAGATTCCATCCAGAGCTAATGGTATCGATCGAGAATGAAGTCAAGAAGTTTATACAATCTAGCTTCATCTAGGAAGAACAACATTCTGATTCGGTAGTGAATATTGTTCCTGTACTCAAGAAGAATGAAAAGATCTGAATTTGCATTAACTTTCGAGATCTGAACTCATTGTAAACCAAGTAAGAGGAGAGTATAAAGTCAAGCATGAACATCTCCTGCCTTGCTATCAGGGAACAATTGAAATCACCAACTTGTTTGAGGAGTTGTACATTGATTATGTGCCATGGCACAAAAATATATATGCTGATGTTTTGGTTCCGCTCGCAGCCACATTAACATTCCCTGCTTAATCTAGCAAACACATTGCAATTGGACGTTGTGAGTTTCTTTGCCCTAAAGAAATATTTGAGGCAAATGAAGCACATACATCATGGATGAATTTCAAGCCTAAATATTGTTGATTCATTTTCATCGACCTTGCATTCTACGGGATATTGCTAGAAGATTCCAAAGAAGTCACCAAAATGTAGAAAGAGGAGGAAAATCTTCATTACAATCTCGATCTAGGCACCTTGTATTGAAAAAAATACCAAGTGGAGTGTTTCTTTGGTGCTCATCACAACAAGAAGCACAAGAAGTGCTCAAAGAAGTGCATAATAGAGCTTATGGTGCTCACTAGCCGAGACCGAAATTAGGGGACCGGATAAAAAAAATAGGCTTCTACTAGCCGATGATGATGCCAGACATCATGGCATATGCAAAGAAGTGTCATGCATTCAAGTGCGTGCAAACTACATACATCAGGCTTAAGAGCACCTACGTCCAACTACAATTACTTGGCCACTCGAGACATGGGGAATGGATATTATCGGCCCTATTACTCCACCATCTTCTTGTGGACATAAGTTCATATTAGCTATAACTGATTACTTCCCAAAGCGGGTAGAAGCTATCCTTTAAGAGAAGTAAAAATAGTGGATGTGGTCAACTATATCAAACACCACGTCATCTATCACTTTGGTGTTTCTAGAAGGATCATTAGTGACAACAGTTCTCAATTCACTAGTAGGGCCTATACCAAATTCTGTGATAAATTTATAATACTGTATGTGTTCTTATCCTCATATAACCTTTCCACCAATGGTCAAGCAAAAGCATTAAACAAAACCATCGTGAATCTTTTGTAGAAATTCGTCATCACAAGTCAGTGTGACTGAGATGAGAATTTAGAAGTTTGTCTATAGGCTTGTCAATAAGAACACTGACAAGAGCCACGCCTTCTCCTTGGTGTATGGACGTGAGGCTATCCTACCTCTGGAAATCCAAATTTCTTCCTTTCGGGTGGCATTAGCAACAAGAATGACCACCGAAGAAGAACACAGCCAATGACTTCAGAAATTAGAGGCAATGGATGAAAAGTGCTTAAAAACTCAATAACAGATAGAGCTCTATCAAGGGAAAATATCTTGAGCCTTCAACAAAAAAGTGAAAGACTTTCAATGAAAGTGACCTGGTCTTAGTATTCAGACGACCATAAGTCATAACACATAAGACTAATGGAAAATTCCAACCGAAATGGGAGGGTTGTAATAGAGATGATCAACTCCAATGGAGTATACCAATTGATCAATCAATACGGTGATCAGATGATGAAGCCAATCAACGAAAAATTTCTAAAAAATACTATTCTTAAATGAATGCTGTCATCCAAGCTCTTCTTCAGCAAATCAAATGAAGAAACGCTGGCTTGCTGCTAAGGTGAAGCTCCAATGCCCTGACTGGGGATGCCAGACGAAAAGAATCCATGTCTCTATGACTAAGGATAGAGAAAAACTTTAGTATGTAACCCCAAATAAAATTCTTGCTAATCCCATCATGCTGGGGGTAAAAACATGAACCTCTCTAAACTGCTAAACCAAAGAGAAGAGGAAAGTTTGGCATGTAGCTCAAATGAAATACTCGACAACTCACAATGCTGAGGGAAATAGTATGACTAGTCCAACTCAAACGATAGTTGGTAAAGTCAAACCAAATCCGTTGATAGCTGGGGGTTTACTAAAAATCCCACAAATCTTTCGCAATCTTATCCTTAA